>OZ024743.1:29195976-29200976 GCA_964016885.1 Eledone cirrhosa | reverse complement strand
GATTGATTCTTTAGAATTTGCCACTGACCAAGAAGGCAGTGAATTTTTTCAGTGTCATGGAATATAGTCCCTGCTTGCTTTTTTCCATCCACTGAATTATTTTTATTTGAGTTCCTTGTGTCCACGCATTGCCTGGGAACTTAGCTGAGAATAGACTCCCAGATGACGTAAGGATTTCTCTATGGTTGTGTTGTGTAACTATATTTATTCCCTTACAGAAACTAATTAGTTGGAGTGAAAATTTTAGTAAGTAAGTTAATTTTAACAATTTTCTTATTTTACGTCTTTCATATATATATATATATAAATATATATATATATGTATATGTATATGTATATATATATATATACTCTGAATCAAGTGTAAAGGACAATTTGTGGAAGAGAATTCTATTATTTAGCACTGGTTTCGGTGGTATTTAATCTATTACGATGAATCATACGGTGAACGCAGCCACACATTATTATTGATGTTTCCAGAAGATACGCTGTATGTTTATCTCTGACAAGTAAAATGTACACGAATTGGCAGCACCGTTAAAAAGTCACCTAGAATGTTTTAAGGTCTTTATTCTGGCTCATAGCGCTCTGAGTTCAAATCCGGCTGATATCATATTCGCATTTTTATTCTTCGGCGTTTGATAAGAAAAAGTATCTCTCTCTCTATATATATATATATATATATATTTCTCAGTGAGAAATCGACTACTCTCCAACCTGCAAAGTGAGGAGATCTGCCACTTTTAAATGCCCACGTCACGCTGTGTATCATGGCAGCATCCTTGTGTGTTAAAGGCCCATGGAAACATGTAGTGCTATTATATTTGTTTTCACCCTGTGTGTTTTATTAAAATTCCAAGATTCTATGTGACATTGAACCACTTGCACTATAATTCTATTGGTCAGACTACTAGTTCCATTCGTCAAACTACTAGAATATCTGTGCGTCGGAACTAGGAGAGAGTTTATTTCGATGACATGTCTCAAGCTCTGTAAATATATATTATCTTAGAATTGTCAAGAAACACTTTAAATAAACTTATTTATCATATCCATGTTCTTATTCTTAGCGTGTTGCATTCATTAATTTTTCAATACTCTTTTATCTCAAAAGACTGATGACTGTTGACAGCTGAAAAATGAACTGAAAGTTAGCTTATCAGCCGCAGTTATTACACTTACCTTACAATCACTACACCTTTTGGAAAGGATACAAACATGCCATCTTTGTTTTTCTAATGAAATATGTTATGTTTCGTGGTTAGCCAGAGCAGCACCAAGGGCAGCAGATTTTCAGTATCGGTAGAGCGTCGGACAACATGCTTCGCGGCATTTCAGGCCTTTCTGTTTTGTGTCCAAATCCCGCCGATGTTAGCTTTGCCTTTCATCCTTACAGGGTCGATAAAATAAAGCACTGGGGTCGATTTAATCGACTTTCCCTTCCCCCTTCAAATTGCTGGCCT
Organism: Eledone cirrhosa; assembly: GCA_964016885.1. Lineage (NCBI taxonomy): Eukaryota > Metazoa > Mollusca > Cephalopoda > Octopoda > Eledonidae > Eledone > Eledone cirrhosa. Next base: position 29,199,513 of record OZ024743.1, on the reverse strand, counting down.
TGTGCCTAAAGTAGAAACAATTATTTTAACTACCCAAACATCTGCGATGTTCAATCAAGTTAATTTTATCTCAACGAAAATCGTTAGAAAAATAAAATCATTATCTTCAAATAACAGTAAATCTAAACTATATTCAATAAAACGTTCAAGTTCAATCGGGTTTAAAAGGTGAGAAGCTTTAAATATGTCAAAATATTCCAATACATGCGTTCTTAGATACAAATTGCATACTTATTCACCCTGACAGGGCAGTGTGTTTATAACAATTTTATGTAATGGAAATGCTAAAATGTCGAAAATCGAATACTTCGAACCAATCTGTCAGTTTTCCAACAAAAGAGATTCCAAGATTCATAAAACTCCAATAACGGCTGACTTTTTACCTTAATTGCGTAACTTCAATTCCATTTGTATTCTGGTGATGTTGGTAAGAAACAATTACATGCAAAGACCATTTGCGATCATTTAGCTCGAGGTAATATTTTTGTAATTCTAATTCAATCAAAACAGCTTACAAATTTAACCACCATGTACTGGAGCATTTTAGATATATTTAGTTTTCAAGTAAATATATAAATCTGAGTTACTCTGTACTTAAATTAGATACATGAATAAACATGAGTGAATAGAGTAAAGTAAATAGCAATATAGGAGAATAGGAGAAATATGAAAGCGTAGAAACAAAACTAGTTAGTAACGTTAATTATCTGCAATAAATACAAAATCGTTATTTTCTTTTTTTTTTTTTCGATTATTCTTGTTTCATTCTCCATATTGACGATACTGAAATGTTATTGTAAATATTATTGTTCAGTAGTTATATTGCATTGCATGCTTTCACTGCAGTATTGAGTGCAGCTGTATGCATGGTGGGTACTTAACTTCTGTCGGGGTCGTAGGAGCGCTATCGTTATATGTCTTGAGTATTTTAAACCTGACGGAGCCCATACCTCTCCGGGGCACATTTCTTCTAGAGTAACAGGGAGAGTGAAGATTATAGTGTAAGAATCAACCTCAGCACTGAAATGGTACTTTATCTATTGACCTCAAAAAGATGAAAAGTAAAGTTGGCTTCGGTAGGATTTTCACTCAGTGCGCAGAAAGACAGAACGAAAATATCTTTTTAAACCACGGTGCACTTAGATACCTCATTCGATGTACTATCTGAGAACTACTTCCCTCTGAGTATGAATGAACACGTTGAATAATGTAGTTCTCAATAGACTGCGTGTAACAAAAAAAAACGCAATGTTCACTACTGGAATGCGTTTGATCATAGGGCACGTCAATCAGATGTGACTTGGTGCTACATAACAACAATAGTAACAGCAACAAACACACTGGTAACTATTGTGTTGTGTAACATTGTAATATTATACAGTGGTGTGTAAGGTTTCACCCGTTTTAAAACCAATACAGCTTATAATTTAAAATACTCATTATCTTTCTATTTGTTTGACTTATTAATCTATATATATAAAACTGTGGTTGTCTGTCTGTCTATCGATTTTTGGCACACATCTCCTCTTAGAATCTCTGACGGAATTGTACCGAAATTGCTATACTTGTACATTGAGCCCTAGCGAAGACATCGGAAAAGTAATATTTCAAATTGACCCACCCTATGTGACGAAATCGAATATAATGTATCGATTTTTGAGCGTAAGTGATCAGTTATTTCCCTTTGTTCTGTTTACATTGAGCGTCTTACGTAAAAAATTACGCTGGCTTTCTCAGCGTTTAAAATGACATTAACACAATACACGAACAGTTGAACACTAAGCTTCCGTTTTGCTTCATTTCCATTTAAAAGCATTTTAAAACAATATTTTTACTTGAAAACAAGTCTATTTAAAGACTACGTAAAACAAGCAAATATTTCGTCGTTAGGCGTGCAGACAGACAGTCGTGCAGACAGACAGTCGTGCAGAGAGGTGATATACGCGTGCAGACAGATAGTCGTGCAGAGAGGTGATATAGGCGTGCAGACAGACAGTCGTGCAGAGAGGTGATATAGGCGTGCAGGCAGACAGTCGTGCAGAGAGGTGATATAGGCGTGCAGACAGACAGTCGTGCAGAGAGGTGATATAGGCGTGCAGACAGACATAACTGATAATTTGGTTACGCTAATGTTTTTCTCTGCGTTGCAGTGTTTACATTTTCGATCTTTGTTAATAAATAACCAGTGCAGTTTCTATCCCCAGCATCCTCTTTTGTTATAACATTCGGGTTATCGTTATGTTTTCTTAACTTCATAAGGCATATTGTTGGTTGAGGGAATATTAATCAAAAACACCACATGCAAGTCTGCACAGTAGACACTACAGTTTTTAAGCCAAGAAAGAAACTTAACATTGTAACTTTAACACAGCTACTGAGCGACCCCGAGCAACGCCGGGCTTTACTGCTAGTACCCTATAAAATAACCTATATCTGTCTACCTATATATATATATATATATATATATATATATATATGTCCGTGTGTTTGTGAGAAAGAGATAAAGAGTGTGAGGGTGTGGGGGTGCGTGTGTCTGTGCATGTGTGTGTGTGTGTGTGTGTGTGTGTGTGTGTGTGTGTGTGTGTGTGTGTGTGTGTGTGTGCGTGTGTGTGTGTGTGTGTGCGTGTGTGTGCGTATTTGTGTGTGTGTGTGTATGTGCGTGTGTGTGCGTGTGTTTTCCGGACGATACTACTCAGTGATGAATGTGAATATATTCTTGTATCTGCTCCAATTAGCGTCTAGAAAATTTCGTCTTTCACTGAAGTCATGGCCATCTGGAAATGTTGAATGAAAATATATTTATTTATTTGGAGATTAAATCAAAATTATCCGATATTCCCAGTATACCAGACGGGTATTTGTGTATTTATAGGTAACAATTATAATCTAGAGAGTTCTATTTTGAAATGTCAAATCAACCAACGCCGATGGCATAAATAAATACATTTGCTTGAAAACTGAACCATGCCTTGTTTTTGTAATACAAATTTTCCATAAACCTCAAAGGGAATATATGGGATATTGTTTAGCTTTCAAGCGGATGGAATGTAAATAAATAATCCTCAAGATATGATGCTTGTTTATCGCTTGTAACTCGACTATGCATATCTGATATCGGTTCCAGCAATTGCTAAGTGAAATGATTAATTATAGAGGGGAGCGTTTTGCTAAGAACGCATTAGCATTCTGTTGCAGATTTGAACTCATGATACATAAATAGGTAGTGCAATAACTTATCCATTCAGCTATCTCATCTCTATTGTGTTGCTCTTGGTTGAAACAGGAAAATGACTGATTAAGCATGCTTAGCTGTAAATATGTAAGTATGTATGTATGGTCCCGTATCTCCCGATGGAATCGTAGGGGCGCCGTATTGACATAGGCAGTTTCTTGGGCATTTTAAGCCTGGCGGAGCCCATCTCTCTCCAGGCCTTAGTACAGCATATTTCTTCCAGAGAAAGATAGAAAATAAGAGAGTGGAAATGAGAAAGAGATATAGAAGAAGTATCGACTCCAGTACTACACTGGTACTTTTTT
>OZ024743.1:29153476-29183476 GCA_964016885.1 Eledone cirrhosa | reverse complement strand
AGGAGGAAAACAAATCAATAGTTTTATCGACCAGAGTATGGTAAATCACAAAATCTATTCCAGCTAAATATTAAAGATAGAGAGACATAATTAAGCAGTGCAATGTATATTGCTCTTTCTTTCATGATTAACTGCCAGTCTTTTAACCCATTTCAAAATTCCGTCAATCAAACAAAATGCCTTGTAGTATCTATTTCGGTTCCTTTTGTTCTAAGCTTAAACCTTGCAAATGTTAACTTTGCCTTTCATCCTTCCCTAGTTGATAAATATAATTTAAAATCAGGGCCATGGACTGTCGGAATCGTTAGCATTTGTTGTTGCTCTTTTTGTTCTGAATTTAAATCCCACTGTATCTTCCTTTGACAGTAACTTTAATATAACTAAATATAACACCACCACTTGGCTTTTTAATGCCTTTAGCAAAGGCTACTCTGTTGCAAGAATTAGAGACAAGTCTCCAGTTCGATGAAAATTTATCTCGCTCTCGCCAACATCAGAAGCCTTTAAAATGGTCATGGGTACTGCTGTTGTGCCTGTGATTAATCGATATAAAAACAAATAAGAATATTAGTTATATTTCAACTTTTCCAATTCCAGTAACTGAGTAGTAATTAAGTTGTCACAACAATGCAGTTAGTTATGTAGACACTAATTATTAGAGTATTAATACAGCGCAGCTTATGAATAAACAAATATACGCAGTCATATTCATATATAATCAGTTTCGCTGTGATGTTGAATCTGCCCGGACGTTTTCGGCGGCAACGTGGCAGATTATTGATTCAACAGGTTCCATTGTTATTTAGCAATTCATCAGGATTCAATCACCACCCCCACTTAAATTCTTCTAGTAATTATTGTCGAACTACCAACCCTGCGGTATTATTTTAATTAGTTGTATCAGTCATAATTTGTGTGTATAATTTAATAGCTTTCAGCTACTAATATCGGCAGTTGGGGGGGGGGGGGGGGGTAAACAAAACCATATCAACAACAATGAAACCAAAGTGGTCGGTTTGATCCTAATCCAAAATTACCTTTAAAAAGTCCCCGTGCATCTAACTCCACTGCGAGTGTTTGTGAAGTTAACTTCATCTCTAGTTTTCATTTCATTTTACATTTCTTTTATCTCCCTTCTTCCTACTGCCACCCGATGTTGTTACCCGGAGATTTATCCATCTGCATTGTAGTGGCTTCCAGAAAACGACAATTCATATATCTATATGTCTCTCTCTCTCTCTCTCTATATATATATATATATATATATATATATACATCACATATAAACCGTGTTCCATCGATAAAACTTATATTTTTGTTATTGATGTTGTTGTCGTTTCTATATCTTAGGCTTAAGTTAATCCTAATCAAGAAGAACTTTGACCAAATGTGAAGCATATTTACCTTGCAACTATTTTCAACTAATACTCTTTTTTTCCTGATTATAACATTGCTAAAATTGACATTTCGCCACGATTTACTGCAATTTGGCATTATCGACTACCGATGAGCAGAATTTTGGCGCCTAAAAACAAAAATATTGACTCCAATTTAATTTTTAGAAGTGTAATCCAACGTTTCTTATTACTTGTAGTTATTAGGAAAATAACTGCCAGTCTTAGATGGGAAACAATGTATCTATTATTCGCTTTTGGTATAGTTCTCAAAGCACATAAATAATTTTATGCCAACACATATTAAAGATCAGAAATAAAAAGAAAAACAGATAAGATAAACATACTTGTAATTCACAAACACTAACTGCTGTGTCAGACGAACAATGAATGTGATAACCTGTCAAACGTTTCCTGATGAAACGAAAGAAATTGCAGTAGAGGAAAGTTTAGTTAAGATGCGGCTGTGCAAACAACCACATTCACCAGTCTAAATATAATAGGTGCCATCTAAACAGCAGTGTAGCCAATATTTGTATTCTTTACCATTAGCACGTTGCATTTTGAACATGAAGAAATCTCTGATGGCGCCGAGAACATACGAAGTAATTATAAGAAAGTGCCGTGTAAGTTGGGAACGAAAAGGACAATTGTATTTGTTGAAGAGATCAGCATAAATAACGAAAATAAAATATTCGGTTAAAAGCGGCATCAACGTGAAATGGGACGTCGTCAAGCCGTCGCCTCAAAGTTGGACTCACTAATGTGAAGAAAAAGCAATTCATTTCACAAACACACACGAACGCACGCACGCACATACACACACACACACACGCGCACACACACACACACACACACACACACGTATGTGCATATATTTATATACATATATATATATACATGCATGCTCACACCCACGTGTGTATATATATATATATATATATATATATATATATATATATATATATATATATATATATAAATTATATGTATTTGTATATTTATACACCTATACACACTTACATTCACACAGTATAACATGCAACACATCAGGTTCTAATGGGTATTGTACAGATAGGTACAATGTATAAACAGAAAAAAATACTGAAGACAGCTTCTAGCGGGTTTGGCTTCAGATATCGATTCATTTCAAGCTTTTCACTATTTTCTTTTTGTTTTGTTCTATTATTTGTTGTTGTCTATACATAGTAAGGAGCCGGTGATTTACGAAAGTCATAAGAGAGTCAGTTCAATTCCCCGAAGTATTTGTTCCGGATCTCTCGGCTTATATTTCAAATCCCGCAATACTCAACTTTGCCTTTAATCTTTTCGGTGTCGAGAAATAAGGTACCAGTCCAGGGTGATGGATTAGCAGATTCTTTTTTTTAATTCTCACAGATGCCTTACAGTCGTTTGTCTTCTGAGTTGGTCTGTGATGTTGCTGGTTTCAAACTATATTGACCTTTGCTTTTTTTCTGTGACTGTTTTAATGGCGTATGTAGAGGTTTGTATGCAGAGTGATTGATTCCCGGTCTTACAAAAAAGCTTTGTCTGGGACTGCGTCATGTAGAAAAACTTTCCAAATGCATATACCAACTCATGCTCAGCCATCAACGAATGGGACCTCAAATTATAAGACAAGTATACTTGAGTGATATTTAAGCTCCTGGAAAATCTAAATCATTTTCTAATTACTTCTCTCCAGCATGAGAAGAATTAAAATTTCTTGTATTGTGAAATTAAATGTCTACAGATTTTACCATTTTTTTTTTTTTTTTGTAGAGCATGTCCATCGTTATTTTTCATACTACCACATTTATGAATATATAACTTACCAAATAATTGACTTACTTGTTCGGTCTTGTTACAAACCTTCCTACTCTTCTCTTCCTATCTTTTTTTTATTAATCTCTATGTCTTTTCTTTTCCCCCTTCTCTCTCTCTCTCTCTCTCTCTCTCTCTCTCTCTCTCTCTCTCTCTCTCTCTCTCTCTCTCTCTCTCTCTCTCTCTCTCTCTCACTCTCCCTCCTTCTTTTCATGAGATATATCACTAAGAAAAATTCATACAATTTCCATTGACCTGCCAATCACTCACCGTATCATATGTAAGGTATTGATATTTCCAGACATTTTAAAGTCAGATTTGTAGAAATATCAACTATCTAACACAGCCTCCAGTACCCTGATGCATACAATTACATGCATATACGCGCACGCACAGTTACACATATACACACGCGCATGCAAATGCACTGACACGCATACATTAAGGTACACACACACACACATATATATATATTACTTCTCTTTGCTTTTGTCGAGAATAAGTAAGTGACGTAGTCACTTACTTTAAAACTCATAGCGAATAGTTTTCAAAATATTTTTAAGTAAACATACAGTATATTATCAAATATACTATACGTACATTCATATATATATATCGCTATTTCAGAGCACCAATACTAATATATATATATAACCCAGGTTCAATACATTAATACATTATCTAATTTATTTACATAACAATATACTGTGCTTTACAATTATCACTTCTTGTAGACATTTTCATATTTTCATCAGTAGTTTACGAATAATGAGAAAGAATGTACGTGATCTCTTTAACTATTAGAAATAGATGCGGAATCTTCTTCAAATCACATCGTACAGTCTTAAAAGAACGAATTAGTTCCACAATGCCTGACATTTGACTAAATATTAACAACAATGAACAGCGTGCATTATATATGCGTCCATTTTACATATGCATCAAATATTTCTGTTTGATAACAACCAATGCTTTCACATAAGTTACTTAACATAGAATATTTAACCGCAAGTCATGTTGTTAGCGAAAAGACAGCTCAATGACAGCTGAATAACAATATTTTAACTACTAAGTAATCGTTACAGCATGCTATAGAAATTGGCTCAGGTAATAAAGTTGAATTGCAACACGCCGAATTAAAATATTTTGTCTTGATTATGTATGATGCGAATTGGTTAACGTATTGTTGAAGACAATTTATGCTTTTAACAATTTTATAACATGCATTCGGTTGATGAAATGTTGGATGTGTCTTTCCTTTTCATTTGGGTCGCACATGTGGGACACATTCTTCATCACTCTTACCAAGTCTGCGATCAGAATATTAAACACTATTGGACATTGCTGAGTTTTTGAGTGTAAGGTATTTGGAGGCCATGGGTTTAGCATAGTGTGAGTGGAGAATTTGGGCCATCTCGTCTAAAGTATTAATCCAGAGTTCCGTGTCTAATACTGGTAGTCTATTGTTAGGGTGTTTGCAAGGGTAGTCAACAGTTACAGTTCTACTCTGCTGTATGGAGTTAGCTATCTGCTGGATGCTCTTCACTGTGCTATTTTCTAAATCATGTTTCTTAGTACTCTCTTGTGGGAGTGTTCTTATTACTATATTAACATGCATTAATGATATGAAAATTGACAGAGTTGTTAGAACGTCGGATAGAATGCTTTGCAATATTCGTTCCAGCTCTCACGCTCCGGCTCTCTATGCTTTGAGTTTAAAACCTACCGAGGTCAGCTTTGCCTTTCATCCCATCGACATCGATAAAAATTTACCAGTCTATAACTGGGGTCCATTTTTCCTCTGTATCACTTTCTCACATCCTCTTTCTCACTCCTTCTCTGGAAGGAATCGGCTGTGTTAAGACGTGGACAAAGGATGTTGTCTCCGCCAGGTTTAAAGTACCCAATACTGTACGTCACAAGGGCGTCCCTACGACTTCTAAAGGAGTTACGGGTCCATACATACAAAGATATGTAATAAGAAGAAAACAGCTTACAGCATCAAGAAAAGAAATTATATTTTTAGCTTCCAACCGATAGATACTACCGAATATCTTCCTATTTGGTCCTACATGTTTTTGTTGTTTAGCCACACATGTCTGCAGTGACCAAACAGACCAATAACCAAAGGCGTTTCCCTCACGACACGAAATCTTATTTTATTTTCTATTTACTTACACACACGCACGCACGCACGCACACACACACACACACACACACACACACACACACACACACACACACACACACACACACACACACATATATATATATATATATATATATATATATAGCGGATACTCAGCTCGTAATCATTACGAGCTGAGGATCCGCTAAGGTGAAACAATTGTTCTCGGTATGGTGAACTAACTGTTGTGTAGCCACTTCTACCTAACTCGTCCCATGGGGACTGAGTGCTATATATATAAATATATATATATATATATATATATATATATATATATATATATATATATATATATATATATATATATATATATATATATACATGAATGTATGTATAGTATATTTGGCAATATACCGTATGTTTAATTAAAAACATTTAGAAGACCATACGCTATCATTTTTAAAGTAGTGACTATGTCATTTACATCTTTTTCGGCGAAAGAAGGGAGAGAAGCTGACAGTCTGTTTCACGGTGGTTGGCGTTCATCTGAGTCACGTACTCCCCTGCCTTCACCGAAAATTATAGAAGCTGGGTTCTTATAGAATTCCAGTAATAATCAGGAGCTGATTATACAGAGCGATTGCCGGTCCAGCAAAAATTAGGGTTTAGGATTGGTGCTCTGAATATATATATATATATATATATATATATATATATATATATATATATATATATATATATATATATATATATATATATAGATATATAGATATATAGATATCGGCAACTGTCGTACTAAATGTGTCCTTCCTTTGTTAAAATAGTAAGAGAGGATTATTAGATTGTTATATTTAACAAGCTGAGTGGCCGTGTAGAGGCTTCATTGTAGTTACAGAGCTAAATCAGACAAGATTCAATGTATGTTTCTTTTAAGACGATGCTGTATGATGGGGTGGGCATAGCTGCTATTTCGAACAGGTCGAACTACTACACTGAGCCACAGTTGTTAGTTTCACGGTAGTTTTTGTTGGGTAACCTCAACCACAAAATCATATATCCAGCTTTTTTTAGTTACAGATTTTTGTTATGTGAAAATGGCTAAGAGTAGAAATGCTTTCAGATAAATACTCCAATTAGCATGACACGAGTGAACAAAATATATTTTATTCGAAATTGTTCAACCAGTGACAAATTTAAAAGGTCTCTTTTCAAAGTTTGCACTGGAACAACCTTTTTCTATAGCATTGAAGACTGAACAATAACAAAAACTCTAACAGAAGAAATAAACGCTGGATAGTACCCTCTTTTATGCTATGCATTTCCACAAAGAATGAATATTGAACGTCTAATTGCAAGAGCGCGCACTTTCTCAGCTGATAGCATTTTACATTAAAAAAGACATCAATGATGGATGTATATGCTTTGAAACGAAGATCAAATGTAACACGACGAATTTTTTTATCTCAAACATTTGGCTATTGAACCTTGTCGTGTTGGAGGAGATTGCCGTAAGACAGAGATTTGTTAGGTAAATGAGGATGCGTTTAGTACATAAATGGACAGATTTAGCGAAACTGCAAGCCGCGTTACGGATAGAAGACCAATTGCAGAAGTAGAAGGACTATGTCGAGTACAAGAGACCTTTAATGTTATCGACTGCTACTTATAGAAAAATGAATAGATGCGGAAGAAAATCACCCCAGATACTAGATTTGTATCACTTGAATTTGTCTTCCTTCTTCTTCTAATAGATATTTTAGTCTTATAAGGTTACATTTTATTCTAGTTTTGATAACTTACTTCTAATGACCATTAAACATTATGATGCTGCTATTGTTGTTGTTGATGTTGTTGTTGAAGATGGTGGTAGGGGTGGCGATGACGGCAACGACGGTGGAGCTAATATTTTGTGTTGTTTATCCCATACCACCATCCCATATTTACATACTTCACAGACCACCTAGTCAAATGTCATTTTTTAAGATCGCAGTGTGCGATTTGAATGAGAATTGACAGCTATTTCTAACAAATCAGGTAACTATTTAAAGTCTGCCTCATTTGCTCGTGAAAGTCACAATCAATGTCGTTTGAACACAAGACATAAATCGAAGTTATATCCTCCGGGTAAACGCCTTCTCGATTCTGCCCGCCGGGGCTGTGGGGAGGCCAGCACATGGGACCCCATTTGCTCACCATACGGAGAGATGGGGAGGGTGAGAGAGATGGAAGCAATGACAGTGGGATTTCGGCTCTTCTACGTTCGGATCATATCCCTGTGGTTGTGTTCATCAAGCCCTAATGCAGTAATGAAATCAGTGTTTTCTATATATGTCCAGTTGTTCAGTTGATAACATGGTGTCAATGTTTAAATACCGCAAGCAACCGATTCTACAAGCCTGCCTATTTACCAATGAAGTATTAGTAAATATACAGAAAACATATGTTAAAAGAAGGGTGAGATATTGCAGAGCAAAAGAGAATATGACCAGGTTGTTTTGCTAAATGTAATTTTAGAACATCGGATAAAATTCGTTGCTGTATTTTTCCAGCTCTCTACGCTCTGAGTTCAAATCCCGGTGTCAATTTTGGTTTTCATTTTTTGGTATCGAAAAACAACTTACCTGTCTATTACTTGACTTTATCTTTTGCTCTCTCAGCAGTACAACCCTTATCAGTATTTCTTATAATTTCAAATTATGTCATTAACTAAATCCATTGGATTGTATAACTCCTACAGCTGGTTCCATATATAACTACCTAATTTTGCAGTTTATAAAAAATGTAATAGTTTTTTCTAGCATTAATTAACTGATATAGCATTTTACAAGCCATCATTCTTAATGATGAGAGAAAAATATTTATGCGCTTTGAATATAAGCAATTTTAAAGTTTAACAGACAGTCACCAAAAGCCTTGAGACTCTGCTAACTGAAGTTTGTGCTGTATATATCTAATTGGAATAATTGAAAGAATTTTAGCTTTAAGCTGTTGATATACATCATCAATTATTCCAACCAATATCTATAACAAACATTATAAGTTTCTTTATATCTATTTTCAACTCATTAATTCAGCTTTTTCAACTTTTGTTATACTTTGAATATCCCATTTATCTCATTACAACAGACCAATATATTTAGATATAACTCTATATTATGTCTTATCAAAATAAATGTTAGCCATCCCATTTTTAACCTGACCTCGCTCATCCCTCTCCAGGTCTAAACTCAACCGATTTCACCCAGAGTAGGAGGAGGAGAGAGTGAGAGAGAGAGAGAGTGTGTGTGTGTGTGTGTGTGTGTGTGTGTGTGTGTGTGTGTGTGTGTGTGTGTGTGTGTGTGTGTGTGTGTGTGTGTGTGGTGAAATTGAGTGAGAGGAGAGATATAGAGAAACAATCGACCTCAGTACTGGACTGGTAGATTTTCATCAACTTTAAAAGTGTGAAAGTTAAAATTGACCTCTGCGGTATTTGAACTCAGAGAGCAGATCGCTGGTACGAAAACTACAAAGCATTCTATCCGACGTTCGAATGACTCTGGTAATTTACCACCTTAAGAATAATTGGGATGGTACATAAACTCATTTGATTCATTTAAGTAATAAAATAAAATATCTATCTTCATAGTCTTTATCGTATTCATCCTCAAAATGAACGCCGATCCTACCTCAGATAAATTCTGAACATTTTGTATCGCGTATTGTTAATTTGGATGTCATTCTACTATCATTAATATTTTTGACATAAATCAAATAATTTATGATTGGGGAGATTGACATTAAAAAGCTAAGTCTCACAAGAGAGACAACATGAATGTGATCTGACTCATGCCCGTACCCCACCATGCACACACACCTTCCACTATCACTCCCTAGTAACTATCCTCAACCTCACTGCTCACCCACATCCCACCCGATCCATGCACTCTCCAGTATCACTTCTTAGCTATTCCTTACTATCTAGTCTTACAATTGTTTTGACTAAGTAGGGCTCACAAAATTTAATATTAGGAAACTAAAGGAAAAATTCAATGCATTGAACAATTTTCAATTAGGTTGGCAAATATTTGTCTCCCCGTCCACATAAGGTGAAACTGAACTATCTTCCTGTTTGTATATATGTATGAACCAGTAATTCCTATTGATTATGTAGGGATGTCATAGTGAGGCACGACATGTCTTCGGCATTTTATACTATGTGTATTTAAAACGATATACATTGAAAGAGGGAAAAGAAATTATTTATATTCAAATTAACGATAAAAAAGCTATTCGATAGCTTTACTTTTCATATTTTTAATTATGAAAAAAACATATCTACAAATGATCTTCTATGGGAATTTCAAGTTAATGGCACAGAAAATGTCTGTCTGTGCTATTCCTACTGAATAGCACTCACCGGAGTGAGAAACTTATCTATTTTTTTTTCTCCTGTATTAATACAAATAGACTTCATTGTGAACAGACTGTTTCAAAACAGTTTTCCAAGAGGAGGTCAAAGTGCCTTCATCCGTTATAGTAGTAATGTAATAATTGCAATTCTGTAATTTATATAAAATTACAGAGACAAACTTGAATGTGTCTCTACAATAGCTATAGAAGAAATGTGGGACTTAGAAAAGAAACATTTTTGATAATTCTAAACTAACGTGTAACCTTCTAGGAGAAGGGAACAGTCACCTTCATAAAATTGTCTCAATACAACCTGGTGGTCTACATTCATTGGTGGATTGGCAGTATAGGTAGAGGGTCTGACACCATGCTTTGCAGCATAGTGTTACGTCCCTTTGCGGTCTGAGTTCAAATCCTACATAGGTTAACTTTGCCTTTAATACCCTCTCTATTGCACTATGGTAGCTTTTCTCTCCTCATTGTGCAACCTACCCCCATGTTCTCCTCGCTATCACTTTTAGCTATAACTCCTCTAAAGTCCTTAGATAACCTCTCTTTCGAAACCTAGTAGCTACTCTCCCGCACCCATATGCATTCCACCCGACCATTCCCCCCGCACTACTATTCATTGGCTATTCTCATAATCACTACATCCCCTACACTATCAGAGATCACATCCTCCATACCCTTACTCATCACCCTGTCAAATAACGTCACATTTAGCATACAACCATAACTTCAGGATTATCCCCATTTCTCCTCACCTTCGCTACCCATGCAGAGCAGAAAGATCTCTTCAGTTGGGACAATAACCAACAAACTCTTTAGTGTTGGAGCCATGAAAAGGCACCCAGTACATTCTATAAGATAGAATGAGTACCCCACAGTAGGCACCACGCCAAAAGGGTTGAGGGATGCATCATTTGCGTCAACGGTGCAACAACCTCTCCAGTGTTGGTGATCTAAACGATAAACGCGCACCCAATACACACTACAAAGTGGTTCGTACGAGAAAGGACATCCATCAGTAGGTTTTCCAAACAAAGAATTAGGAGAAATTTTCATTTGTGCCAAAGACATGACAACTTCCCTAGTGCTGGAGCCACGGTAAAGTGCACTCTGTAGAGCGTAGGGCTGTATATATGAGAGATGCAGATTCCCGGTCTGTCTGGGAGGACAGTAGGCCTGCTTCAGTACTAATGACGACGACGACGACGATCATGATGTGCAATCACAGCCAATAAACATGACAATGTTTCATGTCTAGCAGACTCATTTCGTTTAAGCTAATATATTAAAGCAATAACATTTGATTTTGATTTCATATGTATAATCGAATCGGAGGAAATTGTATTTAATCACACCTGAAAGATTTGCAATGAGTCGAAGCAATATTGCGCCTGGTTGCATATAAATTGTTTTTGTTTTTTTTCTTTTTTAGAGATACATTTCGAATGCAACCACTTGTCTTACAATTGTTTTGACTAAGTAGGGCTCACAAAATTTAATATTAGGAAACTAAAGGAAAAATTCAATGCATTGAACAATTTTCAATTAGGTTGGCAAATATTTGTCTCCCCGTCCACATAAGGTGAAACTGAACTATCTTCCTGTTTGTATATATGTATGAACCAGTAATTCCTATTGATTATGTAGGGATGTCATAGTGAGGCACGACATGTCTTCGGCATTTTATACTATGTGTATTTAAAACGATATACATTGAAAGAGGGAAAAGAAATTATTTATATTCAAATTAACGATAAAAAAGCTATTCGATAGCTTTACTTTTCATATTTTTAATTATGAAAAAAACATATCTACAAAAGATCTTCTATGGGAATTTCAAGTTAATGACACAGAAAAAGTCTGTCTGTGCTATTCCTACTGAATAGCACTCACCGGAGTGAGAAACTTATCTATTTTTTTTTCTCCTGTATTAATACAAATAGACTTCATTGTGAACAGACTGTTTCAAAACAGTTTTCCAAGAGGAGGTCAAAGTGCCTTCATCCGTTATAGTAGTAATGTAATAATTGCAATTCTGTAATTTATATAAAATTACAGAGACAAACTTGAATGTGTCTCTACAATAGCTATAGAAGAAATGTGGGACTTAGAAAAGAAACATTTTTGATAATTCTAAACTAACGTGTAACCTTCTAGGAGAAGAGAACAGTCACGTTCATAAAATTGCTTCAGAACTGATTATGCTAAACTCAATACAACCTTGTGGTCTACATTCATTGGTTGATTGGTAGTATAGGTAGAGGGTCTGACACCATGCTTTGCAGCATAGTGTTACGTCCCTTTGCGGTCCGAGTTCAAATCCCGCCGAAATTAACTTCGCCTTTCATCCTTACGGGGTCGATAAAATAAAGCACCAGTAATGTACTAGGGTAATTAGAGGCATTCTACCTAAAGTAGAAATAATTATTCATATAGACGAGAGTGTATGATACATGTGGATGATGATATACACCCGGTCCGAACACAACGGAACCAAACTCCCACTGTCACTACCTTTGTCTCTCCGCTCTTCCAATCTCTCACTATTATGAGTAAATGGGATCCCACATGAGGTGTGTTGGGAAGTCAAAAGTATCACGTTTGACATATGATGCAAATGAAGTAGTTTTTTAAGATGTTAGAAGTTATTTCTTGGCATGGAATATTAATAGAGGTGCTAAAAGGGAAGAAAGCAAATTTGTCAGTAGTTCTTCACCATTTTTGGTGAGTTGAGGTAAGGCTCTATTATATACTTATGTATAGTTCAGGAGGTCACAGTTATATGATAGATAATTCATTTAAGACCAGAAACTATTTCTGTTTCAAATTGCTGTTTCTATATCTTTAATTTCAGTCTAATTTCGAATTTTCTAGAAACCTTTAAAATTGTCTTTGTTTTCGTAGTTCCTGAAAAACAATGTAATTACATTCTTTCGCTAAATAAATGACTAAGAAAATTGTGTTAATCCAGTTCGATCAGAAGTTGAATACTGACATTTTCATGAGTAACTTATTGCTTAGTACCAGAGATACAAAACGTCACAATTAAATGAGAAATTGTTTTCTTTTGTTTTGAGTTTTAATGGACCAAAGTAAGATGGTAAAAAATTTTAAAAAAAAATCTGTCTGCCAAACACTTATCAAAGTTAGTTGCTTAAAAAAGAAAGGGAGAAAATAGGAAAAAAGAGGCTTGTTCTGAAAGTTGTTAAAGATTATATTGTAAACATCTTCTGGCTATTTCAGGACAAAGAGACATATATATAATTTTTGTTTGTATACTCAAAATCAAGAAAAAAATATAGTTATATTTAATTATACAAAAGGATGCTTTTTGAAGGTCACCTCAAGGGCATATGGTGATATAAAAAAATGTTCACGTTTTATACTACCATGCTATATACGTTATAAATCATTTGTTGTAACAACCATTGTCTTTTGCATCCATATTGTAACGTTTTCATAAGATTATATATATATATGTATGCGTGACTGCAGATGTATATATACATATATATATATATATATATATATATATATATATATATATATATATATATATATATATATATATATATATATATATATATGTAGGAGGTGAGTTTTATTGTAGTACAATAAAGCAATGCAGATATCGGATAAGAAGCACTCTACAGTTTGTAGGACTGGAGTATACATAATATATAAGAACAAAAGATGGTTAAAGGAGTTCCATGTATTTTATTATGCGCATTTCAAAAACAAATATCATCATGCAATAATATTTGTGTTTTCATCAGATAAAACAGGAGGACATGATATGAAGGCTAAAAAACACTTGTGGATAGTTCAGTTTTAGATCAACATATGAGAAGTAGTTTTAGATTGATGTGTGATATTGGGAAAAATATTTTATTTAGAGGGGGGGGGGATGAAAAAAAGAGGAGGAGATGAGAGTGAAGGTGGAGAGGGAGGAGTATAGTGAGGAAGGATGAGATAGGAGGAGAGATGGGTGATAGAGAGAGAGAGATAGTTTTTATAACTGAGAAAGATATATTGTTTTACATAGAGAGGTTGAAAACCGTTGGAAGATAATGTATAAATTAAAAGAATTTGAAAATTAACGAAGAGAAAAATATGTGCGAAGAAAGAGAAGGAGTTAATATGTATTGAGAATAATGAGTTAGATGATAGGGAGAAAAGAATAATGAATTGCGGATGAATATTCTAACGTCAAAAAAATGTATATGTTTACGAAGGATTTTTATAAGGTGATATAGAGTAAGAATGTGTTGTATTATAATTGATTCTATGTTAGGCAAGAGTGAGAAAAGGTACAGATTAGGGGTTAGATATTAGAAGAGAAGAAAAGGAAGTGATAAATATGGGTGATGTAGAAAGAGTCAACAAGTATTATAGAAATTTGAAAATTAACGAAGAGAAAAATAATGTAAAGTTAAGGTTTGTATATTGAAGGATTTGATAATATGTGCGAAGAAAAAGAAAATGTTAATATTTATTGATAATAATGAGTTAGATGATAGGGAGAAAAGAATAATGAATTGAGGATGAATAATCTAGCGTCAAAAAAAATGTATATGTTTACGAAGGATTTTACAAGGTGATATAGAGTAAGAGTAATGAGTAAACAAGTATTATAGAATGTATAATAACCTTTGAAATAAGGTAGAAAGATGGGTATATTTTTAAAAGAAGTGTATATATATGTGCCTTTGAGAAAAAGATTCTAAATTGATAAAGAACTGAATATTAGCTGTATATTTTGTGAAATGTTTTATGGAATTTATGCAAGCAGATAGAAAACAAGTCAGTGCGTCTATTTATTATAGAATCTAGATTAGAGATAATGGTAAATTTTTCATTTAGACAGAGATTGCAGATTTTAGATAGAGAACTGTTCAAGTATGCAGACGCAGAAGAAACCTTCTTCCAAAAGATGCTATATTTAATGTTTTTGTCTTTCAAGGACCATATGAGTCCTGAGAGAGCCGTGTTGGTTCTTTTAAGTTTGTATTTAAAAGACGAATGATGGTTATAAAGACGAGCTTTAAAAGAGGTGGAAGTGGAGCCAAAATAGGTGAAGGAATTGGTGTCAGTTATAACTTTACATTCGTAAATTAAGTTTTTATCAAGACAATGGTTGTTGAGAGGACATTTATTTTTAATAGGGCAATTGCAATTGCAATTAGAGAGATTATTAATGAGTGACCTAGTGTTATCTATAGAAGGAATTGGATTGGAGAAGTTGTTTGCGATAGGAATAATAGTTTCTTGATTTAGAGTGGAATTATGAACATTTAGCGAAGTTGTGTTTGACGTTGTATTTGGGTTTGTAGAAATTAGCCTAGGGTTTACAATGACGTCGGGAGTACTATTATTATGAAATTCAGTGTTGGAAGGAAGAGATTTAGTATTTAGTATTTTATTGTTGTGTTTAGAGATAATGTTGGAAATGTTGGAGGATGTAGAATAAGAAAATTTTATGGTGTGTTTGTTAAATATTTTACTATAGATATGTGAGGGAGGGAAGC
Source organism: Eledone cirrhosa (assembly GCA_964016885.1). Classification (NCBI taxonomy): domain Eukaryota; kingdom Metazoa; phylum Mollusca; class Cephalopoda; order Octopoda; family Eledonidae; genus Eledone; species Eledone cirrhosa. The sequence continues at coordinate 29,168,204 of OZ024743.1, read as the reverse complement.
ATTTATTTAAGGCATTAAAGAATAATTTATCTTCTAATAAAAACATCTTTGATGCTAACGCCAATTACTATAATAACGCGCTTTCTAAAGCCGGCTATCCTGATAAAATCAAATATAGTAAAGAAACAAATTCTAGAAGAACTTACAGTAGAATAATTAATCATGATCATTCCAATAACTTTAATAAAAGACCTAGATACAAAAACATAATCTGGTATAATGCTCCTTTCTCCATCTCTATTAATAACAATATTCCTAAATTATTCTTTAATGCCTTAAATAAATGCTTCCCTCCCTCACATATCTATAGTAAAATATTTAACAAACACACCATAAAATTTTCTATCATCTAACTCATTATTCTCAATACATATTAACTCCTTCTCTTTCTTCGCACATATTTTTCTCTTCGTTAATTTTCAAATTCTTTTAATTTATACATTATCTTCCAACGGTTTTCAACCTCTCTATCTAAAACAATATATCTTTCTCAGTTATAAAAACTATCTCTCTCTCTCTATCACCCATCTCTCCTCCTATCTCATCCTTCCTCACTATACTCCTCCCTCTCCACCTTCACTCTCATCGCCTCCTCTTTTTTTCATCCTTCCCCCCTCTAAATAAAATATTTTTCCCAATATCACACATCAATCTAAAACTACTTCTCATATGTTGATCTAAAACTGAACTATCCACAAGTGTTTTTTAGCCTTCATATCATGTCCTCCTGTTTTATCTGATGAAAACACAAATATTATTGCATGATGATATTTGTTTTTGAAATGCGCATAATAAAATACATGGAACTCCTTTAACCATCTTTTGTTCTTATATATATATATATATATATATATATATATATATATATATATATATATATATATATATATATTTAAAGGTTAAACAAGGTTCAATGAATAAATCAAAGAATGAGTTTTACAATAGACTGGTAGCACTCAACAGCAATGGTTTTCTGGAGTTATTAATATTAATTCAGAATATTAACAAAACTAGAACTTCTTGTGATCAAGTATATTTTATTATACATATTTCAGAGGTACTGAGCTAACTCAGATAAAATAAGATGATGCATGACATACCCTGACATAGTAGATGGTTAAGATCCAGTCATGGTAGAGAGTAAGATATGACAAAACTCAATATTTATATACCTTAAGATTGAGACATGAAAAAACTTATATATTATACATATAATATAGAGGGTGCGTGTGAGGAAGCTTAAAAATACATAACAACAATTTACATAACTGTTAGAGATTCAAATAATTTAAAATATTGAAGAAAGAGGAAAGAAAAAAAGAAAGACAGAGAGAAAACAGATGAGGGGATAATATAGCTAGTAGAGGTATAGAGAGCAAAAGATAATTGATCAAGGAAAGAGAGACAAAGAGGAATAACTATAGGGATGGATGAATTATATATATCTATACATAACTATACATTAGGGCATAGCTTTGCGAAAGATTAAACTCGAATCTTTGAATTATTGAATTATCTAGAAGTATTCATCAATCTAAATCCTAAATATAACTGGGTGTAATTATATGAAGGTTAATTTCCAGTCCTTAGTTAATACTAATATATACTATAATACTAATATATACTATCCAAACGTATCCCGTTGACCGTTAACTTTCAAATCATTTAAGTTAGTTCAGAGTAATGAATTAATCAAAGTGTATAATATTTCAGGCTATAAAAGTTTATAAATATCTGTATTAATATTAAAGTATGCTATGATATTTAATTTATAAAATCATATTTACGAAATCATATTTAAACTATTTGCAAACATGAGAAAGAAGAAATGGTATTTTCATTCTCACGAAGGTAATTCTTATTAAATTTTATTATATTATATTTAATTATTTATATTATATTGAAGATAATTCGCATTATATAATTTATAAAATAATTAGAGTTATAATTTTAAAAATTAAGATTAACAATTAGAAAGCCTTAAAGCATCAAAAGGCCTTATAATTAAACTTTAAAAAAAGTTTATTATTAAATTAGATATATGCATTTGTCTAAATATAAACAAAGATTATATTGTCTAAAGATTAAGATGATACCTATCAGTTATATATAACATAATATAATACAATAAATAAGTTACTGATAATATTGTTAAAAATTAAGGTTTTAGATCAATTATTATAATAGGGTCATGTAATACATATATACTATAAATATACAAGTCAAACTTCATGAATCATAAGGATAAGAACCAGATTCAAAGGAAAAAAGTGAATTGTTTGCGATCTTAAAAATGCCCAATATCCAAGCTATATAGTTTAAAAATACAAGAAAAGTTTTTTTTTTTATTTATATAGTAGTATAATGTGTCTGCAAACTTGAGAAAGAGAAAACCTAAGGATTTAATTGACCCGAAGGTAACCCAAATTTTAATTAAATTAAATTAAATAATAATCGTTATATAACTTAGAAAATTTAGAAAATATTAAAATAATATTTAACGATTATAACACTAGAAAGTCAATAAAGTATCTAAAGTACTTATAAATGTAACTAGAAGCATGTTATTATACTAGATATACAGATTTGTTCAAATATAAATAGAGTATTCCAGATATTAGTGATCGATATACATATAATAAATAATAAGTACAATCATTGTTAGTAATGTTATAATTGAAGTTTTACATCAAGTTAGGTGGAAAAAAGTTTGTCGACTAGTATCGTGTGTGACGCATATACCGTAAATATGTATAAATAAAAATATATAAATCATACTTCCTGAATCGTAAAACATACTCCAAATGAATAAATATACAAAAACATAAATGCATGAATGATTTACGGTACATTATAACTGTTAATCATATAAGCCATATATTTAAAAAATATACAAGAATCCCAATCAAAATTAAATATATCTAAACAATCAAAAGATATGCACATTCCTCAAGAGATCGTGTTAACAAATAATATGTTTACATACCTAAACAGGATCCTTTAATCTAACATTAATCATATCATAAATGAATAAAAAAAATAAAAAATAAATTATTAAAGTTTTATAATCTGTTATAACGTTTTAGGTACACAGTTGATAAGAGACGTCAAAAATTAGAACCTGTTTATTTAGTGTTTTTTCCTGACTTTTTGCGAGGCTTGGAATGTAGACAAAGCTTTATCTACTTTATCTACAAAGCTTTATCTTATTTTATCTGATGAGGACGTACTGTTTAAGTTAGCTCAGTACCTCTGAAATATGTATAATAAAATATACTTGATCACAAGAAGTTCTATTTTTGTTAATATTCTGAATTAATATTATATATATATATATATACATACATATACATACACACACATACATATATATATATGTGTGTGTGTATGTATGTATATAGTACGTAAACACAAATACACTAGTATACATAGTATACAACAATTAAGCGCTATAATGAAAAAGAGAAAAAAACGAACATTTTGTGTTGCGTTTCGTCAAAACAACAGATAGATCTCAATGGTGTCTTTCATCAGACTGGATATTCATCTTTACAGATTAAAGTAAAGCGTCATTCCTACTAAAGGAAAGAGTACGAGGGAAGCTAATGTATATATGCATATGTTTTTTATTGTGTATACGTGTGTGTGTGTATGTGTGTATAGACACACATGTTTGTATATATGTTGGTATGTGTGTGAAGGCGGGTGACTTAGTGGTCAAGCTCATAATTGTAGAGCTGTAAGTTCGCTTCTAGCCGCACGTTATTTCACGAGCTAGCTGTACTTTTGGTGAAGGATCCATCGAAGTCCCAAGGAATTTCGTCGGAACCGTCGAAGTCCCAATACCAACGTATGCATGTGTATTTTTCTTGAGTCAGTTCTTATAAGAGTGTGCTGGGGGAGGGGGGTATCTGCAAAAAATTGGGAAGGAGTTCAAAGTTCATGGTATTTCATAAATAATGAGGTAAGTGTTTAAATTTCAGTTAGTATATTTAAAGAGATCTTTCTTCGTTTTTAATTTTCTTTATTTTCCACACGGGCACAAAAACACGCGTGGAAGTGTTGCTATAAATGACATGCTTATATTGGTGTCATATTTTTTTATCAATATGTTTACTTATAAACACTGTGTTTCTAAAATTTAAAGTTTAACACTTAAAATATTTAAGAGGTGACAAGGTATTTTGATTTAATACAAGAAATAATAGTGAATAGAGTGAAAGAAGAAGAAGAAGAAGAAGAAATTGTCTTGGGGAGACAGACGTATATATTGACAGCAGGAGGAACACAGCGGCTCTGTACTTAATAAATAAATAAATTGATAAAATAACGAGAAAATGTGTAGAAGAGCCGACATACAAATTTTAGTTCTTTTTGAATTATGGGGGAAATGAAAATCAGATTAGTAATAGTTTTCAATATCCTATGAAATATCCTTAAACAAAATTTAGCTACTAGAAAGTCTTTGACTCAAAATGCCAGTTAGGTAAGAGAACTCTAAATGTTCATAGGAAGAAATATATATAGAACATCAAGGAACATCATAAAAGCTCGAATAATGTTTGAAAAGTTCAGCCGATAAAATTGCAATATATTCAACCTAGATTTCAAAAGATTGAAAAGCGACTTCAATATAAAAGATTTTTCACATAAGCAGCACTATCCAGTTTCTCCACAATATGGTTTCGCAAATTTTAGACCTTACCATAGTAAGTGCACCCTCAACGTAATTCTTAGCGAAATTCAGCCTGACACAATGTGATATAGCTGGCCCTTTGAATTACATGTACAGTCCATCTGACTCGCTAGTCATAGATCGCCTCCGAGACTATGGTAAATGATATTTCCCCAAGATGGCAGACGCAGTAGGATCGAACCCGAGACGTAATAATTGCGAAGCGAACATCTGAAACATTCGGCCATATATCCTGTATGTGCTTGAACGTTTTGTTCAGCCTACATATCCTTTTACTGTCTTCTACCAACTTCAATTTGACACATGTTACCAACACATTGCTGTCATGTAGGCATGAACTGATGGTGGTACAGTTGTATTGGGTTACGCTAAATATTAAGTTGCTATTGTAATATTGATGCTGCAAATCAAATTCGTTATGTTGCCAATACAGTTGTATGTAACTTTCAAGGAGTTCTTGATTAATTCCGCTCTAATAATTCCGCCAATCTATTGGGCTAGTAGTTTATTCGGTTGACCCCTTTCAGGATAAAAAACAAGCTTAACCTGCATGCTATTTCAACGCAAAGCGAAGAGAGTCGGAACAAATACCAAGTAATGTGGTGCTAGATGTTTTAATGACTCTGTCGATTCGTCTCCTTTGTTCATAGTGTGTGCATTTATTCCCATATTTTGTGTTTAAATTTCAATATTGTTACATTGTTTAGCCACAAAATGCATAACAAACACATACACCCACTCTACACACATGTATATATATATATATATATATATATATATATATATATATATATATATATATATATATATTTATATAACGTTTATATGTATTTACTATCTATATATATATAAGATAGGATCGAGGTGTTGTATGAAAGTGGCTGTATACGTGTATATGCATATATATATATATATATATATATATATATATATATATATATATATATATAAATAAAGTTAAATAAAAGTCAAATGATTAAAATTTACCTTCGTTTATTACTGCTATATATATTTCAGTGACAGCCATCTTTGGCTGTGACCTCTTCAGACAGTTTGAATTAGTATGGTATAGACAATACTCTGATATGCCCAGTTCCTTGCTGGGTTGTTAATTCACTGGGGAACTGGAGTCATACTGAGGTGTTGGTATACAACCAACATAAACTCAAAATCTCTATATATATATATATATACACACATACACACACACACATACATACATACATACATACATACATACATACATACATACATACATACATACATACATACATACATGCATACACATACATACATACATACATACATACATACATACATACATACATACATACATACATACATATAATTGCGCACATCCTGAGACCAGTGAAGTATGAAATTAATCGATCATATGGGAGGAATAATGGTAAAACGTGTTGGCTACAATTTTGTTACTTATATAACTTGCCTAACATAAATGAATATAGGCGAGATATTGATGATGATGATGATAATGAGGAGGGGGAAGAGGAGGAGGAGGAGGATAAAGACTCTCATGCTGATAGTAATTATATTTATAATAATAATAATAATAATAATAATAACAATAATAATAATAATAATAATAATAATAATAATATTTTCTAACTTAGACAATAATAACAGCAGCTGCATCAACAATAGAAATAAGATCCCCCCCCCCCCAAAAAAAAACGCGATCATCACCAACACAACCATCATCATTATCATCATCATCAACATCACCATCAACAGCAACATCAGCCGCAGCAGCACCATCTTTATCATCATCAACATCATCATCATTAACATCAACAACAACATTACCAACATCATCATCATCGTCCTCAACATCGTTATCGTCATTCACAACAAAACGCATCAAAAACAACTGTTAATAAATACGTTAAACTTATTTCCTCGCGTATCTTTTGATAAAATAAGAACATTTTGTAACTTAAAGTTGCAATAGATAAAACTGGCAGTTTCATTTAATCATGTTATTTTCTTTTCTCGTTCATCTATTATACAAAATTGTTATTATTCAAAACAAAGATGGATCGCTTAGTGTGGAAGAGAACAACAAAAAGGAAAACATGGGCAAGTTGTGAGCAATGCTGATCAAATACTGTGTCTTACAGTGCAACAACCTCAGGCCATAAGAAATATTTATTGGGTGGTGAGTACTTTCTTCTATGATCTCCATACCAACTACAGCAGCATCCTACAAATCATCATTGGGAAAATGTTATCATCATTGAGAGGCCAAAAGGGTGACCTGCACCAAGTGCATGTTGATTAGGGTGTATTTTCAATAACTCATTAATGCATAAAGCCTTCTCAATTTCTCAAAACTCTACTTCTCCAAAATACTCTTTAATCCCCACACTTCAATGGCCATCTTCAAAAATTTGTTTCAGCATTTCAAATTTGAGCAGTCAAAATTTAACAAAGTCGCAACAGTGATGCGCCAGTTTCTATGAGAGATTTAAGTTGTACATAATCTTGAAGTTACAGGAAATGATTCACCAAAATCATTACGTTAAATATGCACTGAATCTCCAACTCTTCAAATATGCACTGAAGCACAGGAACAACTCCAGAAATCTGAAAATCATAATCAGAACAGAAAATCGTTCAAGTACAGGACATAATTGGAAATAGAAGGCAGCTGTCACTGATTAAATAGCAATCATCATCGTTGATGAACAACACGGACGACGGGCTTCTCATCGTCTGGGATAGTAAGGATAAATACCATTTTTAGGTATGGCAGATCAATAGTTGATTAATTATTTGCAATGAATTATACTCATTTTGTTTCATAATGCGGAATCAATTCGCTCAAATTCTGCTATTCAAAATCATAACTAGGCAATCAATGACAGATATCTATACTAAAATTAAGACAGAAAATGTGGTTTTTCCTTGAAGGAATCAAAACAGGTTGAGAGCAATGAATAACATCCATATTCGAGATGCTAGTGCTTCTGTCGGGGACCCCAAAATATAGTCCAGTCATCCATATTGCCATCAAGCTTCACGTGCGGACTCCCTTATATACACGATACACACGATACAATAGCCGATATCAAAAATGTTGCTTGATTGAAGTGGACAGAAATCTCCGATGAAGTTTTTCAACATCAGAAACTGAACTCTTAACTTGATATCATAACTCTCGTGTTCTGCGAGAAACAAAATAAATTTCTCTGGCTCCTAAAAGAAATACGGAGCTATGGGGAGTTTACTACCTGGATGACTACAGATGAATGTGTGCTTGTAGTTATTCATATATGTCAACTTCTTTTTTTAATAATCTAATACATTTGTATTCGGGAGTGAATAATAATTGTTTCTACTTTAGGCACAAGGCCAGCAATTCACCAGTACATTACTGGTACTTTATTTTATCGACCCCGTAAGGATAAAAGGCAAAGTTAACCTCGACGGGATTTGAACTCAGACCGTAAAGGGGCGTAACTATGCTAGAAAGCATGGCGTCCAACCTTCTACCAATACTGCCAATTCACAATAATAACATTATAATAATTGTTTCTACTCTTGGCACAAGGCCAGCAATTATCCCAGTGTATTACTGGTAATTAATTTTATCAACCCCGTAAGGATGAAAGGCAAAGTTAACCTCGGCGGGATTTGAACTCAGATCATAAAGGGCCGTAACTCTTTGCTGCAAAGCATGGCATCCGACCCTCTACCGATATTGCCAATCCCCATTATAATATCATAATATTATTAATTTTCGGCTTGTTTACAAGTAAACAGCCGCATAAAACATCCCGTGGTAGATGACGACATCATCCTTTTGTTCAAGCCTGAATCAGAAATCCTTATTTTACATCTGCTATCTCTACTGGCATAGATTAGATGGGTTTATGGTCTTCAGCATTACGGATGGTCAGACAGGTGGAGGGAACTATGGCTTGCTTGATATTCCAAGTTTTAGCACGGATGCCTTTCCTTATCAATTTTGTTTTTCTAATACATTTCTATATGCTAATTTCCCCTGTTGCAGGTATTTGATAAGTTCTTTGTTTATGGATGGTACGATTCATAATAATAATATACTGGTGTTTTTGTTCTTTTCACCAGTTGGCATAGTGATGAAAACCATAGAAGAGTCAGAACATCGATATATCAAAGGAGTACTGTCTCTTGATGCTACTTAAACTATGAATATCACCATCCATAATTAATATAGATAATTTTAAAATGCTGTATTAAATGAACATGTATCAGCGGCCCATTAAATAACAATGTTACTACACTTAAGCTTATAAATGGGTCACTACCAGATGAAAATATTTCAAATGAATCAAATATTTTTTTATTATATTTTGAAATTCGTGCATTGAAGTTATTAATTCCCCCTCGTGTATTTGGATTGTAGAATCTTTGTACATTTTAATCATTTTTTTCTTTTTTTTTTTTTGTCATGAGATGTAAATGGTGTACGGTGAAGCTTGACCATATGACAATACCTGATTCTGCTATGCAGGCTGTTGATTTTCCTCCTTGCTTTGTTATCAACTTGGGTTGTTTACGAGGAATTATTCCATTACCACAAACGCATCAGGACCTCCTAGATGACCTTAAAGTATGATAAAAGTTGCTTGTAGGCAGATATTGATTGCCCACTACACGTTCTCATATGTTTTCATACATTCTCCAGCGATATAGTCAATAGTTTTCTTGTTGTTATTTTTGTTGCATTAGAGTGGTTCATTTCCCCCTTCTCTCATCACAAATGGTCTGTTATCCAAGGGTTTTTTAAAGAAATTGAAAAAATTCTTCATAGACTGCGGTTATATATTGATTTTAAGTTGTATATAACTTGTATATATATTTTTTTATTTGATCGGTTTTATATGAGATATATGAGATATATAAACGATGAGTGGAGATGAAGATGGAGACGATGATGTCAGCGGTTGTGTACACGCTTACCGTTCTATTCTACAGTGGCATGTGGTTGTTTTTTAATGTCTTTCGAAATTCGATTAACATCACAAGAGTTGGAATAGCAATTGTTATCTATGACAGCCATTTTTCGGACAACGAAACATGTTTGTTGCCGAAACTATTTAACTCTGGAATGGTTTAAGTATCAGTGGATTTTATCCCTGTAAATCATCAATGGCGTCCATATATTCAATGAAAGAATGTCCTCCGGTTTCCTGATAGCACCAAAATAATCATGTACGTACGTATCTATGTATGTATGTATCTATGTATGTATGTATGTATGTACGTATATATGTATGGATGGATAGATGGATGGATGTATCAGGTTTATGTATGTATGTATGTATGAATGCATGCAAATATGTATGTATGTATGTATATATATATATATATGCATGTGCGTAAATATGCATTTATTCATGTAAGCGGTATAAGCTTATATAAATGTGCATGTGTGCCTCAGTGTGTGTGTCATTAAAGACATGACTTAGATTTTATATTTTATATTAGATTTTTTCCTATATTGCTTATATCTAGTTTGGAAATGATACCTACTTTTTTAGTTTCTTCGAAAATCTCTAGCAATCCTTCAGATGATATGAGTTGCTGTGTTTATTATGAGTTGAGGTTATGCTATGAATTACATGTTTCCATATATAAAAGATGAGCTTATAACCAACACTTCTGCTTACCACTATTTCGACTAAACGCAATATAATCTCCCTTGAACCTATTCCCTTCACATCTACTTTCACACAGATTGCGACCAAGAAACATCCAGTTACTTCTGCCGATATAATGTCTAGCTGGTTTTATTGCTGTTATTCTTATACTTTGTGCAGAGGATGGATTGGCAGAATCGTTAGAATGTCAAACAAATGCCGACCTCTAAAAACCCAAACGGAGAGTACCATGAAAAAAAGTGCCCCAAAACGGGGAGAAATGAGGTAAAATGAGATTTTACATAATGAAAGCTATACCCAATTTTACAAGAGAAGACATCCCTCACCTATCCAATTTGGGTGAGAGATCTCCCCGTCGGACGGGTGAGTTGACAAGTCTGGAAATGCGAAGCAATATATGTTCCAGTTTTTTACGTTCGATTATATCTGAACTTACTATGCTCGCCTCTGAGCTATATACGTTGCTTTTTTTTTGCTGGCATCCCTAAAATACACAGAAAAACACCTGCTATACCTTTTGCAGCAGGTCTAGCTGAAAACGCCCTTACACTCAGCTTAGCAACAGCATACTATACACGATCAAATCTCCAATTACATTGGACACCAAACTAACTATAAACTTCCCCTCGTCTCTTAGATCGTAAGAATCCTGTTAGATCATTCTATGACAATAAAGGCGTGCGTGGTTGAATGGTTAAAAAGTTTACTTCACAATCATAATTTCAAGAGTTCGATCCCACTACATTGCATCTTTGGAAAATGTCCTTTATCATAGCTTTGAATCGACCTATATCTGGTGATTGAATATGAATGGGCAGTAACTGTTTGGATGAACTGTACCTGTAACTCAAAGGGGAAGGGGAGCTTGTCACACACTGTCACGCTACAACTCCCTAAGTATTGTCTTAAGGGTACACGTGTCTGAGGTGTGGTCAGCCATTTACACGTTAATTTCATGAGCAAGCTGTTTCGATGACCAAACAACGGAAACACTCATCGTCAAAAGTGACGGAGATCCATTCCATGTCCACGTGGTGATATGTCAGGTAACAATGATATGTCGATAGAATATTAGCATGTAATAGCATTATGTGATAATATGTCAGTAAAGGCGCCTGGCTTAGTTAGGAGGGTGTTTGGCTCACCATTGAGTTCGATTCCCAACAGTGCATTGTATCCTTCAGAAAGAAATGTTGTTCCAGTCCCTTCAGAAAGGACTATCTGTAGCTATAGTCACACTCAATTTCTCTAGGAACTATGTTGAGGATACACGTGTGTGAAATATTCAGTCACTGGCATGCTAATTTCACGAATGTGCCGTTCCGTTGATTAAGCAACTAGAACACTCATCGCTCGAGCCGATGGAGGTCCAACATACATAAAATGGTAAGAAAAATGTGAGCTTTCTTAACAAAACGTTTCTGTCTTGATTTCTGTAGTTGAAGGATTATCACTGTCTGCACTGGCATATTGCCTTGTTATTATAACGTTTAAAGTCAAGTCAGTAATCCTTGGCATTAGTGGGAATTCTTCTGAATCACAGCTAGAATCTCTTTTGTTTGGAACTGTCAGCTCCTATGTTTCTTATTTATTGGAGTGGGAGAGTCGCTGTATTGTAAAGAGACAAGTCTAGAGCCACTGTGTGGTTACTTGACTTACTAGAAATAATAACTCCCTAAGATTATAACCAACTGTCTTAAAATATAAGGATAATAATATTCGGATAATGTGGTCTTAGATACTCAATGTGTGGCTACAATTCTGTATGATCGTGGCTGGAATGCTTTTAATTTTAAATTTGCTCAATATCTGACTTGGAGCTAAGCAACAACAGTGAATCAGACCTGCCAACCTCTAACAGCCTAAATAAGAAGTACCATGAAAAAAGGTGCCTCAAAACGGGGAGACATAAAGCAAAATTGGGAGATGTTACATAACGAAAGCTATAGCCATTTTCACGAGAGAAGACATCTCTCACCTACCCCAAAGTGGGTGGAAGATCTCCGTGTCGGACGAGGAGAGATGACAGGTTTGGTGAGTGCTGAGCTCACATTAAATCTAATTATTCATTTCCTGAAATTTAGCAATTTAAACTTCTCAAAATAGCTAGTTTTATTACCAAGCTCATTAAAAAGAAATGAAAATAGGAAGGAACAGGACAAACCAAAGATTTTACATAGGCATCTATCAAGCCTTCATTTATTTATGCACCAGTTTCTAAAGCCAACCTTTGCCCAGTTATCATATTTTCTGTCCTCTTCTGTTTGTTTTTTCCTACCACAACAATGCTATTTTTTTATCTCCATGCTATTTCAATTCAGCCAACTGCTCTGATCTCTGACAGTTCTTTGCTAACTACATTTGATAGTAAATCTACTTCAGCTTTTCCCCATTTGAAATTGCTAAATGAGTGACTGGTCTCCTCTTCCTATGTGTCTCCCTTCAAATTCTGAATACAACTTCATAGTTCACTGGGGATTCTTAGGCAACTATATTGAAGAAGTACAAACGAACTAGGTTGTCCCCCATCACCAATCACCAACTGGATATCTTTATACACAATCACGAATGTAAAAATATGGTTAAGTGCATAAAAAGTTCGCTTCACAATTTTAGATTATAGTGTTCCGGAATAGATCCCACCATGCAAGTATTTGTTGTGAAATTCTGTCTGATAGATTGTACTTGTAACTCAAATTTCCAGTCTAGTCGCATTGTTTGGTATTTAGATTTTAATAGAATATCATTGAGATAATGCTAAGATATTTTTCAATGTAAACTAAAATGTAGCAAAATTATTCAGATTATGCTAAATTAACATTGATATATCAGTAAAGTATCTCAACAATAACATTGATATAGCAGTAAGTTGCAGCTGCAAGATGAATTTCAACAGTAAGCTATAAACTTAATAGAATATTGAATTGAATATCTAACTTCGGTTTCAATATCACGTGATTGAATGAAATATATGCAAGTCATATCTCAGAGCTAATTTCAGACTACAAAACACTTTCTGTATTCGTGTGCCGACAGAAGAAACCATTGTGGAAAAACTGGTAAAACACAGACAAAATAAGGTAAGGAATTAAGTAATCTTTTGATATGTTCTAAGTTCAAACCCTGCCGAAGTTAACTTTGATTTTCATCCTTCTTAGGTTAATAAAATAAATAGCAGCCAAATACTGGGTAGGTTTATTCAGAATATGAGGTTTGCAGCTAGCTTGGAACATATTGTTAATATTAAGAGAGGACGATGGATTGGCAGTATCAGTAAAGCTGCGTACAAAATACTTTGCAATATTTATTTGCGACTTTTTACGTTCTCAATTCAAATCCCGCAGAGCTTAAGTATGCTTTTCATCCTTCCGAGGTCGATAAAATAAAGTACCAGACGAATGCTCGGGTTGATTTAATCAACTTAGCCCTTCCCTCAAATCTGCTGGCCATGTGCCTAAATTAGAAATCCACACTCTATCTAGATGTGATCTAATTGACGATTTGAGCATGTCCACTATGGCAAATTTGGGAAATCCAATCGGTACCTGTCGCATAGCTGGAAATATTTGAACAGTTTTGCAAGTCTTTTACACCCGCCTCCCCTATCTGCTACCCCCACACAATCCCAGCGTGCGTCTAAGATATCGTTCCAGTCGTCCACTAAATCAAAAGTGAGGGGCATTCCTGGAAAGATCTTCAGGCGCCTGAAGAAATGAAACTGTCCAGATCCTTTTGGGGGTATAAACGGCACTCGCCTGAAGGTATGTTCTTCGTTGCTGACCACGTCCAGCAACATCAACTTACATTTTGGTCTAGAAAATGTATCGTGAAATCCAAGCCTTTCTGACACAACAGTGACTCAACTGCCGATCCTGGACGTTCTTGGAGATGCGTACACCTCGTAGCCTCTGAAAATGTGTGCGAAGGCTCGGGTCTCAGAAACTCTGGTCTCACTGATGGCCATCACGTGTTTGTTCAGTGACCTGAGGTCAAGATGACCCTAATAAGGCCATATCAGTAAGTCTTATTGTATCACGCTCATTCAGATTGGGGATTACATTAAGGGAATGCATGTCAGTAGAATACTCAACAACTTACACATTAATTCACAAGTTAGACGTACCCTTCATCATGTAGCTGAAATCGACGGAAAATCCTTTACCATCATTATCATTATCTATATATGTATATTTGTACTGCATCTTCGCTTCCACGTTTTTTTTTTTTGTTTTATGCTTACTGTCGCAACTTTAAAAAAAGAAATATACATATATACGTATATATATATATATATATATAAACTTCATGTCACTCCTAATTTCAAGTTACCTCCCTTAATCTGATTTCAAATTACCCCTACGCT
>OZ024743.1:29118476-29148476 GCA_964016885.1 Eledone cirrhosa | reverse complement strand
TAAAACTGTTATATTAGCGGAATTGTTAGAACCTTTAAGTTCAAACCAGGCCGAGGTCAACATCACCTTTCACCATTTCTTGATCGATATATGAAATACCAGATCAAAACGGGGGAATAGGTGGGGGTTAGTGCAATGACAGTTTAAGTTTTCCACTTTAATGGAGTGACATCAATAGAACGATTATTACTAAGCGTCGACAGCGTGTCTAATGTAAAAGAAAAAGTAGGAAGAAAGAAAGATGGGGTCAGGGAGAGAGGGGGGGGGAGATGGGGAAGAGGAAGAGAGAAACTGCCTATAAAACTCCAATGAACTCACAAAACTTATGTAGTGTGAGTTACAAGTGTCCTATACATCTGGACATCCTAAATATTTCGATTCATCGAAGGAGCCTCTATGCGACAGCTTATCTACCATGAAATAACAGCCAGATATCCATTAAAACACACATTGACGTTTTAGAAAAGAAGACATTGGACATTGTAGTTCTGGATGCATAAAACTTGAAATAAAAATTGGGATTGTCACAGCTTTGTTGCCTTTGACTATAGGTTTTCTCAGATGAGATCAATTTCGAGTTACCTAAACAACAACAGCAACATCCATATATCTTCAGCAAATTTAAGCTGAAGAAATTTACTCAAGATGGTAAGTTAGTAAAATCAATGTTCAAATATCGCCAATGTTATTTCCTATTTCCTCTTTCCGTGATCAGTAGAAACAGTATCGATCAGGAAATGGAATTGATTTATCGCTTACCATTGTGTGTCGTCATGTTTGCATGTATGTTACAACAGATCCCAAATGACTATCCAAACATAGGTAGGCCTCCGACAACAGGTAAAGTAACACAATATTATCTATCTGCAACACCCTATATTACTGCCAACACAACACACACACACACAATCTCTGTCTGTCTGTCTGCCTCTCTCTCTCTCTATATATATATATATATATAAATATATATATATATATATATATATATATATATATATATATATATATATATATATATATATATATATATATATATATATATATATATATATATATATATATATATATATTGAATATCCGTATATGGTGAACTAACTGTTGTGTTAATACTTCTACCAAACTCGTCCCGTGGACTGAGTGGTCTACCACTACGGATATTACCTTCCAGTGTTTTACCTATATATAATATATATATATATATATATATATATATATATATATATATATATATATATATATATTATATATTATGTATTATATATATATTATATAGTAATAATAATAAATTTGAAGATGAAAATCCAAAGAATGTATATATATATATATTATTTATATATATATATAATAACTAGAAATTGATTAACATATAAATAAACATGAATAATCACAGGAGATATTTTTTACAAGTGTGTACCACACATAGCTAGGTAGGTAACTAAATTAACATGAATAAAATGTATATGTTAATCAATTTCTAGTTAGAATCTTAGAGCTTATTTTGCGGGTGATATGGCGCATGTCTTTCTTGCATGACACCCATAATTTTGATTTAGATTAAATTCATTTGATTTATCTTAATTTTGGATATATATATATATATATATATATATATATATATATATATATATATATATATATATATATCAGGAACGATCGACTTTCGTCAAATCGGACCGAGGAAACAATGTTTCCATTGGTCTTTCCAGTTGCTAATACTATCTATCGGTCGCAACTCCAGGTAGAAGGAGCAACGTGAAATAAAGTGTCTTGCTCAAGGACATAACGCATCGCCCGGTTCGGGAATCAAACTCACAATCTCACGATTGTGAATCCAATTCTCTAACCACTCAGACATGCGCCTATATATATATAGATATAAAAAGAATAACACAAAGGAAATAAAGGCCGAACTCTCAAGAATTTAACCACCACTTATTTACTTCCTCTTTACATCATAATTTTAAAATGTACTGTTTAATTAATTTATGTTTAAATATATACACTGAAAACGAAAGTAAAAAACAATGAAGCTTTATTTAATTTGTTAAATAAACATAAAATTAAACAACAGAGGGGCAATAACCCAATAAAAAGATTTAGAAGAGTTATTTCCCATGGACAAAAGAATTTTTATTTATATTCGTTTGAACATCGTTTAATGACTAATTATTTGTCAATTCCTTTTATCTTTAGATTATTGAATTTGTTTTGAGATAGATTTGGCTTCTATTTCTAGCTTAGAGCACATGTTTCTGTAAAAATATCGAGTCGCTTACGTATTAATTTCACAAGTAAGCAAAGTGATAAGTTGTAGTACCTATTTACAGCTAAACAGACTGCGTCATTTTAGAGCAGTTAGCCTTAGCCGTGAACATGTTAAAATCAAGGTGAGATAGTTCGAGCTACTAACTTATTGATTGGTTGTTTTGCACCTTATTGACTTCATCATTTTTCTTTCTTACACACGCATGCGCTTCCATATGTGATAAAATCTATAATTATGTCGGCATGTTTGTGAGTGTGTAAGCATGTGTGTATGCATGTCACTCTCTCTATATATATGTGTGTGTGTGTGTGAGTGTGTGTCTGAGTGTGTGTGTGTGTGTGTGTGTGTGTGTGTGTGTGTGTGTGTGTGTGTGTGCGTGCGTGTGTGTGTGTGTGTGTGTGTGTGTGTGTGTGTGTGTGTGTGTGCGCGTGCGTGTGTGTGTGTGTGTGTGTGTGTGTGTGTGTGTGTGTGTGTGTGTGTGTGTGTGTGTGTGTGTGTGTGTGTGTGTGTGTGTGTGTGTGTGTGTGTGTGTGTGTGTTTGCGTGTGTGTGTTTGCGTGTATGTGTGCGTGTATGTGTACGAACAGCTCAAAGAATACATGAATAAACATTCTTAAATATTCAATATTCAATATTTAATAATATTTTTACACTAATCGAAACCGATTATATTTAATGTAACAATTATAAAATTATCCATTATGTCGGATTAAAGAAAAAATAATCTTTAAATATATTTCTGTGCAATATCAACTACACTTTTTAATATATATATATATATATATATATATATATATATATATATATATATATATATATATATATATATATATATATATATATATATATATATTAAAAAGTTGAGTGCTTTTATATCAGTTGAGTGCTTTTATATCAGTTATAAAATATTTACTCGTTGTAACCCAACAATTTTAAATAAAACTTTTGCATATATTTTGCTCCAATACTGTTGAGCGCTTTATATTATAACTGAAAAAAATGGAATTCTTTAAGATCTCTTCTTCTCTAAAAGACATACCTCTACCTAGAAACAAGGACTTTATTAAACAATTAATAGATAAATCAGACTCTTTTATAAGGAGAATCAGGTGGCGTGCATTCCACTTTGATAAATCTAATATAAATGAAAATGTCTCTGACTTAGACAAAGTTTTCAAATCTAAAAAAAATCCACCCCCCAACAAACTTTTAATTGATTTTGAAAACGATATAATTTCTATCATACAAGGAGTCAAATTCAAGAGAAACTTCAAAGGCCAGGAATATCTGAAAAGCATTAAGGATAATATTGTGAGCTTAGAGAGAACAGAGAAGATCTTGGTGAAATCGGACAAAACCAACAACCTCTATGGAGTGGAAAAAGACATGTATAATGGCCTCATACTGAAAGAACTAAGGAAAAAGTACAAGGTAGCAGATAAGGCTGAACTTGAGAAAATGAATGTTGAGGCATCTTGTATAATGCATGAGTTGGAAATTGAGAACAAAACACAACCTTTCGTGCCCAGGAAACCCAAGATCAATATGAAAGATCACAAAAGAAATTTTGAAAATGACTTGCCAGTCAGATTGATTGCACCATCAAAATCTGACCTGGGTAAACTTAGCAAAAACATTCTAGACAGGGTGATACAGCAAATTAAGAACTTGAATTGTTTACCTAACTTGAGCTTGTGGAAGGGAACTGGAGAGGTCATTGAGTGGTTTAAAGAAATTAAATATAACAATAATAATAAATTTATTCAACTAGATATTGCTAACTACTATTCATCTATTACCCCTAATCTACTAAATAAGGCACTAAATTACGCATTCAAACATACAGACCTAACTAGCAATGAAATGCACATTATATTATCGGCAAGGAAAACATTGATAGAATTTAATAACCAACTATGGACTAGGGCAGATAGAGATAATAATTTCGACATTACTATGGGATCATCAGACTCACCTCAGGTAACGGACCTTGTGGGCCTATTTATAATTAATTCGCTGCATAGGAAAATACCCGGTGTTACCGGAGGATTATATAGAGATGACATGCTTTTACTTATTGAAAATAATAACTCTGAACTAAATAGAAAAAGAAAACAAATTATACAATTTTTTAATTACCTTAATCTAAAAATAGAAATTGAGAATAACCATAGAATAGTCAATTTCCTAGATGTAACATTAAATCTCAACACATGTCTTCACTATCCATTTCACAAGTTAAATGAAAACTTGAATTATGTCAGTTTTAGCTCTAATCACCCCAGATCTGTTAAAAATACTATAGTGAACTCTGTTCAAAAACGTATCTCTAGAATCTCATCTAATAAAAATATTTTCGACGAAAAAGCCCAGTATTACAATGAAGCGTTAGCTAGAGCAGGATATAGTGATAAAATTATGTACATCGATAATAGACAAACTAACCAAAATAACAACAATTTTAATTACGGTAACAACTTTAACAACTATAATAGAAAGCATTACAATAATTCCAAAAACCAGAAAAGAAATAGAACTAGAAATATAATATGGTTTGCCCCCCCCCCCCCTTCTCACTAAACATTAAAACCCACATCGCTAAACTATTTTTTAATGCTCTTGACAAACGCTTCCCTAGAACACATAAGTATCACTCAATTTTCAATAGACATACTATAAAATTAACATACTCGTCCACCAAAAATTTTGCACAAAATATTAATAGAATAAATAATAGGAATCTAAAACCTAGCCAAAATACCGAAAATAGCCTAAACAATATTCAAGTAAACAACTGTAACTGTAGAGATAGATCTAAATGTCCGTTAAATAACAATTGCTTAGTTAAAAATATAATATACAACTGTAATGTTAAAACTGACTTAAATTCTTTTAATTATGTTGGTTCCACCTCGACAGAATTTAAACTTCGCTATAATAATCACAAGAATTTTCTTTCACGGATCCAAATAAAAAATCTTCAACATCACTATCAGGCTTACTCTGGCAACTTAAACATGATAACGTTGGATATTCGATGGTTTGGAATATAGTCTCAAAAGGGATTCCTTTTAATTCCTCTTCTGAGACATGTGACCTCTGCGCGGAGGAGATATTCTTTATACTAAAATCTAAAAATTCCCTTAATTTACGGACCAATTTATTCAGCTGCTGCAGACATAGATTGAACTCAACTTTTAAATATAAATATAAATTTAAAATGTAGTATATTTACTTAAGAAATTTAACTATTTATGAAACTTGGCGATAAATCTTTCGATTCCTTAAATTTTTAAAACCTTCCTCACGAGTATATAATTAATGAAATTAATTAAACTACCCTAAAATGATGATGGTCCCAATCTATTGAATAATTTTTTAAGCTAGGTAAACCTCTATAATAAATATAAGAGCATTTGTAGAACAACTGGGTATCCATAAATTTTTTGAATGTTTTCTGCTAAATAAGTTTTGTTGAAAAATTTTGGTTCTGTTTGCTTTTGATTTTGATTGCTTCTAATGAACTTGACAATATATTGTCAAATAAATTGGAAGGGTGGTTTTCTGTGGTTGATATGCGTGGCATACTATGTTTTCTTACGTCCCTAGATACTCTGGGGAGTGATGAAAATATTCTTGGCGTTTTTAATATATTGATATCTGTTGTCTATTCTATGCTTGAACGATAATCATGTAAGTGAGGGCAAGAATATTATTATTAATATTAATGTATATTTTATGTCTATATATATATGTATATACATATATGTATGGTGGAATTTTTTGTAACGCAATGAAGATTTTCATGAAAAATAAGAATTTACAGAACCGATCACGTAAATTCACATGTGTGTCTATAATTGTCAACTTGAATTTGAGATAAACTTCTCTTTTTTTTCTCTTTTTTCTCTTTTTTTTTTCTCTTTTTTTTTTTTCTTTTTTTTTTTCATGAAAATATATATATAATTATGTGTTTCAGTATTTTTGAAGTTTTATCTCAGATTTTGATTATAAACCTAAGAATTTTTAAAACTAAACATAGGGTCATTATTTTTTCATTTTTTCACACATTATTGATATGTGTCTCATTCATGAATATTGATATTTACATTATAATACCTAACTCATATGAATTGATAATTCAAATGGATGAAACATAATATTTCCTTCTGAATATATCTATTTTCTTCTCCTCCTCCCTCTACACTTGACATGATTTATGTATCGGCTGATTTAACTGTATCTCTCCCACCTCGTATGATAGATATTACTCGATCTACCTCGTTTCTCCCACCACCTATATCTCTCTATACCTCTCTTTATTTATTTTTATTTTCTTTATCTCTCTCCGTATCCTTAACACTATAACTAAATAAATAAATAAATAAATAAATAATTACAGTACCCCCTTCCCTTCTTAATCTCTCATTTGTACGGTGATCATCTGTGCACAAGCTGCCTATCATTTTTCACTTCCTCAATATATATTTCTCTCTCCCATATCTCTCTCTCTCTCTATCTCGCTCTGTTGTTTTTCTTTACATACATCTCTTCATCTTCTTCGTATTCCTCTCTAACTGTCCTTAGCACTATACATTTTCTTTCTTCTTCTCTTCGTCCTTAGCACTATACACTTTCCTTCTTTTTTCTCTTCGTCTTTCTTTCTAACTGTCCTTAACATTTTCACTACCAAATCAACTTTTTAAATGGAAGTTGTAATGTTTAAGGTATGTCAAATTTATTTATAAAACGGTTTATATATTGTATTTTGTCTGAGGAAGGCATACCATATTTTTAATATGATATCCCTGAAATATATATAATGAAATAAATATGGTTTTATAAATATAGTTTCCATTTGTTTAATATCGCAAACCTACTCCAAAACCTGTTGAGTGCTTTTATATCAGTTATAAAATATTTACTCGTTGTAACCCAACAATTTTAAATAAAACTTTTGCATATATATATATATATATATATATATATATATATATATATATATTAGAAAGTGAGGTTTTTTTTTACAAAATGAAAAATAACCGAGGTGTCCTACACGAGTGAAAGTATAAAGAAAAAGAGATGAAATCGAAAATGCAACTGGAGTCTTATTTTTTTTTTTTAAATATATATATTTATTTGGTTCCTTTACCGGTTTCGCAGTTCTTCTGCTTTTTAAAAGGTGAGTTGAGATGGAGGGTCTGTGGTTTTTCTCACATCTGGTTGGTCTCTGAATGTTACTTGTTTTATATGGAAAAAGTGGCTCGAAATGCCAGGTTTTTCGAGAAGTAATTTGATTGGTTTGTCAATAATTATAATAAATTTCGCGCCAGTTCGCGTTACAATAGTTCTTCAAATAAGAGGGGGCGGTTTGTCACAGGTTGTTTTTTCATATATGAAAAAACAACCTGTGACACACACCCCCCCCCCCCCTCTTATTTGAAGAACTATTGTAACGCGAACTGGCGCGAAATTTATTATAATTATTGACAAACCAATCAAATTACTTCTCGAAAAACCTGGCATTTCGAGCCACTTTTTCCATATAAAACAAGTAACATTCAGAGACCAACCGGATGTGAGAAAAACCACAGACCCTCCATCTCAACTCACCTTTTGAAAAGCAGAAGAACTGCGAAACCGGTAAAGGAACCAAATAAATATATATATTTTTTAAAAAAATAAGACTCCAGTTGCATTTTCGATTTCATCTCTTTTTATTTATATATATATATATATATATATATATACACGCACACATACATACATATATCAGGAGATTAGCACGAAATACCTGATTCACAAAACAGATAGGGATGCAGGCAAAACACCTAGATGTGACAACAAGTGCAGACTCTGCAGAACTAACATCGAGGATATCACCCATGTCATCAGCAGCTGTCCAAAGATGTCATCGCGGTACTATCTACCTATGAGTCATGATGAAGTGGCCAAAACACTGTACAATGCAGTTCGTAAAAAAGATAGCGCCGATAATAAACACATTAAAAGCTACAGCAATGTGGAAGACATCCATGTACATAATATGAAAGAGTACTGGTGGAATGTTCCAGTAAAAACCCCAATAAAATGCAGGCATAACAGACCAGATATTATGATATGGGACAGGGAGAAGAAACCATGCACAGTAGTGGAAATTAGCTGCCCAGCAGATGCTAATATAATATCAAAGATTAGTGAAAAGGAGAACATTTATGCAGAACTGATGAGAAATCTGCAGATACTCCACCCTGATTACACCTTCAGATTTATGCCTGTGATTATTGGGGCACTGGGATATGTCAGGAACTGCCTCAATACAAATCTTGAGAAGCTACAGGAACAGAAAGAACACAACTAGTTAAGAAATTACAAATACAATCCATTAATGGAACAGTAAAAATATCTAAGACATTCCAAAAATGTTGCATCTAATAACTGCATATACACATATACAGATGTAAATCATATACACATGCACACATACAACTCAAAATATACACATCCAAACATACAATAACATCCATATCTACACATGCATGCATACATACCTACCTAGTTGATGCTGTGTAAATTCCAATGAGAAACCGACTCTCTCTCTATTGGTAAAACTTTGTGAAATTATAAAACCAGAAGAACATACATACATACATACATACATACATACATACATACATACATACATACATACATACATACATAGAAACGCACACACACATATACCACACACACGCACACATTTTACAGATATTCGCGAGAGGAAAGTAAGCACTAATAAGTAATCTAATGTTTTGATGTTTGTGTGAGGGTGATGGGGACACATCTCTTACTGCAGTCTAGAACAGTGCATTTAGCTAGCTATGTGTCTATTTATCTATTTGTCTATGTTATATAGCGTCCGTCACTTACTACCGCCTGACTGTCGTGCCTTGCCCTAAGGAAACACTCACCACTATGGAACGCATGCTCTTCCAATTTCTTTGGAAGAAGCGCCCTCCTATGGTGAGAAGATCCATCTGCTGCCAACAACCTTCGAAAGGAGGGCTGGGGATGCCGTAGTTGATTATGCGTAGGCACGCATTAAGGCTACGGCACCTACAGGTATTCCTCACTGGTCAACCGGTGTGGGCTCCGTTCGTGAAACGAGCCTTTCAGAGACTCGTCTCGCTCACCGAGCTGCAGTCCTGGGTCAAGCAAAGATCCGAAAAACTGGGAGAATGGCACACTGAGTGTGCCCAGGCGCTCAGGGCTCTCTGGCAAGCGGGCCAGGCCATCGGTGGAGAATCCACCTCATCATTCTATAGAGGGCTGGTGGCTAGCAGGGGCGATGACACCCTTGGAGAGTCGCTGGACATGGAAGAGGACGAACTGGCCAGCCTGTTCGGTAGGACTTTCGGCCCGGGACCAATGGACAACTTCCAGAAGTCACTAGCCTGGCAGTGCTACCGGGGGGCTCTACCCGTTCGAGAGAGGCTCTACAGACACGGGCGCCCGGGCAGGGATCCCTCGAAAAAGATTTTCCCTAGATGCGTGCGTCACGAAGAAACCGTTGCGCACGCATTGGTGCAATGTCCGGGCGTGGCTGATCTGTGGGGCTACGCCGAACGACTGCTGTCGCGGGTGGCGCCGATTCGATTGACCGCCGAGTCCGTGATGACAATCAAGCCGCCTCCCCTCTTCACAGAGGAAGCAAAGGCGGTTTTTCTGTGCGTAATAGCCATGTTGAAAGAGGTTGTTTGGTGGACACGATTGAAAGGTCTGAGGTCAAGCAACTTCCTCTCTGGCCATAGTCTGGTCTACTTCTTCCGATATTCCGATATCACTTCGGAAGAAGGATAAGAATTGAGAGAGAGGTGCTTGGCCACAGGCAGTTTTATGAAAGGTGGGTGATAGTGGCGAGAATGGCTCGTGTAAATGGGCCTTCTCTGTATACCATCCTGTAGGTAAAGAAGTGAAGGAGAGGAGAGCACCTTCTCCATGTGCTCCCTGGGCAAAGGATTGCAAACTTTTTCGGGGGTGTGTGCAAGGCCCATCACGTCCCCTCCCTTTTGAGGTTGTTTTCGATTATTTTCATTTTATACCCTTTTTACTCGATTTTATGTAAACTCCCCCTTTGTCCCTTCTTTTTATGCCTTTATGGTAAATAAAGAAATATATCTATTTGTCTATGTTATTAACAACAAAACACTGCATACCACATATAAAGTGTAAGAGTTATCTCCCTCTAACCATGTAAGAATTGTTTACGTGTTTTAATTTCTGCTAATTTTCTCATAACACCTCCTTGGATACATTGATAGTACTAGGTCTTTATACCACATTTACGCACATTCTAAGTAACAACTGCTGATAATTCCCTTCCAATTCATAATTTATATGTAGTTTTGTTTCGTTTTCATTTATATATATAATTTGACGGAACCCATTGCAGGAAGAAAATCATCGCACTGTGTGTGTCCGTAGTTGTCACTAAATCTACCAAAGACGACTCGCACACCCACCATGCGTAATTTTTATTTGATTGCTATGAAATTTGGTAGTTCTTTCCCTTACCCACATTGAGAATAAATGTTTCATTAACGCTAATAAATTTTCTTTCCGTTAAATATAACACAGCAAATTATCGTTAAGGTATCGCATTAAGAATGTCTCAGTGTTTGTCCCGGCTCACTGCACTCTAAGATCAAATCCGACCAAGGTCAACTTTGCCTTTCATCCTTTCGAGGTTGATATTTAAAATACCCACCATGAGTGGGTATGTTCCGATTGATCACTTTTTCCACCTTTTCCTTTCTTTCCCTGGACGAAATCACCTGTTCCGACCTAAGAACATCAGGTATTGTTCTCGAAATAAATAATATCAAAATCTCATAGATTCCATATTATGTGAGATAATAAAATACTACAATTTTATGATGAATAAAATAAATTTATTTTCACCTTCTTTTGTTTAAAAAATGTACTAAATAGCTCAACAAAAATACGATGTAAAGAATAAAGTAAATCTGACTCTTTTATATATATATAGGAATACATACATTCATATATATATATTCATATATATATATATAAGAGTCAGGACCCCGACGGCTGAGCTCCGGACGTTTCGAAACGGCCAAAGCTCAGCTTTCGGGGTCCTGACTGTTTTCCTATTACCCATTCTACTACCCTATGTATTGAGTACTCTGGTGCGTTATGATCCACCTGGTATCGTACCACACCCTCTTCGTTATACACACACACACACATGTATATATATATATATATATATATATATATACGAGGTGTGTCAGAAAATTTCCAGGACTGATGTCACAAAAGATTTATTTCAAACTCAAACTTCACACTAAGAGTTTTCTCCTTCAAAGTAGTCCCCCTGGAGTATGTAACTGTAATCTTAGCTATCTGCAGCGATAAACCTTTTTTCTTCATAATTTTATATATATGTCCTCTGTTTCAGGTCGTTAAGCAATGAGCACAGAGCAACAAACAAACTTGAAGTTTCTGGTACGGTTGGGGAAAACTCCGTCAGAGATGAGACGATGTCACGCTCACGTGTTTTTGAGTGGTGCAAGCGGTTTAAAGAAGAACGCGAGGGTGTAGAAGATGACTCCAGGAGCGGAAGACCCTCAACAACCAGGACTGAGGTCAACGTTGAGCGCGTCCGGCAGATGGTGCGTAGCGATCGTCGTCTGACTGTTCAATTGATGGCAAATGAGCTGGGCATGAATCGGGACAGCGCCTGGAAGATTGTCACTGAAGATTTGGACATGTGGAAAGTTGCGCGAAGATGGTACCAAAACTGCTGAACGATGACCAGAAAGGTCGACGCATGCAAGTGTGCTAGGACATCCTCGAGCGTCTTGAAACCGAACCAGACTTGCTAGGGACAGTCATCACCGGTGATGAGTCATGGATCTTCGAGTATGACCCGGAGGGGACCCGTTTTGAAGACGTGGACGACATCAAAAAGGCCGTGACGACGGAACTGCGGAGGATCCCGGAAGAATCCTTCCAGGAGTGCATGCAAGCGTGGCAGAAAAGGATAGAAAAGTGCATTAGACTCCAGGAGTTTTACTTTGAAGGAGAAAACTCTTAGTGAGAAGTTTTGGTTTGAAATAAATCTTTTGTGACATCAGTCCTGGATCTTTTCTGACACACC
Organism: Eledone cirrhosa; assembly: GCA_964016885.1. Classification (NCBI taxonomy): domain Eukaryota; kingdom Metazoa; phylum Mollusca; class Cephalopoda; order Octopoda; family Eledonidae; genus Eledone; species Eledone cirrhosa. The sequence continues at coordinate 29,136,049 of OZ024743.1, read as the reverse complement.
TCATATATATATATATATATATATATATATATATATATATATATATATATAATTCAAAATATGAGCACACGTGACAAGCAACACGAACCGACGAGCCCGAGGTACATCCCACTCGGCAAGCGAATGAGGTCTGGGATGTTGTCGATCGGTCAGAGCGAGTGAGGCAGTCGCTTAGGAAGCAGATCTCATTGACGGACATTACTGAACTTTAATGGATCATAATTTTATACAAATTTGTATTATTAACTGAAATATCCTTACGGGTAATACACTGAAATATCCTTACGGGAAATATCCGTACCGGTAATGCACTGAGATAATTGCTGGCCTTGTGCCAAAAGTAGAAACAATTATTAAGTGAAATATGTAATGATTTTCTGCGATCAATAAATAAATCAGTAAAGATGTGAAGAGGGTTGTTTGTGTTATGACCTGTCACATGATTTGGTGTGGGTGAGGATGGCCAGAGAAAGAAGTTCCAAAAACTAGATTTGTTAGCTCTCTCAAACTGTATAATGAAAATATTTTATTTCGGAGGATTGAGCGCATAATTTGGAGAAGAGGGCGAAGACTCTAGGGCTAGCGTAGGGCTCTAAATATCCAAGTGCATACCTTACCATAGCTAATCTTTAAGATTATATATATTCATCCTTCCTTCAGTGCCAGACTTGTGATGGACACGTAGCGGTGAGATGTGACCATCTGTATACCGTGGATTGGCAGTATCGCTAGAGGATTGACACCATGCTTAGCAGCATAGAGTTACGGTCTGAGTTCAAATCACGCCGAGGTTAACTTTGCCTTTCATCTTTACGGGGTCGATAAAATAAAGTACCAGTAATGCATTGAGATAATTGCTGGCCTTGTGCCAAAAGTAGAAACAATAATTTTCCATATGTTGTTGCATATCAGACATCGGGTCTTGGCGATTACATGGTTACGTGCCTGCTTGTTTGTCATGCTATCGTAATAGCAGTATCTCATTTCAAGGATCTGGAACTTTCTCTATATATCTTAGGTGGAAAGTGCGTGTGTGTGTGTGTGTGTAAATCAGGATGGATGCAGTTTGAAACTGGTTAGACTATAACTCAACAGAGTACTTGATACTTATGGCAGTAGCGTATGGCTATATTATAAAGAGCCGGGACCCCGACGGTTGAGTTCTGGCCGTCTCAACAGCTTTTTCCAGACTCTTTATAATATATTTGTGTGTGTGTGTGTGTGTGTGTGTGTGTGTGTGTGTGTGTGTGTGTGTGTGTGTGTGTGTGTGTGTGTGTGTGTGTGTGTGTGTGTGCGTGCGTGTGTGTGTGTGCGTGTGTGTGTGTGTGTGTGTGTGTGTGTGTGTGTGTGTGTGTGTGTGTGTGTGTGTGTAGTGTCCGAAACGTTAAAACCCTCTTCTTGCTATATCAAGCCTTAACCTAATATTTCCGTTCCATATACTGAACCGATTGTGTTGTTCTACATTCACTTACATCTCTCTCTTCACCACCGGATATTGTTACCCGGAGAATTACCCATCTGCATTGTTGAGGCTTCCAAAACGACCTAAAGAAAATATATCTTATTATTCCACAATGCTTCAAGCAAACTTCAATACTCTCTTATCCTTACACCTGAGCCAGGAATTGTTTGCATCCGTAAGGATACTGTTTAGACTGTCGGAGAAATGGGCCAATGCTGGCTGTCAAATTATTTTCCTGAAACGCTGCCTAAAAATCGATGTCATCCCCAACACCATCAGGAACATCCGCTTACCAGGAAGCCTACGTACACCAGCTTTTCAAAACACCACTAGCCGCATACATCGCAACATCTGCAACATAGTCAGTGGTGCTATTGTTTCCTCCAGTTGTATTGTATTTTCTACGCCATCTTTATTTAGTCTGTTTATATATTTATTTATTTGTTTATTTTATTTTGTCTTCTTTGCGCATGCGTTTGCGTGTGTGTATAGTGTTTTGTTTGATGTGTGTTCGTGATTGGGTGACTGTGTATTGGTTAATGTATTCTATCTTTATTAGTGTGTGTTTATATGTGTTTGTTGTTATTGTGCTTGTGTATGTATTTATTTATTTATTTATCTATTTATTTATACTTCTCTTAGGTCAGTGTTGTTTGTTTGGGTGTTGTTGTTATTCCATTCATTCTTTCTGTTTAGCCTTGGCCTTCTAAGTTCTATTTCACTGGCCTCTCTGATTTGCCTATCTGCTGGGTCATTTCTATGTTTAGATATTATTCTAATTTCTATGTTGTCTATGTTACCGTCGTGTTGTTGTCTGGCATGTTCGTATAGTCGGAACCGTTTTTTCGTCCTTTTAGTTCCCCCCAATGTTGGTCTATCCTTTCACCTATGCTACGAGCTGTCTCGCCTATGTGTGTTGTTGTCATGTTTCTGCAAGTACCCTCTGTACATCTTATGCTATAGACTACGTTTATAGTTTTACAGTTTATCCGGGGGTTTACCTTACATATGATACATTTCCTATTAGTACAGTGGGGGAACTAAAAGGACGAAAAAACGGTTCAGTACTATACGAACATGCCAGACAACAACACGACAGTAACATAGACAACATAGAAATTAGAATAATATCTAAACATAGAAATGACCCAGCAGATAGGCAAATCAGAGAGGCCAGTGAAATAGAACTTAGAGGGCCAAGGCTAAACAGAAAGAATGAATGGAATAACAACAACACCCAAACAAACAACACTGACCTAAGAGAAGTATAAATAAATAGATAAATAAATAAATAAATACATACACAAGCACAATAACAACAAACACATATAAACACACACTAATAAAGATAGAATACATTAACCAATACACAGTCACCCAATCACGAACACACATCAAACAAAACACTATACACACACGCAAACGCATGCGCAAAGAAGACAAAATGAAATAAACAAATAAATAAATATATAAACAGACTAAATAAAGATGGCGTAGAAAATACAATGCAACTGGAGGAAACAATAGCACGACTGACGATGTTGCAGATGTGCAACGAAAGAACTTTGATAAACTATATATATGTGTTTGTGTCTATATTGTATCTGTATTATTTTTGACCGTTGGTCAGTCAATTGTAACATTGAGGACCGAATAAATTAGGTTACCGATATAAAAGACACAGAAGCGAAAAGCGAAAACCAGCCCAACAGTGAGTGTGTTCTGTTATTAATTCTGGCAATATTACACAATTATGACCCTCCCCAAGTATAACAATATATATATATATATATATATATATATATATATATATACATATACACGCTGATGAATCTGGGTTATTTCATTTCTGTCAACAACTTACTGGCGAAACAGATCACTTTGGATTTGTACGTGTGTTATATAGCTATAGAGGTATTTATTTACGGTTTAATTTATATTTTTAATTATCGTGTCTATAGTCCGCCTCTCATAGGTTATAGATTCCATACACTGGTGGTTTTTCCCTGTTTTATTGATAGCGCACTGTATCTCTCTCTAGTGTGTTACCTTTTCAACATATTGTATTTTAAAGATCTAAGGAATTCCTCTCCTTTGAGCACATTATTTACAGGGAACGGTGAGAGTCTATGGCTCCGTTAATGTATCGTGATATATATATATATATATATATATATATATATATATATATATATATATATATATATATATATATATATATATATATATATATATATATATATAAAGTTAGTCCTTCATCAGTGATCTTCCAACCTTCATTGGTATTTCATCGCTTTAAAGACCATATAGTTCCGGTTGGTGCGAGCAACGGCTAAAGAAAGTCGTTGGGACACGTAAATAAAGGGAACGAGCGAGACTGTAAACAAACAAAGATGGTAATGCAACGAAAAGTGAGGAAGAAAGAGTCAAGTCCCAAATTTCCATGAATATAAGTTCGGTGAAATCGTGAACGAGAGAGAATAAAGACCATCAAACCTAGTCGAAATGTGAGCAAGGAAGGAATTCCGCAGAAGTCAAACGGGAGGAAGAAGGAGTCTAGTCCCTGAATTCGGTGAACATAAGTTCTGTGAAATCGTAGACAAAAGAGAAAAAAGGAACACCCAGCCTGGTCAAGCGTGCGCGAGAAAAGAATTACGCACAGGTCAAACGGGGGGAAGTAGGAGAGGTAGTAGCAGAGAGTGAGTGAGTGAAGGGTGAAGAAGAGGCTAACAGAGAGAGTGACTGTTAGAGAGGGTAAAGGGAGGTGAAAGATACAGAGAAAGAGGAAGCACTAAGAACGAAATAGACGGGTCACAGCGGAGGAAAATATGTGTGTATATGAAAAAAAACCTGCTGCGTTGTTGCAAATGGGTTACATATGAATAAAGTTAGTCCTTCATCAGTGATCTTCCAACCTTCATTGGTATTTCATCGCTTTAAAGACCATATAATATATGTATATATAGTTATGTAATAAACAACATAAGTTAATTATTTCATTTACCAGTGGTTTCTTGAAAGCACCAAATTTTGCTTTCAATCATCAGAATGAAAAAATGCTGGTGTATTTATTGACATTGGATTTTAAAAACAAAAATAGAATCTATATGAAAGTGAGGCTGGAAAAGGGAGAAGGAAAGGAAAAATAAACACACACACACACACACACACACACACACACACACACACACACACACACACACACACACACACACACACATATATATATATATATACATACACACATACATATACATACATATAAATATACATATATATAAATATATATATATATACATATATATAGATACATACATACACACATACATATACGTACAAATACACATACATATACATACACACATATATATCCACATATCCATACATACACATACGCACAAATACACAAACACACACATGTATATATATATACATATACACACACAATCATACACATACACACGTACATACGCACACATACATACACACATATATACACGCATACATACGCACACACAAATATAGATACATGTACACACACCTACATACGCACACACACAAAAAATATAATAGACGAACATAGGCCGTCACATAAGAATTTTTAAAAAATAAATGTAAAAAATTATTATTATAAATTTGACAGCGATACAGGAGATAAATAAATGAACAAACACACGTGGTAAGCAATACACACAATTACACATACACATACATACATATAAATAAATTCATACACACACATATACATACATATACACATACAATTACATACACATATACATGCATACATACATATATATACATATATATATATATATACATATATATACATATACATGCATACATACATATATACATATATATATATATATATACATACATATACACACACACATACATATAAATACATACACACACATGTATGTGTGAAAAACTCATTCTTAGATGTATTCATTGAACCTTGTTTAACTCTTAAATAATATACACATATATACACACACACATGTATATATATATATACAAGAAAATACATAAATATTATATATATATATAAAAATAAAAATTAAAAGGTGAAAGGGGTAAACAAATAGTTGGGAATACGGCAAATAATAAATAAATAAATAAATAGATAAGTGTATAAATGTTTATAGCTGAATTAGAGAACTCAACAAATTCCTGGAGCAAATAATCAATAAAAATAAGCATTAAATCACTCTGTATGTAATTATGCATATACATACACACACACACACATATACATATATATATATATATATATATATATATATATATACATATAGGAAAAAGTATGACCCCGACGGCAGAACTCAAGTCGTTTCTGAGGCTATTACATATATACACACACAAACATAATATATAAAAATACACATATACACACACACATATCTACAAAAAGTTACGTCACCACCTTAATAAAAATACACACTCACATATAAACACACACACACACACACATATATATATATATTCATTAGTTAAGCAAAACAAGGCAACAAATTTCACAAGGAAATCTCTCCTCTCATATATCCTCTCCTATCTCCATCTCTCTCTTTAAGATTGGTTACTCTTGAACTGTGTATATATATATATATATATATATATATATATATACACACACAATTATAATAGATACATATAAAAATTCAATTATATACACACATACATATACATATACACACATACATATACATACAGATATATATATAATTATATATACATATACGTATGCATACATACACAGACACACATATATATATATATATATATATATATATATATATATATATATATATATATATATATATATATATATATATATACACATCACACACAGAAATAAATATCTGAAAAAATAAAAAGGTGGGTATGTAAAGGGTAAGGTAGAAAGTAGGGGGAATAAGGAAAATAAATGACATGGGAAAAAGTTTAAATATAAGGGGGGATAAGGGAGAAAAGAGAATATAAGAGTACAGAAAGTGAGTTCAGAAAATAATTTAAAAAATAAAAATCGTAGTGGATGTAAGGCGTAGAGAGCAGAGAAGAAGTTCAAGGTCGTTGAGTCATCGTAGGAATGTCAATCCCGTTACAGATAAGATGTGTTTTCAGGTGAGGACAATATCTGAAGATCTCGGTCTTGGAGTCCAGGCAAGTTGAAGTGGCTTTCAAGTTTTGTAAAATCCTAAATTTTTCAGTGGTACGCAAAGAACAATTATTTGTGCTCCTTTGGTACTCCCTCGAATGGTCTAAAATTGACCAATAGATAGAGTATGGGATGTTTTATCCTTGAATTCCCACACCTTATTTGCGAGAGCCGTTGCTGTTCTTTTATCGGAGTGTTTAAAAGAAGCGACATGTGCATAAAACCTGGGTTTAAACCTGTCCTGAGTCATGACAACATATCGTTCACTCCTGGCTGGCTGGTTGTCAATTAAAGGTGTCACTTTGGCCTCATATACAACGGATTTGGTGTTACATTTGCCCTGTAATGGGCATTCATCCGGCTTCCTGCAACTGCATCCAGGATTAATTCTCGTACGATTAGAATTGGTGATTTTAGACTTCATTGATGGGCAGCAAGAGTAACTGATTTTAACTACATTTCTATTAAATATCTTATGATATCTATGATTAGGAGGAAAATGTTTGTCTAAGAGGTCAAGGAATTTCCTTCCTACATTAGTTTTGACAGTTAGAGAGAAGGGGGGTGTAAACCAAATAATTTTTCTTTTCCTATTATTGTGGTTAGTTTTAGGGGGAGGAGTAGGTAAATAATTAATGTGTTCTGTAAATCCGCTGTTATTAAGGGCTTTGTTATAATAAGGGGCGACTTTGTTAAAAATGTCTAGAGACGAAGATAAGGTAGAAATCCTACGGCTAATGTTGGGAATAAGATTTTTTTAAACTATAGAGGGATGGCAAGACTCTTTGTGTATATATCTAAGATTTTCGTTAGGCTTATGATAAGGTTTAAAAGAGGCAGTAAGTAGATCAAGATTAATGTCAAGAAAGTTAGCATTAGTAAGGTTCGTATCTATAGTAATTTTAAGGTTAAGATTATCAAAAGTATTGATTAACCTACATAGAGCACTCTTTTTTCCTGGACCTTTCCGACGGAATTACTTCATTTATATATATATATATATATATATATATATATATATATATATATATATAAAATATAATATATATATATAATATATATATATATATATATATATATATATATATATATATATATATATAAAATATATATATATATATATATATATATATATATATATATATATATATATATAGAGAGAGAGAGAGAGAGAGAGAGAGAGAGAGAGAGAGAGAGAGAGAGAGAGAGAGAGAGATGAGGCAGGATGTCTGTGTGTAAGCGACAGGAAAAAAGAAAAGAAGGTTAAGGGGTCTTAACAAAGTCGTAGGGTCACAGTCCTTACAAGCGGCGTGTATTAGGCATTAAACATGACGGGGCCTATCCCGCTCCAAGTTAGAATACAGCCGATTTCTTCCCAAGAGACAGGGCGAAGAAGAAATCGACCTGGGTATTCTAACCCGAGAGGATGAAAAGCAAAGTTGACCTGGATGGCATTTGAACTCAGAACGAATAACTGTGAAACATTTTATCCGGCGTTCTAACGTCTCTGCCAATTCGCTGCCTGCCAGTTATAGTATATAATAGCCTTGTGTATTTGTCCATCACACACTAGTGATGACTGAGGAAGGAAAGGGTGATTATGTCGACTGAGGAAGGAAAGGGTGATTATGTCGACTGAGGAAGGACAGGGTGATTATGTCGACTGAGGAAGGACAGGGTGATTATGTCGACTGAGGAAGGACAGGGTGATTATGTCGATTGAGGAAGGTAGGGGTGCTTACGTCGTCTGAGGAAGGTAGGCGTGATTATGTTGACTGAGGAAGGTAGGCGTGATTATGTTGACTGAGAAAAGAAGGGGTGCTTACGTCGACTGAGGAAGGAAGGGTGTCTAATACACACACATCTATGTGATGACTGAGGAAGGGGGATGAGACACTATAGAAGTCCACGTTCTAAGATTCATCACAGCTCTGTATTGTATGCTGTATCACTTATGTGAGTGAGCGCGAAGGAACCAGCCAAACAACCAACCAACAAAAATCTCTTGTTTATATTATGTATAGATATTTTAATTAGCCGTCATTTTTTACAGCAGAAGACAGCTTGTATAAGAATAAAGATGTCTAACGTCAATAATGTATAATTGATTAAATATACACCAGTATTTGATCGGTATTTATTTTATCGATACCGGAAAGATAAAAATAAAGTTAACCCCGATGGGATTCGAACTAACTCTATAAAGAGACGTGTCTATATTTATATGAAGTATTTTAGCTGCTGCTATCGATTTAGTTATCCCTTAGCGTACAGCTACTAACTATAATAGAAACCAATCAAATGTTAAGTAATTTAGATGAAGTGGTGTAAATTACTTCAAAGTGTTTGATAATGGGTTCTTGTAAGTGTCATCAGTTCTCCTTATATTGAGGGAAATCAAATATCTCGATTCATCTTTAACCATCTTCTCGAATATGTGTTTATCTTTCTGCAACGGAATTGTAAAAGTAAATGGAAACTTCGTCGGTTTCGACGATGAGTATTCCAGTTAATCGATCAACGGAACTTCCAATTCATTGCTTCATAGTGTAAGCAGCACAATATTTCACAAACAATTCGCTGGTAACTCGCCTTACTGAGGTGTCAGGTGATGCCCGTGAGGGTGCCTAGCTGTTTCAGCGTCTTAGCCTCGCCATCACCCGTGGCAATGCTACGAGCGTATTGGCTTGCCTTAAAGTGTTTAATTAACCAGCATGCTCGGCCGATTGGCGCACTTGGTGTTGAATTGATGGTCGATTTTGTTTTTTCTTCTCTCTCTCTCTCTCTCTCTCTCTCTATCTATCTATCTATCTCTCCCTCTCTCTCTCTCTTATATACGTTTATATTTGTGTTTATATATTGTGTTTATATATTTGTAATGTTCTTCTGAACGGATTGCACGCAATTTATAATGTTATTTACGCTTTGTAATAATACAACTGTGAATAAAATATAATTTACACTTAACGTTTGATACAAAGCTGCCAGCTCATTGTACCCTTAATGGAATCCTTAGACAGAATGAGAATAACAGTGTAACTCGGATGGCATTTCTAATTAGCAATATAGCCCATTCCTTCAGAATTTCATATAGCTGTCGTCTATCCAATTTCACAATACAACCAGTGAACGGAAACAAAATCACAGGAAAAATAAAAGTCACGTTTAGCTAAGAAAAAATTTTAACTTGAATATAAGTATCTTCAGTGATATTTCTTGTATATTTATAGATATGTTTCCACAGCTTTGAATAAATTATTCTTTTTAAAAGAATCTAAATAAAATGTAATTTTTCTTTAGTAAACTTTTTTTCCTGAAGTCATGTAGCCGGAAAGCCGACAACATTCACCATTAAGTGATAAACACTGTTTAAATAAAACAGAAAATTTATTTCACATAATTATGCATACACATAAACACAATTTATATCATCTTTTTAGAGAGAGAGGGGGGGGGGAGATGACATGGACACTAAATCACGCCACAAAGGGCAATGGAGTCACCCTTAATAATTCTTTAGACAAGCCAACGTACAACATGTTTTTAGTTAGCCGTAAATCCATCCCGCCTCATTGAGCATATATATATATATATAATGTAATAAACAACACAATACAATTACTCCGAAAACAAAACAAAAATTTTTCTCTGTTCCTGGTTTGTAATCACTTTTTTTGTGTTGCTTAGATCCCAAATAAATAAATAAAAAAGTGCTATTAAACATTTAAAAGTTTGGGTTTGTAAAAATTCTAAGCTATTCACTAGAATTATTTGTATGCTGGATTTTACGTTGTATGTAAGTTTAATTTGCTTATGTTAAATGATTTTTTTATATATGTTTCAGGTTATATTAAAATTATAAAATAAAGAGTAATACCTAAAGAAAATTATAAAAGTGCAATAAAGTATAAAATTGTTAAAAAGTGGATTAAAGAGATTTATTGATACTGGGGTACCAGAAAAAGTTCCTCACTTCCCAAACCAAAAAGAAGTCAATGACTTGGTCAGGGATATGGGTCTGACCAAGTCCAATGCAGAGCTATTCGTCTCCAGGATGAAGCAGTGGATCTTGGTCAAGGAGGAAGTGCAGGTGACAAGTCAGAGAAGTCGACACGTTCTTTCTCAGGCTTTTACACTCTTTAGGATGGCCTCTGCTTCTGCCATGACGTGCCTGGACTGTTTAACGTTATTGGGGTGCCATTTGTGCCCAAGGAGTGGCGGTTATTTATAGACAGCTCCACCACATGTTTGAAGGTTGTCCTCCTCCACAATGGAAACAAGTTACCGACACTGCCCCTAGCTCATTCAGTCTGCCTGAAGGAAGATTACTACAGTGTGAAAGTCCTCTTGGAAGCTCTGCAATACAACCAGTACAATTAGGAAATCATTGGAGACTTCAAGATGGTGGCTTTCCTGCTTGGACTCCAAGGAGGCTTTATCAAATTCCAATGATTCCTCTGCCTTTGGGATGCAGAGCCACCTCTGACCACTACAAAAGAAAGAACTGGGAGCAGCGAACAGAATTTGTAGTTGGGACCCGGAACGTCATGTGGGAGCCACTGTTTGATCCCAGGATTGTGCTCATGCCGCCACTGCACATTAAGTTGGGGTTGATGAAGCAGTTTGTGAAGGCTCTTAACCAAGAATCAGCCGCTTTTAAGTACCTTCTTGAGTTCTTCCCCAAGTTATCTGAGGCCAAAATCAAAGGTGGAATTTTTGTTGGACCTCAGATAAAGAAGGTGTTTGAGTCTACCGAGTTCTCCAATAAGCTCAATAGGATTGAACTGCATAGTATGGAACTGTTTCAAGGCAGTTGTTAAGGGCTTCCTGGGCAACTACAGAGCTGAAAACTACCAGCAACTGGAGCAGGATCTGATAAAGGCTTTTGGCGCCATGGGATGCAGGATGTCGCTTAAACTCCATATGCTGAACGCTCACCTGGAAAAATTCAAGGACAATATGGGCGCCTATTCAGAAGAACAAGGCGAACGATTCCACCAAGATGTGAAAGAGATCGAGCGGAGGTACCAGGGCCACTACAATGAGAAAATGATGGGGGCTGTATCTGGGGGCTAGTGCGGGAATGCGACTTGGATTAAACCGCAAATCCAGGAAATCCAGTCATTTCTGACGTGTATAAGTTGCTTTATAAGTGTTATTTGTTTTTACTTGTTTGCTTTTGATAAGCTTGTGTAATAAAATAAATATATACTCTGTTGATTTAATTATATGAACTGATAAATTTTAAAAAATGTGTGTTTTCTTGAAAAATATGAAAATTTCGAAATATCAAACTCCTGACCATAAATCCAGACTTCTGATTAAATAATAGTGTTTTTTTAAAATAAAATTGGATATAACAAACCAGGAAATGACACTTAGAACCGGGGAACAAGAAATATGTTACACAGTGTTTCACGAAGACAGTGGACCCCAACAGAAGTGTCCGAAGTCGTTCATCAGAAGGAAAATTTAATATCTAAATTATAAAAAAATTTTTCTGATGAACTACTTCGGACGCCTCTGTTGGGGTCGACTGTCTTCGTGAAACCTTGGGTAATGGAATAATTGTATTGTGTTGTTAATTACATAATTCAATAGCCCTGTACTATACATAGAGCACTCTTCTTTCCTTTACCTTTTCTATGGAAATACTTTATATATATATATATATATATATATATATATATATATATATATATATATATATATATATATATATCAATAATATTATTAAATAGAAACTATCTTTATAAAACCATATTTATTTTATATTATATATTTCAAGGGTACCAGTATTTTGGATAAAACTTCAAACCTCGAGATGAATATGCTAATGAGGATAACGTTAAAACTGAAAAAGACCGTTATGTTTAGACGCTAGGTATATTTAAATAATTATTAGAATTAATTTTTAACAAGAAAAGGAAAGAGAGGTTACTATTAAGGTGGAAGAAAAAATTGAAGAAAAGATTTTAAGAAAAAGCATTTAAAGCTACTTACAGAATATTTATAGGAATGTACGTATATAAGTGTCCGAAACATTTGCAAGGGTGTAGAAAGAATGGAATAATTATTTTTTTTTTTCACTGTTGAGTGCTTCTAATCTGTTATAAATTAACTTTGTTGAATAATCAACAAATTAAATAATTCATTATTTATATATATATACATACTTGTTTACCAGCAAATTGAATTGCCATCTGTCATATACTATGCCTTCTCTTCTTCCTTTCTTACAACTAATATAAATGTTTTGATTTTTCTGATTTTTTCCAATTTATCCAATATGTCTAAAAAAGTGACAACTGATTATACATTTGCTATCGAATACTTGCTACATTATATGATAACGCAAGCAGCGATACATAGGTATTCCGTCTGTTACAGAAACATGTCAATACCTAATAAATTCCTTTATAAAAGCACTTTCATTTTATATTCATCTTTTCTATATATACATATATATATATATATATATATATATATATATATATATATATATATATACTAATATACACACACACACACACACACACACACACACACACACACACACACATACATACATACATACATACATACATACATACATACATACATACATATATATATATATATATATATATATATATATATATATATATATATATTTGTGCGTGTGTGTGAATGAAGTAATTCCGTCGGAAAGGTCCAGGAAAAAAGACTGCTCTATGTAGGTTACAAAGCTTAATAGTTATGTAATAAACAACATAAGATAATTATTTCATTTACCAGTGGTTTCTTGAAAGCAAACAAATCTGCTTTCAGTCCTCAGAGTGAAAAATTCCTGGTGTTTTTATTGAATGTGGATTTGAAAACAAAAATATAAGAAATATGAAAGTGAGGCTGAGGGAAGAAGAAAGAAAGATTATAAATAATTAAGTATATAAACACACACACACACACACACACACACACACACATATATATATATATATATATATATATATATATATATATAGTAATAATAATAAATTTGAAGACTAAAATCCAAAGAGGGCTCGATAAGGATAAATATATATCAAATATATAAGAACCGTAGAACAAATATTTATTAAAATAACAGATTAAAGTTTAAGCAAAGAATCGCTGCTTTCACCCTTAACGGCATCGTCTGAAACTAACAAAGACTTTGTTAGTTTCAGAAGATCCCGTTAAGGGTGAAAGCGGCGATTCTTTGCTTAAACTTTAATCTGTTATTTTAATAAATATATATATATATATATATATATATATATATATATATATATATATATATATATATATATATATATATATGCCTTATTATACACTATTAATTATAGATTATTATTATTACTCTTTTTCCATTTCTAATTACCTCATGTACCTTCTCCTCCGCTATATATATATATATATTGTACGCCCTTTGTGTTTGTGTAGCCTCTGCGCACCCTCTGCACCATACTATCGACACCACCCCATCTATGGTTCAGCTAACCACCCGACTCCCGGGAATGAATATGACCGCAGCTAGTAAACAAGGACCCCCCCCCCCACCACCACCACCCCACCCCGCACCAAAAATTAGACTTATCGTCCCCTACTTTTGCTCTTTACTCTCTTTACTCTTTGTTCTTGAATGTGTGGTTGGTAGTGTCCATAACACCAATCAAACCCCTTTTATAGCTCTGACGAATCCTACGGTTACGTAAGGAAGAAACATTGTAAGCCAATAAAAATCTTTTGATGTTGTAGACGCTCTTGTGTTCTTTTTCATATATATATATATGCAAATATATATATATATATATATATAAATATACATACACATACACATAAATACACAAACACGTATATATATATATATATATATATATATATTTTAGTATATGCGCATGGTCGAGTGTGTATAAAGGACGTAAAATAAGAAAATATATTTTTTTTTTTTTTTTTTTTAATTTTTTACTTACTTAAATTTTCACTCCAACTAATTAGTTTCTGCAATGGGATAAAGACAGTTACGTAATCCAACTGTCGAGAATTCATTGCGTCATCAGGGAGTCTATTCTCAGTTAAGTCTCCAGGCAATGCGCGGACACTGGCGGCTCATATAAAAATAATAATAATTCGGTAGATCGAACAGCTTGCGAGGACTGGATTCTATGTACCGAAATTCTCACTGCTTCAAGTCAAATGGCCGATTCTAAAGAATCAATCACGTGACACAGAGGCTAGTTAGAAGGAATGGGATGGTAAGATGACTGACGCCTACTAACACCCCCAAAAAAATTTCTTTAGAAGTGGTTTTGGCAAGTTTGCTCGACAAATCAGTGATTTGGAGATAAATATAGATAATTTAATATATCAACTAACATAAGCGCACAGATGCACGCCCATGCTAGAAAATACACAGGTTATGTCATAGTACCTAGGTGGTTCAATGCAGGAGAATGCAGAACAATAATATAAAGGACGTAAAATAAGAAAATATTTTTTAAAAAAAACTTTTTAAAAATTTTTTACTTACATATATATATATATATATATATAAATACGCATATATATATATACACACATACATACATATATATACACACACGCACATAATTATAAAAATAAGTAAAAATAAATAAACAAACATATACACACTCGACCATGCGCATATACTAAAATAAGCAGTCACATAAACTGGCAAAGATAAATCCATATACATAAAATCAAAATAATAAATAAATAAAAGTAAAAAATAAAGTCAAATATAAAAATAAAAAATTAGCAAGTTGACAGCGATACGAAAGAGGAAAAAAAACACAAATAAAAATAAATAAACAAACACACGTGGTAAGCAAATGCACAAAACAAAATAATATATACATATATATATATATATATATATATATATATATATATATTGCCTCGTCTGACGAACGAATGAAGTCGTTTATTTCGTATTCGCCTCATTCGGGAAACCTCTGGTAATGAGGTAATAATATTGTATTGATTTTATACATTATATATATATATATATATATATATATATATATATATATATATAAAATCTTTTCCTGGGTCCTGTATTTTCGTTGCTCTGGTAATGCGGTTGGACTGCCGACAGCTATATCTGATTTGCTAAGCTGTCTGAACGTAATGTTATTACTCTGGGGTCTTACCTCATCCGAGTGCTAAAGCTACAGACCGATTATGCACATACGCTAGATTGGCCGTATACTAAAGCTTCGTCAATGCTGTACTAAAATTTATATATATATATATATATATATATATATATATATTTTTGTTTATCGTGAACTCGTGCGCCGATTTTTCGATACTCGATTATTCTACTATATTTAGCTCTAGACTTAGCTATTGACCAGTTAATTTTATTGTTCATTTTTTGTCGATTCTATTAAATGATGAATAGCCCCTGTTTATTTTAACATGTCTATTGAGCACTCTTATTCGATATGTGTTTTTGCCACATTTTTCCGAATATTTTTGCGGATATAAAGGTTATCTCCCTTGCTGAAATCCATGTGCGTATTTTTAGCCTGGGTCTTATCTTTTTATCCATTCGGACGAAGCTCGTTGATGAAGTAACTCCAGTCCCCCGATTATCTGTAAGGCTTATATTTTTATATGAGCTGATAGATGACGGTTTAAGGATTTACAGAAACCCAAGAAGCTAGATATTCCATCTCTCTAGTGGGTCCGGGTATGCATTTTACATTCATTTCATTTATTGATTTATTGATAATTTATCTGAGTGTCCCGAATCTTCCATATCGAACTTTTCGGTTATTTGGTTGATTGTAGACATATTCTACGTGTGACGGTATTTTAACGATAGTTATAGCTCTAATTTATTTGAATTATAGAGCCCTCTGCCGCTCATCTCGAATTTTGTTTATCGTGAACTCGTGCGCCGATTTTTCGATACTCGATTATTCTACTATATTTAGCTCTAGACTTAGCTATTGACCAGTTAATTTTATTGTTCATTTTTTGTCGATTCTATTAAATGATGAATAGCCCCTGTTTATTTTAACATGTCTATTGAGCACTCTTATTCGATATGTGTTTTTGCCACATTTTTCCGAATATTTTTGCGGATATAAAGGTTATCTCCCTTGCTGAAATCCATGTGCGTATTTTTAGCCTGGGTCTTATCTTTTTATCCATTCGGACGAAGCTCGTTGATGAAGTAACTCCAGTCCCCCGATTATCTGTAAGGCTTATATTTTTATATGAGCTGATAGATGACGGTTTAAGGATTTACAGAAACCCAAGAAGCTAGATATTCCATCTCTCTAGTGGGTCCGGGTATGCATTTTACATTCATTTCATTTATTGATTTATTGATAATTTATCTGAGTGTCCCGAATCTTCCATATCGAACTTTTCGGTTATTTGGTTGATTGTAGACATATTCTACGTGTGACGGTATTTTAACGATAGTTATAGCTCTAATTTATTTGAATTATAGAGCCCTCTGCCGCTCATCTCGAATTTTGTTTATCGTGAACTCGTGCGCCGATTTTTCGATACTCGATTATTCTACTATATATATATATATATATATATATATATATATATATATATGCAAAAGTTTTATATAAAATTGTTGGGTTACAACAAGTAAATATTTTATAACTGATATAAAGCACTCGACAAGTTTTGGAGTAGATATACGATATTAAACAAATGGAAACTATATTTATAAAACCATATTTATTTCATTATACATATTTCGGGGATACCATATTAAAAATATGGCATGCCTTCTTCAGATAAAATACGATATATAAACATTTTATAAATAATTTTGACGTACCATAAATATTGACCAAACCAGCTTTTTACATAACGGTTGGTCAATATTTATGGTACGTCAAAATTATTTATAAAATGTTTATATATTGTATTTTATCTGAAGAAGGCATGCCA
>OZ024743.1:28908476-29113476 GCA_964016885.1 Eledone cirrhosa | reverse complement strand
TTAATATGTTCTGTAAAGCCGCTGTTATCGAGGGCCTTATTATAAATAGGGGCAGCTTTGTTAAAAATGTCTAGAGACGAAGATAAGGTAGATATCCTACGGCTAATATTAGGAATAAGATTTTTAAAAACTATTGGGGGATGGCAAGACTCTTTGTGTATATATCTTAGATTCGCGTAAGGTTTATGATAAGGTTTAAAAGAGGCAGTAAGTAGATCAAGATTAATATCAAGAAAGTTAGCATTAGTAAGGTTCGTATCTATAGTAATTTTAAGGTTTAGGTTAGCAAAAGTATTGATTAAATCCTTACGGAATTTATCAAGGTTATGGCCGTTGGTGGTATGAGAAACTGCCAATCCGTCGTCTCGGTATAAACCGATATTATGGGAAGGAAATTTCTCTTTAAGGGCGTGGAGAAGGAATAATCCTACTAAGTCGCACACATCAGCACTGTCATATGAACCCATCGCAACATCAAAAGAGTTTTCAGGGCTTGACTTTTTAACCCAAATACTTTCATTAGTAAAGAGTAGAGTTTTCCTAGCATGAAAGATAATGTCTTCTTCTAATTTAGAAATATTAATGAAAGGTCTTGCAAAATCTAAGCTTTTAATAAGGAAACAAAGGGGTAAAAATAGACAATAGGAAATATAGGGGTAAAAATCAACAATATCAAATTGGGTAAATCTACACTTATTTTTACATTGTATATTATTAAACCAAGAAATAACAGAGGATGTATTTAACCATTGTGATAAGTCAGTCTTAGTTCTAATTTGGAGTATTATTTTTCTTAAGATTTCTTTACTTGCAAGGCCAACTTCAGATTTAGCCGGGTTAATTAGTCTACAGCTAGGTCGATTAATGAAGTCTGATTTAGGGTCTTTAAGGGTAATATATGCTTTACGTTTAGCTAGGCTTTCAATCCGGTTGTCTATTTTTTAAATACTAGCTAGGTCTTTAGCTTCTTTATTAATGGTATTGTAGGTGTTATTGTTAGCTAATTGATATTTATTGGTGATACTATCTGTTAAAGGTTGGTTATACAAAATACTATTTACTTCAAAGAAATATTTAGTTTTATCGGAAAGAACAAAAGTGTTTGTAGAATTTTTAAAATTAGAAATGTCGTTAGAAAGTTTAGTTTGAAAGTTATTGTTGTACTTACGAAATTTGATTTCACTAATTAAATTAACAAGGTCCAAATAAAAATAAATAAATAAATAAATAAATATATATATATATATATATATCACAGAAAAAAAGAATCACTGTTGCGACGAATGGAATTTATTGGACATATTACAATCGTTTCTCTGGCGACCAGCTCGAGGCACGATCGATGTGATGATCGAACCTGACTCTGGAAATCGCAATCAAGACGTATCTGAGGACCTTGCGATTTTCAGAGTCAGGTTCGATCATTGCATCGATCGTTCCTCGATCTGGTCGCCAGAGAAACGATTGTAATATGTCCAATAAATTCCATTCGTCACAACACTGATTCTTTTTTTCTGTGATATCATACTCTGCTCTATGAGAGCATCGAGTGCTCAAACGGCCTACCGCATACGGACGCTTTAAGCATCCAACACCAATTATATATATATATACACACACACACACACACATATATAGATATAATAATTTATCAGATAGGGTGTGGTAAAACACAGGTAGACCATAACCCACCAGAGTACTCGCTCTAGCAGATGAGTGGGCATATATGTATGTGGGTGTATATATGTATGTGCATAGAAGTTTAATACCGGCTGCGCATGGGAACTCCTATACGCAGATGATCTAACTCTCATAGCTGAATCTATGGCTGAACTAGAGAAGAAATTCCAAACAATGAACAATGGCCTAGAATCAAAAGGCCTTAAAGTTAACTTGTCTAAGACTAAAGTTCTAGTTTGTAGAAAGGAAAATAGGACACAGCTACCTTCGGGGAAATGGCCATGCTCAGTGTGTAGGAAAGGAGTAGGCAGAAATTGCATTTTATGTCCCAAATGCAAACTATGGGTACATAAAAGATGTAGTGGGATCACAGGTAAACTATCTAAGAACGTAGATTTTATATGAGGCCGATGCTCAAGTGCAATAAGTAGCAAGTGCCCACAGGATACTAGCTCCTTCTATTGCCCAGATGGTTCTATACAAATAGTGGACACTTTCCGTTACCTGGGTGACAAAATCAGCAGTGGTGGAGGGTGTTCTGAAAGTACAGTAGCCAGAGTCAGAACGGGATGGAAAAAGTTCACAGAGCTTATACCGCTGTTGGCCACAAAAGGTTTCTCTCTAAAAATGAAAGGCAGATTGTATGATGCCTGTATACGAACAGCAATGCTACATGGTAGTGAGACATGGGCATTGCGTGCAGAGGACCTGTGCAGACTGGAAAGGAACGAAGCATGCATGCTCCATTGGATGTGTAATAGTAATATACGTGAACGACAAAGCATAAATGAACTAAGTGAGAAATTAGGAATAAGAGGGATCAGATGCTGTTTACTTGAAAGAAGATTACGTTGGTATGGTCACGTGATGCGCATGAAAGACGACAGCTGTATAAAAAAAGTGCAGGGCGATCAAAATTGATGGTAGTTACGGAGTAGGTAGACCCAGAAAATTCTGGGACGATTTGATAAATTCCGACCTTACACACTAGCACTTCTCTAAGACAATGTCACTGGACCGAGATATTTGGCGTTACGCATCAATACAGAAGACCAGCCTCGCCTATGTACAAAGTGAAATCTACAGTCAGTAGGCACCTCTTAACCAAATATACACCCCAATCCACTATCCCTACCCTATCATCCCACTCCCACCAACACCACCCTCTCTCTGTAAAGTTGGTACCACAACATCCAGTCCAAATATATGAGATAATGAGTTCGAGATCGAGATCGTGTAGGTGTCACGACAAAAACACAGTCCACACTGTAATGTTGCGTGTAGGTAACACGGTAAAAAGTCCGCAGTTCCACACTGTAAATGTAGTTGGTGTTATCAAGGGCATCCAGGCGTAGAAACCTGCCAGATAGTCCTATATGAGCGAGACATGGTCACCCTACCAGCCTTGCCTCAAGTGGGACAACTCCTGTCTAACCCATGCTAGCGTGGAAGATGAACGTTAAACGAAGATGGTGATGATGATGATGATGATATGTGTTGTTTTTTGTTGTTGTTTGTTATATGTGCGTGTGTATATGTATGTATATGTGTGTGTAGATATATGTGTGTATTTATGTATGTGTATATATATATTTGTGTGTATGAATTTTTATACATGAGTGCATGGGTGGGAGTGTGTATGTATATATGTAAATATATATATGTATATATATGTATGTATGTATGTATGTATGTATGTATGTATGTATGTATGTATGTATGTATGTATGTATGTATGTGTGTATGTATGTATATATATATATATATATATGTGTGTGTGTGTGTGTGTGTGTGTGTGTGTGTGTGTGTGTGTGTGTGTGTGTATATACATGTGTGTATATATGTGTATTTGTGCGCATATATTTGTATGTGGTTATGTATGTATATATCTATATTTGTATATGTGTGTGTGTATATATATATTTATACGTATATGTCTTTATTTTTTCCTTTTCATCTTTTATAAATTTTGTTTATCAAGTTTATATTTTTCTTTTTATATTTATCGTCTCTCAATTTTAAAGATAAGTTTTTGTATTGATGTGCTAGAGTGGTTTGACGTTATATTCCTGTAGTTGGACAACATAGATTTTCCATGCCTTATGGCGTTTTCGGATTCTTTAAATGTAAATAATTTCTTTGGCTGCTGGCTGTCGAGTGTTTTGCTGAGGTTATAATAAGATTTTTAATCTCAAATAACTGATTTTGACAAGTCCCAGGAAGGGGACGAAACGTTCGTAAATCAGCATTTAATATAAAAACATATTTGGTGTCTATTTTAATATATATATATATATTAACAAAGTCATAAGGAACACATATATTTAAACATAGTCACAGATTCATATATGAGTTTAGGCTAGCTTCAACAGTGTGGCTCAATGAATGAATTAAATAAATAATCATTAATCAGAGCTATATTAAAATTATAAGTTTGAAGAACAGGCAGATAAAATTTACTTAATATTTCTTCTTAGTCGTAGAAATTAACTAAATAAATAATCATTTAAACGGGGCTAAGTTTACAATGTAAGTTGAAGAAATAATGGATAAATGTTCCTCTAGTCCTGACTTCGACAGTTTCGCTTGCACTTTGTAGAAATGTCTAATCGTTCCATTATCCACGAGGCTTCAAGCTTATCAAGAGACTCCCTCATTTAGGACCGATTTTTTCCAATGTGATCGCTGCCAGTAACACATTCGAAAGGGGTGAAAAAGAAATATATATATATATATATATATATATATATATATATATATATATATATATATATACCAGCCGAATTACCTGCGCGTTGCTGCGTTCCACACACTTTTTTTGTAAGAAAATGATGATTGATTTTAAATCAGTGATATAATTTATAAAGAAAAACTCTGCATTTCAATATTACTCAATGTAAAATGCAATGCATGAAAAATTGGAAAACATTATTTTTTGTACTATATCAAATCAAAATTACATTATTAAATCTTATTCTTATTTTGTTTCTTGTAAATAATTGTTTTCAAAATATCAATTCAAAACTTGATCATTTCATTTTTGTGTGAATCATTATTTTCAAATTAGAAATTCAAAGTTCCAATACTCAAGTTATGGGCTTTCAAAATGTTCACTATAGGGGGGTTTAACCCCCATTAGGGTGTCTTAATATTATTGAAATTTGCTGAAATTTTGTGAATAGGCATCATATCTATGGTTTAAATTTCATATAAATCGAAGGGAAAAAATTTTCGGCGGGCGTTTTCAGCGGGGGTTTGTGCCCCCGAGGAAGTCTTTGATTAAAATGAAATATACTTATCCAAATACTCTGGACAACGAAGTTTCAGAATATATATGGTTATGGGGGTCTATCTCCAAAACCATAGGAGGAGTTCGTGAACAAACAAACAGACAGGAACTACAACTTTATATATATATATATATATATATATGAGAGAGCGAGAGAAAGTTGTAATTAATTTCATTTGTCAGCATACCGTCTCGTCATCATAATATTACAAATAGAAATAAAAAAAGAAAAAAGGGAAAAGAAGAAAGAAAGAAACACACACACACAAGCATGTAATACACACATCTAGGAGCACATGCAGCAAAAGGCAGGCGAAAGGGGCGGACAAACGAACCGCTGTCAGAGCAAAAGATAACAATATCGCGAGGAACACTGGAAAATCTCTCTAATAATTTTTGAGGCAAGCCAGCACGCTCGCAGCGTTACATAAGGTGATGGCGAAGTTGATGCACTGAAACAGCCAAGCGCCTTCACGAGCATCACTAGTCACATCGATTAGGCGAGGCGCGAGTATGATTAAACACATTCCAGTCGTAACCATTCCGTCTTTTTAGGGTTATCTACGACTACATAGTCCAGTATGTCCTTTCTTATTTAGGAAGATTTCCTTTCTATTTCTAGTAGGCTCAGCAACCATTTAGTGATACTCTCGTTGGCTTGATAAAACAATGGAGTAATTTTATGTGTAGTGAATTGTAATGTTTTGGACGGAGACATTAGTCAGATAAAATAAAACCTTGTTTGAAATGCTAGAATTTTATCTCACAGTTCCACAACCGACTTTGTTTTGTAAACTTTATTGAACTGATATTATTTTATTCTATTTTTTTTTCTGTATTATTATTGGTTTTGGCTAAGCAGACAAACCCTTGCTTCTGCTTTGACTCCCTAGTGTTTTATTTTGTTTAAATATAAAGACTTCTATCTTTGCACAAGGCTTAAGATTTATGGAGATGTTATAATCGATTTACTCCCTCCCCCCACCACCACCACACACATAAATACACAAAACATCTGAATGACAAACCAGTGAACGGCTGTCTATGTACGATTTGCTAAAAATAGCAGTCAAATCTCAACCAAATCCGATAGATAGATGAAAAAAAGATACGTTGAACAATGTGACCGCTCGATATTCAAATAAACATGATGGCCACGATTCTGGAATCTGCCTCATCAGGGAAGATCTGGGGCAAAACAGCAGCAACATCCGAAAGCTGATTGAAATGATTTAACATACCTAATAATAATTGTTTCTACTTTTAGCACAAGGCCAGCAAATACCTCAGTGCATTACTGGTATATTATTTTATCGACCCCGTAAGGATGAAAGGTAAAGTTAACCTCAGCGGGATTTGAACTCAGAACGTAAAGGGCCATAACTCTATGCTGAAAAGCATGGTGTCCGACGCTCTACCGATACTGCCAATTCACTTAATAATAATTGTTTCTACTTTTGGCACAAGGCCAGCAATTACTCCAGTGCATTACTGGTACTTTATTTTATCGACCCCCGTAAGGATGAAAGGCAAAGTTAACCTCGGCGTGATTTGAACTCGGACCGTAAAGGGCAGATAACTCTGTGCTGCAAAGCATGGTGTCCGACTCTCTACTGATACTGCCAGATCAATAAAAATAAAATATTTAATATAGCTCTCTTTCTTTCTGGTGTTTCTTTCAAGATTTATCTGATGTTTGGAATGATTACGTAACGTAACTGAATTGCCAGCTTTCGTAATGATTACATCTTCCTAACGAAAAGATATAGTGTAGATTTCCAAAAGTGAAGATGCGGAGCTCAGTGTTGAGCTCATAATGGTGAGGTTGTGAGTTTAATTCCCGGACAGGGCGGTGTGTTGTGTCAAGCAAGACATTTTATTTCACCTTGATACAATTCACTCAGCTGGATTCTGAAATGATACTAAGTTGTGTTGACTTTTGCCTTTCCCTTGGACACCATCGCTGGCGTGGGGAGGGGGAGTGGTATATACATGCAACTGCTGGTCTTCTACACAATACCTTGCCCAGTTTTGCGCCTCGGAGAGGAACTTTCGAGGAGCAAACCTGTGGTCATGATGAATTTTGGTAAGTATTTTAATGAACACCAAGTATTACTTTATAATAGTGGTCCAAACGTTTTCGAGCTACTGCCCTTTTTGAGAATATATTTCATTAGCAGTCCCTCCTGTAATTTGCTAAAAAATAAAACATATATACATTGAAAATTGCATTTTAATATTTCAAAATTTCATTGAAACATTAATTGTATAAACTGGGTGACAAATTTGTATTTTTTTGCCCTTTCATCCTTAACAAATCTTTGCCTTCCAACAAACTCCTATTACTCCCTTGCTTTTCAGTACCCCTCTTGAGTCTCCCAGCCTCCTCTTTGGGAATTAGTGCTCCAGAATGTAGTTTAATGTCATTAATTAATAACCTCAAAAGGACTGTGGACTTGTTAAAATCGTTAGTGCGTCGAACAAAATGATTTGCAGTATTCCGTTACGTCTCACTACGTTCTGATTTCAAATACCGCCGTAGTCAACTTTGCTTTTATTCCTATCAAGGTGGATAAAATAAAGGACCAGTCAATTATTGTGATCGATATAATCGATATATCCCCCACCCCACTCCACAAAAAAAATTGCCGGCCTTGTGCTTGTCAGAAAATATTAATTATTAGCCTCAACTAGGGGAAATAACTTCGATAGATTTTAGTCATAGGTGTCAGCACATGTATTTCCTTGCTTTAATGAGCTCGGGAATTTTGGCGGGGAAAAACGCAATCTCCATATGAGCTAAAATTATTTTCCCAATTTATTTATGAGAATAGGAAGTTGATGATCAAAAATTGATCTGTCATGAATTAAACATTAGCCAAAATATTGTAATTGAAAAAAATGGTTCATTTAAGGGAGATGAAACTAATATTTTATTACCAATCCAATAAAATTAGATGGTAAAAATGATGTTTAAATCTCTATTTGCAAAACACAAACATCTTGTTGGATGAGTAGTTATGGGGTCAATCGATTTTGACAATGTTTGACCCTGCCAGGGAAAGAAGCATATTAGGTGAGATTATAACAGGATTAACCATAAAGTAAAATAATAATAATAATTGTTTCTATTTCTGGCACAAGGCCAGCAATTACCCCAGTGATACTTTATTTTATTGATCTTATAAGGATGAAAGGCAAAGCTAACCTCGGCGGGATTTGAACTCAGCACGCAAAAGGCCATAACTCTATGCTGCAAAGCATGGCGTCTGACGCTCTACCGATACTGCCAATCAATGGTAATAATAAGTAGGTGGCAAACCCCTCGTCTGGGATGCCACTTGCAACGACACTTTCTCCAGACGAAACCTGGTGCAGTCTGCGACTAACCCCGGTTCCGCTGCACGTCGGGCTGAGGAGGCCAAACTCTCCAAGTACCGGTCGCTCTCCGACAGGTTCGCGGTTGTGCCCTTGGCAGTGGAGATTTCTGGTGTCCATGTCCCTAGGGCTATCTCCCTATTCACCACCATAAGGAGGTAGCCAGCCGTAGGTATGAGCCTCGCGAGTTGGAATGGCTCTTCCAGCGCATCTCCCTCACTATCCTTCGGGGAAACGTCTTCTCCATCCTGTCCGCCGGGGCTTTGGGGAGGCCAGCACGTGAGACCCCATTTGCCCACCATACGGATTAATAGGCAAAGTTATAAACTATTGTAAATAAAAATAGAAACAATTGACTGATTATTGATTATATTACATGTGCTTACATTATAAAAACAATGAAATATGTACTCAAAGAAAACATTCCGATGTTCAGATGTTTGTTCTTTGAACTTAAGAAAAAAATTGTACGATGACTGATGCGCGCAAAAAAGGACAAGTTTAGAAGCAAAAGGACCAATACCCAACAAAAAGGATAACATCCTAAATGTTGGGACGGACTTTACCCCTCAAGTGCCACAAACAAAACCAAAAAGGAAGAGGCTATGTAGCCGGTAAGAGTGTCAGACACCATGAGTTCCGGCCCGAGTTAAGACAATTTGAAATTTTTTCCACCATCATTGTTAAAAAACAAGTTAAAATCATTTAGTCGTCCATTTGTAACGTACGTTACGCTTTAGTTATACACACACACATCTACACGTAAATACATAAACGAATGCAAACAATAGAAGGAAGGCGCTGGTGAAACGCTATAGCAATGTGTGTTGCGTCCCTTTAAAGTTTACCGGCTACATAGCCTATTCGAATAAAAAATGCATAAATGGACACGAGAGAAATATGCTTCAATTCTACACGTATATTTTACAGCAACACTGTACCCCAAAAAACGAAAAAACAACACACACTTATAAAATTTGGCGAAAAAATAACCCAAACTCTAATTTAAAACTCAACCCCAACAAATTAGCAAATTTAAGGAGATACATATTAACCCCCTCCAAAAAAATATATATATATAGATCAGACGTGGAGATAGAGTACCTTAAAAAACAAGTACACAACGAAAACACAAAACAACTAATGAACGTACATATACTGAGAAATGAAAACATGAAGATAAAAGCAACATACTTTAAACAGATAAAATAAACAATACACAACAAACCTCAACACCAACAGACGCCATAAGTACCAACAAAAACAGAGTTAGCGCAACATAACCAAAAATACAAAAGCATGGTGTCTGACGCTCTACCGATACTGCCAATCAATAATAATAATAATGTTTCTACTTTTGGCACAAGGCCAGCAATTACCTCAGCGAATTACTGGTGCTTTATTTTATCGACGCCGTAAGGATGAAAGGCAAAGCTAACCTCGGCGGGATTTGAACTCAGACCGTAAAGGGCAGGTAACTCTGTGCTGCAAAGAATGGTTTCCGACTCTCTACCGATCCCTTAAAGACCTTCACTTAAAGACCGATTCCTTAAACACCATCCCTTAAAGGCGAAACTCAAGACCACAATAAGGTAAAGCTGGATATAATCCAAGAACTCCAAACAATAGAAGATCTCACCATGAGCCAGAAGAGAATACACCTCCCAAAGATAAAGATTAATAATAAAACAACAACAATTATAAAAACCGGTAATCTAGCCATCATAGATTTAATAAACACGAATAAAAACATCAGTATTAATATATGCAATAGCTGCTTTTCTTACGAAAGAAAGTGGGTACCCCCTAAGGCCTACTCTAGCAAGAAAAACGAAATCCACACAAACATGGAAATCCAAGATACAAGAAAAGATAGAAAACAAAAGACAAGACCTCTCAATCCTAAATGAAATAGAAAAAACAACATAATTGAGAACAGGAAGGAAAATAAAAATAAAAAAGAAATATAATAGAATAGAAGGGGAAATCCCAGTGACTAAGGAATGCCTAAAACAACAAATACTTGGAAAGGTACAAAGAATCTGGAGATATGAAAAACTTCAAAAGTGTTTTGAACAAACGACTCAACCAGGAACTTAATAGGAGCAAGATAGAAATAAATGTAGCCCCAAAAGTAAAAGAAGAGGAAGAATTATGGAGAAAATTATGGGCAAGAAAAGATAAATTACAATATACAGGAACAACGAACACGGTACCTGAGCAGTAGTAGGAAGACATCACAACAGATGACGTGCGCAGCACAATAAAAAGAACAGCCAATTAAAAGGCTCCAGGACATAAGATTCCTAACTTTTGGCTAAAATACTTAACAGGGACACATGGGTGTCTTGCATTCAAATTTACCAAAGATTAGGTCGTCAAATCATTGGAGAAATGATGGGAAATAAAAGGAATTCCCAAGTTTAAAAAAAAAACAACTTGATGGGGCTCAATTGTTTCAATGTTTTTTTAATAGTTGCTTGAGGCTAGCCATCTTGGATAGTAAAATGGGCTTGAAATCTAGGTCAGTAATTGGGGCTCCTAGAGACAGACCATGAGAGAGGGACCACAATAGAAGGGTAGGATCCTGTAAACAGGTCTACAGTCTGCTGATTTGGAGCTGTTGACGTGGATGCCTCTACAACTAAGTTCCTCAATCATCTTCGTAGTTGCAAGGACCTTAACTGAAGGACACCTTCCCCAAACAAGCATCATCAAAATACTAGAAATTAAAATCTATGTTGGCCCCTATTTTAGTAATATCATCGATGCCCAGTGTGAATAGAGCAGATCCGAGTAGGTCACCTAGTTAGACTCCTGAGGCAGATAGGATGAAATGGCCACGAAATGAGAAGCAGGAGGGCTCTCCATAAGCCTGCCAAGCAGTGAGGTAGAGCTGTTGGGCTCTCTCCTTTACTAAGGAGAAGATGACATCACAATTGATGGAGTTGAAGACATTCTTGAGATCAAGTTTGACAATAACCTTGGGGACTTCAAAAGGCATGTTGGCAGAAGCTCGTATGAGCATCTGCTTCTCAACCTAGCATGGTCCCCACCTCTAGCTATGAAACCCATAGATTTATTATGAGTTTTGTGATAAAAGAACTTCAATAATAATGAGTTACATGCAAATCTTTCAATTAAGAAAAAAATAAAATCGTGATATTTTTATAAATATAGAGTTAATATTCTAAATTAATTTTTATAGCTATATATACCTGGCATTGCTCACAACAGGACAACTCGTCTAACCCATGCTAGCGTGGGAAAATGGACGTTAAACAGTGATGATGCTGATGATGATCATTAAACGATTCAGTGGACGATTAAATATTCTAAGCCTAAAAAAATCTGTTATCTTCAATGGCACAAGTGACTGTTGCGACATAACATTTCAGCAAGCAGTATGGAATATCACATATAACCAGCAATCCTGGTATATATGGCATACAAATTCCAGACATTCAATGCTATTGCCGTAATCATTGGTGGCCTGGATCCACTATTGAATAAGTAGGGCAACATTTAAGGTTCAACCCATCACATTCCAGTATATGCAATGACAGTATGCATATATAATAGACTTTTCCACAGAGAAATATTATGTCAACCCTTTTAATAAAGTAATGTTTCTAGTTAAAATAGGAAGTAGAAGTATCATGTTATGGTGGGTATAAAGGAAAATAAATATTCAAGTCTTGGTAAATGTATAGAACACCCCACTCGATTTCAGTGAGAAATAAATTCTTTCGTCTTTTTTTTCGTGAGCTATCAACTAATCTAAACTCCAATATTCTGGGAATCGAATTTTTTCCCGGAGGCGTGAGGTAGGCTCTCCCCTTCTGAGATTTTTCTAAAAAAAATTTTTCACATGTTATCAACGACTATGACCTTCAAACCAGTCAGAAACTACTAGATTTGTAGAAAAAGTAGGGTGAAAGGGAGCAAAAAGACCATCGGAGTTTCGCAGATCTACACACCCCAAACGTTTGGTAGGAAATAATTATTTTTCCTTGCTTGTTTGTTTTTTCTTGACCTCTTAGACGCTTGCAATCGACTTTTTCCCGGAAAATGGAAACACTAACCCTATATCTAACCTTAAACCTAATCATGGAAAAAAATTCTATTGCAAGTATCTAAGAGGTTCAGAAAAAAAATCGAGGAAATATAATTATTTCCCACCAAACGCGGGAAGTACGTAGATCTGCGAAACACCGATGATCTTTTCGCTCCCTTTCACCCCCTTTGTCAACAAATCTAGTTGTTTCCGACTAGTTTGGAGGTCCTACTCATTAAAAGAAAATCGTAAGGAAAACTCTGATGATAGTCAGTAGTTTTAAGTACCAGACATTTTACTTATCTATTATTTATTTATTTAGAATGTTATTATTTTTCTTTTTATAGGGTGGTGGATTGGCAGTATCGGTAGAGGGTCGGACGCCATGCTTTCCAGCATAGTTACGTCCCTTTACGATCTGAGTTCAAATCCCGCCGAGGTTGTCTTTGCCTTTCATCCTTACGGGGTCGATAAAATAAAGTACCAGTAATGCACTGGGTAATTGCTGGCCTTGTGCCAAAAGTAGAAACAATTATTTTTCTTTTTATATATGGAATAAAGTTTGATATTAGATTTGTAGAAATGGAAATGTTTTAATAAGCAGGCGCAGACGAAGTGTTAGCATTTTACATAGAGAATTAATATATAAAGATATATAAACATACGCAGCACACACTAAATTACCATTTTTATCTGTCTGGTTCAAATACAAAACATTTGTCTCGAGTTCACACTGTTTATGTTTTTGTAGTTTAAATTTCAAATGGATAAAAATATGTCTCCCATGTATCATTATAACCGCATTGAAATGGACGTAAAAATATAAAGGAATGAATGTAAGTTGTTAACCTTATATATATATATATATATGTGTGTGTGTGTGTGTGTGTGTAAAAGTTCTATTTAAATTGTTGGGATACAACAAGCAAATATTTTTATAACTGATATAAAGCACTCAACAAATATTTGGAGTAAAAATATGAAATGGCCACGCAATGAGAAGCAGGAGGGCTCTCGATAAGCCTGCCAAGCAGTGAGGTAGAGCTATCCGGGAGCTTCCAACAGTAATGGTTGCATTCTTTAAGGGTATGTCAATATTTATTTATAAAACTGATCTATATTATATTTTATCTGATGAAAGCACACCATAATTTAACTTGGTGTCCTTGAAATATGTATAATGAAATAAATATGGTTTTATAAATATAGTTTCCATTTGTTAATATCGTATATAATATCGGGATCTTCTGAAACTAACAAAGTCAATCTGTGAACGCAGAAGTGAATATTTCAAAAAACGTTGCAGCCGGAGGAAGACAGTAAGACGATACTTTGGTTCGTAGAAACGTTCTCAGGCAAAGAACGGGAAAAAACGAATATAATACGTCATTATTTGGAGCGGAGAAAAATAATTACGCGCAAAGACAAAACCACGTTTATGGTATAAAGGAAGTCGTAGTCTAACATTCTAACTAGGAAACCGAATGATTCTCGGCTTCAGAGTTAAGAATAAAGTAAATAAAATACAGAGGTAACTGAAATTAAATAAATACATACACGCATCCAAATACGTACATACACTAGCATACGCGAAAACACTCGCCATAGGTATACAAAAACACGCACGTACACAAAAAACAAACAAACCCGAACGCACATACAGAACCCACGCAACGCCTGTACCCGCACGCATACGAATGTATACACCAAATGCACATAAAAATATATATTAAAATATATATATATATATATATATATTAAGAGAGTAAAACAAAGAATCCTTTAATACATCAAAAGTTTTTATTAGCCGACAATGTTTCGTCCTATTAAGGACTCATCAGGGCAATCAAAACAACAAGAAGTAATATCGGCAGATACTCCGCTTACTCTTAATAATAATAACATTATATCACATAACATGGCCATGAATGGGAGTAGCAAATATAGTAACCGTAGAATTTATATAGGTGTATCTGAACCCACCCATAAGTTAACCCACCGGACTCGTAATAGCAAATATAATACCTCTAGGAGACAAGTTGAACCCCCTGTGCGCTCACGCATTGGTGTTGGTTTTGCTGGATCTTATTCTGATAATGTTGCTCCTACTGATCCTATCATTGGCCCTAATCCTCTTGAAGAGATTCCGGACAACAGCAGATCTACTGGAGGTAGAAACTATAATAGACATAACGAAATTATGGCTGATTCTATGAATGTGGCTTCAACTAATCCTGATAGTAACCCTAGTCTCGACGGTGGGACATTTGATAGAGGTAGGGTCGGTAAGAATAAAAATAAAAATAGAAGGCGATTAAATACTTATTTCAACCCGCCATATAATCAGGATGTATCAACTAATATCCCTAGGTCTTTCTTCACTATCTTAGAGAAAAATGTCCCCCCTTCTCATAAATACCATGGTATTTTTAATAAAAATGTTATTAAACTCTCATTCTCTACCACCCCTAATATTAGTTCTCATTTAGCTAGCACTAATAATAGGAAAATTAGGGATGGATTCTCCTCTCTACATACTACTAGTCTGAACGGATCTGACAATGCTTTACCACCAGAACAGTCCTTATCTAATAGAAGTCCTACGTGTAATACATCACCACTTGAGCCAACCAATAACACCCGGAAGTGCAATTGTAGAGTGAGTGCTAACTGCCCTCTAAACGGTAACTGCCTTTCTAAGAACATTGTCTACGCTTGCGAAGTTATAACTAATTCCTCTAATAGAACGTATATAGGATCTACTTCAAACACTTTTAAGACTAGGTTTATATCTGGGATCTTAAGGGAGCTTATATACCATATAGCCTTAACTGGCGTTTAGTAGCACACTCTAACCACCTTTCTACACATAGTAAGTTTTGTAATCTCTGTATACTTGAGACACACTCTATTATTTTCTCTAGCGTATCCTTACTTAATAGAAAGTCTGAGATATTCTCTTCTTGCCCCCACGCCATTTCTAATTCTTATTTTTATTATAAACCCAAACGTTCTAGTAGTACAAATTGTACCCATTAGCAGATATATTCCATTACTTAGTTTTTAGTTTAGGTTCTTTTGTTTGCCAACATTATTGTTATCATCATTATTACCATTGGTTTTTGATGACTCTTCATTCTAGCTCTCATAATCATTTGGCTACTGTACCATATCTATGTTTTCACTATTACACCTTGTTAATATACATAAGATTACACACTTTACGCCACTTACGTTATTCTATTATTATCTTTATTTTTATTTTTATTATTAATTTTATTTTTAATTCTATTTTTATTTCTAATTTTATTCAGATTCATCTTTGGACAACCCCCCCCCCCCCTGCGCACATAAACTTATTGTCAACCCCTCCAGATTGACTATGATTATATTTAACTCCCCCCTCTGTTACACTCCTTTCTATTATTTATTATAGTATATCGACTATATTTTATGCCTCTTTGCATCCTCCATATATTTCTTCATTTCTGTCCCTATTAGCCTACCTTAATTCTACTTAAGTCAGTTTTTTAGATATCGTTATGTATATGATTTTAAAAAATTTTCATTCCTTTTTGTAAACATTTGTAACGAAACATTAAAGTTTATAAACTTTAATGACTTAAACTACAGCTAATATTATACTACCTTATTGGATAGGTTTGATATTTTTAATATTAATTTATCAAATAGGGTTTTGAGTCAATTAAAATGATTGTTTTCCTTAGTGTTTACCTAATTTCTTAACCGCATGTGAGGCCTTAGTGTGTATATATTTGCTTTTGTTTTGTAATTTCCGGTTGATTATATTTATTTATTTATTTTATTCTATATTCTATTTACTATTCACTGTCTGGCTTTGCTTACACATCCACATATGTCTGTCTACTAACCTTGAAATTATAAGTATTTATATATTATTTTATGTCAATTTATAATATATTATATTATATTGTATTGTAATATTGATCCTTATTACTTACTGTTCATTATATGTAACATTATGACATTTAAACTTTATATATCATGTAAGATGTCTGTATTCTTGTAATATTGTAATATTGATCCTTATTACTTACTGTTCATTATATGTAACATTATGATATTTAGACTTTACATATCATGTAAGATGTCTGTATATATTTTTTTCTGTACCATCATCATTTTTACAGTACCATTATAGTGTTTTTTTGAGTATTATATAATTTATTTTTCCTCATTTACTCTGTAACCCAGTATGAATCGATTTGTATACATTGTTTATGGTAAATGTTAGTACACTGTTTACGTATTATCATTGTATTTTATTGTGACATCTATATTGTTTCTGTAAATTAACCGGGGATTATCTATTATATTATATTGAATTATATAATTTTATTGTTTATTATTTATTATATGTGTCTCTTGTAATTATATCATATTATTGCCTCATGTATATTGGGTAGATGTATTGGTATTATTTTCACTCTTATCATGCTTATTTTTATATTCAAACTTCTAATAGGGCTTAATTTGTGTAGTTGATCATAGATGTGTGTATTGTTATATATGTGTGTGTGTGCGCACATATATACATGTATATATTGTACCTTTTGATTTTTAATTTGTAATTTTAATGTTGGTAAAGGTATATTATTATAATGTATTATGTTTATTGCATTGTGTTATATATAATTCCTGCTCTATATAACCAAATTTGTTTAGATTTAGGTTAGTTGCTTTGGACTATATTTGTAATATGGTTCTTAATGTTATCTACATCCTTAGTTATTCTTATTATTATATATTTTTATTATTTTTATTTTTATTTTCATTTTTATTATCATATATTTTTGTAAGACTTTAGTGTATGTACACTCCATATTCTTCAGAGTTTCCGGCTTGTATCTGCCGATATTACTTCTTGTTGTTTTGATTGCCCTGATGAGTCCTTAATAGGACGAAACATTGTCGGCTAATAAAAACTTTTGATGTATTAAAGGATTCTTTGTTTTACTCTTAATTTTTTGGCTCTGTTTAACTGCATTGAGCTATACCTTTTACTGTCATTTCTATAATACGAAGAGGGTGTTTAACTCCAACACGCTCCAGTATTCTAATCCTTATATATATATATATATATATATATATATATATATATATATATATATATATATATATATATATATATATATATATATATAAAGAAAAAGAGATGAAATCGAAAATGCAACTGGAGTCTTATTTTTTTTAAAAATATATATATTTATTTGGTTCCTTTACCGGTTTCGCAGTTCTTCTGCTTTTCAAAAGGTGAGTTGAGATGGAGGGTCTGTGGTTTTTTGAGAAAAACCACAGACCCTCCATCTCAACTCACCTTTTGAAAAGCAGAAGAACTGCGAAACCGGTAAAGGAACCAAATAAATATATATATTTTTTAAAAAAATAAGACTCCAGTTGCATTTTCGATTTCATCTCTTTTTCTTTATACTTTCACTCGTGTAGGACACCTCGGTTATTTTTCATTTTGTAAAAAAAACCTCACTTTCTAATATATATATATTTATATATATATACGATATTAAACAAATGGAAACTACATTTATAAAACCATATTTATTTCATTATATATATTTCAGGGATATCATATTAAAAATATGGTATGCCCTCTTCAGACAAAATACAATATATAGACAGTTTTATAAATAAATTTGACATACCTTAGAATTTACAACTTCCATTTAAAAAGTTGTTACGGTAGTAACAACTTAAATGGAAGTTGGAAATTCTAAGGTATGTCAAATTTATTTATAAAACTGTCTATATATTGTATTTTGTCTGAAGAGGGCATACCATATTTTTAATATGATATCCCTGAAATATATATAATGAAATAAATATGGTTTTATAAATGTAGTTTCCATTTGTTTAATATCGTAAAATACTCCAAAACTTGTTGAGTGCTTTTATATCAGTTATAAAATATTTACTCGTTGTAACCCAACAATTTTAAATAAAACTTTTGCATATATATATATATATATATATATATATATATATATATATATATATGTGTGTGTGTGTGTGTGTGTGTGTGTGTGTGTGCGTGTATACATATGATTAAATAAACATAAATAAATAAATAAATATATTTATATTGAAATATTGTATACATGTGTGTGTATGTGTGTGTGTGTGTCTTTGCACTAAATTCTGTAGCAGAATATCCCACCGAAATAATGAATATAATATGTATTCAATGATTAAAATTGAAAGAATGACAACGTATATAAATGTATTAATACAATGTTGATCTTCATCCTTTAAAATTTAAAGCAACAGTATCTAAAATGTTCAGATAATTCAACAATAAATTTATTAAGTTATATACACTGTGATAGGTAAAAAGAAAAATTAATATCAAATTATTTTCCTAATATTCATATAGAAACTGAAATAACAGTAATTGTTAGATTTTACTGTTTATTCTAACACTTTTTTATACATTATACTTAAGATTTCACTTAAGTCTGGAGTTTTGTTAAGCAAAAACTTGACAAACAGTATTAACTTCAACCAACTTTAATGTAATATATATATATATATATATATATATATATATATATATATTTTTTTTTTTTTTTTTTTTTACAGTATCGGTGGAGGGTCGGACGCCATGCTTCCCAGCTTAGCTACGTCCCTTTACGGTCTGAGTTCAAATCCCGTCGAGGTTAACTTTGCCTTTCATCCTTACGGGGTCGATAAAACAAAGTACCAGTAATGTACTGAGTAATTGCTGGCCTTGTGCCAAAAGTAGAAGCAATTATTATTATTATTATTGTTATTATTATTATCGTGGAAGTATACACGTCGCAGAAAATTTTGCTCCCGTAAGTTTGTGATTTTTAAACAGTTTTTATTGCGAACTTATTGTAAAATCTTATATTGTTTTGTGTTTAAACACACACCCGCTTCTATTGAGGTGATCGAAATTAATCGGTATTTAGACCTTCAAGGCTAAAATCCAATTTGAACTTTACATTTGACAAATAGGCCCACAAAAAAAAGACAAAATGGCGACAGTCAAGAAAACTCTTTCTCTACCTTGTCTTCCCTTAAAGCTTTGTTCTTCAGCAAGCTGCCAGCGTGCAGTTTCGCTTGTCCCACTTTCTTTTTCATCAAGCAGCAAGCCAACAACCACTTTACCAAGCAGTCAGGCTTTTCATCTCCTCCATCTTCATGTAGTCAGACAAAAGCCCTTTCACAGTTTAGAACTGTCTGACAGGTATCGACTGGATTATCCGAATGTGCCAATGTGAACATGGGCTAACCGCATCGGATCATCCAGATCGTATCTAGATTTATTTTTAATTCGGTACTGATCATTTGTGTTCTTAATCCGGCACTGACACTTGTTATTTTTAATCCAGCACTTACCTTCATTCGGATTAAAAATACAAGACATCTCTGCAGGATTAAAGATACTAGTGATCAGTGCCGGATTAAATATAATAGGGATGTGTGCCGGTGAAGATAGACGTGAGATGATAGAGGCTAGAAGATATATGAGAGAATTTAAGCGAGAAATAAGATCGTAGAAATAATATGGTAGAAGATAGACTGTAGAAGATAGACGGTAAAAGTTAAACGAGAGATGATAGACGAGGGAAAATAGACGGTATAAGATAGACGGGAGATGTTGTAGAAAATATTTTCTACCGTCTATCTTTTCTCTTCTATCTTCTACAGTCTATCATCAGGGATGAGTGTCGGATTAAAAACACAAGTGATCAGTGCCGGATTAAAAACACACTAGGGATCAGTGTCGGATTAAAAACACCAGTGTTCAGTGCGGGATTAAGTTACTAGTGATCAGTGCAAGATTAAAGATACTGGGGATCAGTGCCGGATTAAAAATAATAGAGTTATGTGTCAGTTTAAAAATACTAGTGATCAGTGTCGGATTAAAGACACTAGGGATAAGTGTCGGATTAAAAACACAAGTGATCAGTGCCGGATTGAAGATGCTAGGGATCAGTGCCGGATTAAAGACACTGTAGATAAATGCCGGATTAAACATAATACAGTTAAGTGTCGGATTAAAGATACTAGTGATCATTGCCGGATTAAAGACATTAGGGATGAGTACCGGATTAAAAGCACAAGTGATCAGTGCTGTTGTGAGAGTTTTCTTGGGAGCTCAGTGTCACCCAATTGCTCCCTCTCTTCTAGTTATAAATAATTGAACTCAGACCATAAAGGGACGTAACTCTATGCGTCAAAGCTTGGCGTCCGACCCTCTACTGCTACTGCCAATCCACCGTTATAAATAATTGTTTCTACTTTTGGCACAAGGCCAGCAATTACCCAGTACATTACTGGTACTTTATTTTATCGACCCCGTATGGATGAAAGGCAAAGTTAACCTCGGCGCGATTTGAACTCAGAATGGCAAGGGCCGTAACTCTATGCGTCAAAGCATGGCGTCCGACCCTCTACTGATACTACCAATCTACCGTTATAAATAATTGTTTCTACTTTAGGTACAATGCCAGCAATTACCCAGTGTATTACTGGTACTTTATTTTATCGACCCCGTAAGGATGAAAGGCAAAGTCAACCTTGGCGGGATTTGAACTAATATCGTAAAGAGACGTAACTATGCTGGAAAGCATGGCGTCCGACCCTCTACCAATACTGCCAATCCACCGCCCTATCTACCGTTATAAATAATGTTCTTTTATAAATATCGGGAGCAATAAAGTAAGTACAATATATCTAAATAAACGATGCAGTTAAAAATTACATAATAGCAAAGTTCATATGTTTTACTAAAACAAATATGCTGACGTTATAGATTGCTTGAAATTACCACAATTGTCAAAATTCAACACATACTCGCATTACTTAATTGTTTCTACATTAGGCACAAGGCCAGCTTCGCATAAAAATATAACCACAAAACAAATGAAAATATTAAGTCAACTCTGTGTCAATCGGTCATACATATTTTCTTTTTTTATATTGTTTTTATAAAAAAAACATATTATTTTCATATATATATATATATATATATATATATATATATATATATATATATATATATAGTATACTAGGGAGAGGATCAGGGGTGTATAACACTCCACTTATCCAGCAGGCAGTATAAGGTTAGCTCGATGTCTGAGGACAGAGCCGTGATATAATAAATAACAAAGAACGCCTATAGCATATGCATATCTTTACTTGCTAACATTGTTTCATCCGCACTATAAGTGGGACTCATCAGAGCATAAAGGTTAATTACATACCACACAAGCAATAACAAATCCAAGACATTGAAGAATGAAAAATAATAGAAGATAAAGGATATTAAGGAAGTAAAAGTAAAAATAAGAATAAAAATAAAAATAAAAATAAAAATAAAAATAAAAATAAAAATAAAAATAAAAATAAAAATAAAAATAAAAATAAAAATAAAAATAAAAATAAAAATAAAAATAAAAATAAAAATAATAAAATAAACAATGAAAAATAAGGGGTGCTATCAGTCACAGTTGGGCGGGGTGCTGTCAACATATAGTTACATACAAGCATACACATGGATAAGAGAACAGACAAGAGTAGATAAGATAGATAGGATTAGGTAAGAGTAGGTAAAAAATAGGTGAAAAACAGACTTATAATATATATAAAAAAATATAACAAACTTACATATAAAATATAAAATATAAAATATACAGATAATAGTGATACAGGGTAAGGAATGAAATAAAATAATATAAAATTAAAATTAAAATTATATAAAATAGAACATAATATAATATAATCATAAAATAAGATAAAATAAGGTAAACTAAAATAAAATAAAATAGACTAAAGTAAAATAATATAATATAAGATATAATTAAATGTAATTAAATAAATAAATAAATAAATAAATAAATAAATAAAATTAAATAAATAAATAAAATTAAAATTAAAATTAAATAAATAAATAAATAAATAAATAAGTAAATAAATAAATAAATGAAATAAAATAAATAAATAAATAAAATTAAATAAAATGAAATGAAATAAAATAAAATAAAATAAAATAAAGTAAATTGAGATAAGATATATATTTTTTTAGAATATATCTCTTGAATATATCAGGGGCCCACGAAGGCACTAAGTGTCACAGTTATCTGTATCACTTGACCATTTTTTTAGAATATATTTCTTGAAAATATCAGGGGCCCACGAAGGCACTAAGTGTCACAGTCACCAGTATCACTTGACCATTGCAAGGCAATGGAGGCGTCCCAGGTTGGGCAGTCTCAAAAGTTCACTCGAAAGTGGTGATCATTCTGAGAATAGCATCACCAGAAGTTGTAACTGTAGAAGGGCTTCAGGCTGCCCCCTGAATGGTTTCTGCCTTGTTAGAAACATAGTTTATGCGTGTGATGTGGTAACTACGGCGTCCACTAAAACCTATATAGGATCAACCTCCACCCCCTTTAAGACCAGGTTTAACTCTCACCAGTGCACTTTTAGACATAATAAACTTAGGAACTCCACCTCCTTGGCAGCGTACGTCCACAATTTAAAAAATGCACGAACACATTACACACTTACTTGGCGGCAGGTTGCTAAATCCCATCCATATACTCCTCATAATAGAGTATGTAACCTATGCCTTGCCGAATCCCACTCTATTATATTTGCTAAATGCCCTCTACTAAATAGAAAGTCAGAAATATTTTCCTCTTGCCCCCACCGAATATTAAGCTCTTTCTTCTACTTTAAACCTATTAGCTAGCACTTCCTTATTTCTCCAGTTGGGCTATCTTGTGTAACTGTCTCTGATTGTGTGTAACTGTCTCCTATTGTTTGTCTTCTATGTATATGAGTCGGTGAGTGTATACGTATGCCTGCGGGAGGATATTGATCTGGATATTGGGGTGTACAGGTGAGTGGGTGTGTATGTTAATAAGCACCCCTGTTTGGCACAGCGGATGTAACCCATCCACGCTCGCCTACCCACCATTGGTGCATTGGTGGGTCTATCCTGACGTGTATCTTGTGGATCTGTACCTCTGTATGCGCATGAGTTGTGATGTAATGTATCTATGTAGAGCGTGTACTGTGATATAGGCTGCACTAATAGAAATTTAGCCTGTAACTGTGGGCGGACCTGTGCCATCTCGCCGTAAGCAGTAGATACGTGGCGCATGTACGTGTTGCCCTCCTATTCTGTGGTTTAAGATCTACAGGCTGACTTCTGGGAGCTCTTGCCCGGGGTTGTAGTCTTTCTAGCACGATCGGCCTTCCATATATTGACGGTCGTTGTTATGATCCCGAAAGTAACGTTTTGGCCCCGATAGCCCTCCGT
The DNA here is from genome assembly GCA_964016885.1 of Eledone cirrhosa. Taxonomy (NCBI): domain Eukaryota; kingdom Metazoa; phylum Mollusca; class Cephalopoda; order Octopoda; family Eledonidae; genus Eledone; species Eledone cirrhosa. Next base: position 29,089,719 of record OZ024743.1, on the reverse strand, counting down.
AGTTACTAACGGTCTGTGTACACTTAAATCGGGCAATGGCACGTGCGGACATGATTATCTCCGTAGGAATTCAATTTTATTTTACTACATCTCATCGTATGTATTTATTTTGAATGTATTATCCGTGGTGGTGGGTCTTGCCTAATGTGGTATTTCTGTGTTTAATATCAGCTTTGACCCGGGTGTCCTACGCTGTGTGTGTGTGCGTGTGTGTCTGTGTATACATTTATATGTGTATGGGTGTAGGTGGTTGTATATGTCTGTATATAAAAAAAATATATATATATGTATACCGTCTCTGCATATGCATGTGGTGTGTATATGTGCATATACGTGCTGAACATATTGGTGTGTATAATCTTGTGATGTCCCAATGCGGTGACTTCATGGCTCTTGAAGCTATTTTTTATATATATTTTGTCTTTTTATATATCTTTTGTATGCGCTCCAACTGTGTCTGCTTGCTTTGGCTAACCCGCCTGCACCTTGCTTTCGGCCTCTTGCTACTGCACGTGAATTCTCCTACCTTCCTTCGATGCACCTCTGTTTGACCATTGGACTCCTGCCCGGGTGTGAACCGGTTTGTGATTACCCCACCGCTCAACTGTGTGAATGCACACCCGTGACTTTCGAGTGAACTTTTGAGACTGCCCAACCTGGGACGCCTCCATTGCCTTGCAATGGTCAAGTGATACTGGTGACTGTGACACTTAGTGCCTTCGTGGGCCCCTGATATTTTCAAGAAATATATTCTAAAAAAATGGTCAAGTGATACAGATAACTGTGACACTTAGTGCCTTCGTGGGCCCCTGATATATTCAAGAGATATATTCTAAAAAAATATATATCTTATCTCAATTTACTTTATTTTATTTTATTTTATTTCATTTCATTTTATTTAATTTTATTTATTTATTTATTTAATTTCATTTATTTATTTATTTACTTATTTATTTATTTATTTATTTATTTATTTATTTATTTAATTTTAATTTTAATTTTATTTATTTATTTAATTTTATTTATTTATTTATTTAATTACATTTAATTATATCTTATATTATATTATTTTACTTTAGTCTATTTTATTTTATTTTAGTTTACCTTATTTTATCTTATTTTATGATTATATTATATTATGTTCTATTTTATATAATTTTAATTTTAATTTTATATTATTTTATTTCATTCCTTACCCTGTATCACTATTATCTGTATATTTTATATTTTATATTTTATATGTAAGTTTGTTATATTTTTTTATATTTTCTTATATATATTATAAGTCTGTTTTTCACCTATTTTTTACCTACTCTTACCTAATCCTATCTATCTTATCTACTCTTGTCTGTTCTCTTATCCATGTGTATGCTTGTATGTAACTATATGTTGACAGCACCCCGCCCAACTGTGACTGATAGCACCCCTTATTTTTCATTGTTTATTTTATTATTTTTATTTTTATTTTTATTTTTATTTTTATTTTTATTCTTATTTTTACTTTTACTTCCTTAATATCCTTTATCTTCTATTATTTTTCATTCTTCAATGTCTTGGATTTGTTATTGCTTGTGTGGTATGTAATTAACCTTTATGCTCTGATGAGTCCCACTTATAGTGCGGATGAAACAATGTTAGCAAGTAAAGATATGCATATGCTATAGGCGTTCTTTGTTATTTATTATATATATATATATATATATATATATATATATATATATATATAAAACAAAGAAAGTGTGGTAAGGAAACAGGTGGACCATAACACACCAGAGTACTCGATAGAGTGGGTAATTGCCCACTGATCATTAGTGACTTAATCCGGCACTGATCACTTGTGTTTTTAATCTGACACTGACCCGTAATATATATATAGGATGTCTCCCCTAAATGTATACACACTTCAACAGCATTCTAATAATTATTGCCTGTACAGGTAATCAAAGTGTGTATACATTTTTGGGAACACCATATACATACATATATATATAGGCTTTGTGTCTTCCTCGCTAGACTCTTTAAAAAGTAATTAGGTCGTGATACAATCAGGTCCCGGCCTATTGTATAGAGCAGCCAAAACTCCCTCATATTACTGTGGATTGGCAGTATCGGTAGAGGGTCGGACACTATGCTTTTGCGTATAGACTTACGCCCCTTGCCATTCTGAGTTCAAATCGCGCCGAGGTTAACTTTGCCTTTCATCCTTACGGGGTCAATAACATAAAGTACCAGTAATGTACTGGATATTTGCTGGCCTTGTGTCAAAAGTAGAAACAATTATTCAAAATGAGAACTCATAGATACCCATGAAATGATGAATGGTTGCGGCTGGAACACGTTTGATCCAAGTCTGTTCGACCAGTAAGCAAATTGTTGACATGACTAATGAACGAAACAAAACAAAATAAAATAAAAGCGGATAAAAAAAAATGTTATGAATCAGGTACACATGTAGTTGCAGCGGAAAAGAGCGAACATCGATAAATTATTCCGAATGATAACGGAAACTCTGTCGTCTGCCTATGAATGGCGTAGCCATCGTTCCAATAAGAAGACCATGTGAGTTCAGGGATTTATTCTACCTAACTTCTCTTATAATTAATCCTATCATAAAATATTTCTGAATAATTTTAAAATCTATTCGTGCTTTTAATTCGTTTCATCTGTTAGACACTTTTTCGTTGGTTTAACTTCCGTAGATAAACTGTACACATGAACAATGAGATTGAAAAGAGAGCGCCTCTTTGTTTTTACTTCGAGTTTCAAATTGAAATAAATACAAATTAAGGTTATGTGTTCGAGATTGAAGTTAGGACTGAGGCTAAAGTTAGGTGTTACGGTTCGAATTTGGCTATGATTAGGATTAGAAAACATGTTGCAATTTTTTTTAATTTTTTTGCTAATCTAAATTCATCTTTAATAATACAATTTCAATTTTCCTTTAAACTATGTAAAGCAAGGGTCGGCAACCTTTTGGGTGTGTGGGCCACATAGCTATGCAGTGTCTCGTCGGTGGGCCATGATGTCAAATAAGTAATGACAACATATGTAAAAACGAATACAGTAATATGATAAAATACTACGACATTTTTAACAAACTGCGACAAAACCACGATACATGCTGGTGTATTTAGATCAGGGCTGCCATTTGTTCAATAAAAAAATTTACTTCTAATAACACTGAACACTTTTAATAGAAAAATAAATAAACATTGATTATTATCGAATACAGTCACAGATGTTTTACTACCAGACAGCAAACTAAAATGAACAATTTTGAGGATGAAATAAAATAAATATATGCCAGACACGCTACCTTTTTTAGGTAAGTCTGGGTCATTTCACATCCCTGCCATACACATACCATGTATGCACGTATATACACAGATACATACACACATTGTCCCCTGGACCTTGATGTCTGACTACTCTGTCTGTCTGAGTTTCATTATTTGTTCAGTATCGGTAGAGGGTCGGACGCCATGCTTTCCAGCATAGTTACGTCCCTTTACGATCTGAGTTCAAATCCCGCCGAGGTTGACTTTGCCTTTCATCCTTAGGGGGTCGATAAAATAAAGTACCAGTAATGTACTGGATAATTGCTGGCCTTGTGCCTAAAGTAGAAACAATTATTTGTTACTGTCATGCAAAAAATGACGTTCAGCTAAGTGAGTCTTGTGGCTAGACGTTATCTAGTCCAGCGATCGCCAACCTTTTAAACCTTTCAGACCACTAAATTCATAATTTCAAATCCTACAGACCACTTATAATTTTTTTTTTTTTTAAAGATAAATACATTTCTAAAATAATGATCAGAGAACTTCCATTTTACTAATATGAAATGCATCTATTAAATCTAACAAAATTATAAATGCTTATGTAATCATAACAAAATATTTAAAGCTTGTTTAATTGTAACAATATTATTAAAGTTAGTTTATTACAAAATAATTGAAGCCTATTTAAGTATTACACATTTTTAGTGTGATATTTGTTCCTGCATGTTTGAAATAAGTTCATGGATTTTTGGCTCCAATGATGTAAAATTCTTTCATGCTTTATCGAGGAGAAACATTTTTAAGCGGGTTGGGTTATAAAATATATTTCAACCGAATATTCTTTTTGTTTTGTTATTAATAAAACAAAAATTGCAAATAATGTCCACATTTTTCTGCGGACCACCCAAAATTCTCTCTCGGACCACCGGTTGCCGACCACTGCTCTCGTTCGTATTCTAATCCAAAATAATTCAGAGCACTTTTTCAGGGATCACTAAGCTTAAGATTGAAACCTGTTGGTGGGCCGGGGGTTGCCGACTCCTGATGTAAAGGAACCGCGTTAATCTTTATTAGAAAAGATTTGCTACACAATTGAAAATCAGATCTCGTAAGTTCTGATTCATAAGACCCTAATTGGCGATATTTTTTCTGTTCATATTTATTTGAATTTTCTTTTTCTTTAAAGGGAATATTATTAATTCTTTTCTTGAGTTTGTTGTTTGTTATCGAGTCGTCAAACTTTGTAAACAATTCCTGTATGTTACTATGTGTGGAGAAAACTTGCTGTTTAACCCTAGGTTAGCTTTGATCCTATGGTCAAAAGCACTCTACCCCGTCTTTATTTTATCGGACCCATTTTTCCTTTTTTAATATATATAAAAGAGTGATATAAAACAAATTTGGCTGTTATTTCTAGCAAGTAGAGAACCACTTAGAAGGTCTCTCTCTATGTAGTTCGCAACATTAACTTGAATTAATATTCTCTTGTTGATGACAGATGGAATTATAAGATTTAATGTTTTTTTATGCCGACAAAACTCTTGTGGCTAATTTTATTTTAATTTTAAGTGCTTATATCATGTTTCATCTATTTTTACATATTTAAAATGTCTTCCTTGCTCTCGTTTCTCAGTACTAGGCCTTATACTTGAGTTTTAGTGGTATACAATCAAGGTGTTGGCCTTAGACTTCACCAAACCTTTGCACGTCACTGGATGGTAGTAAATAAAGAAAAAGTTCTTGGAGTAATAATCACAAGCAACTTGAAATCAGAAGAGCAAGTATAGTAAATACAACAAACCAATTAGATTAATTATGTAAACGTTTTGATACGAAACTGCCTGAAACAACTGGTTTTGTCACACAAAGCAGTTTAATTTAAAGTGTTTATATTTATCTATAATTTTATGTAAGAAGCTTTGTTCAAATCACCAGATATATAACAACAAAATTAGTTATATAATGAAATAATTGATTAGTTTCAAAATTATTTGGTTGTCTTTCATGAGAAATATGGTAGTGAATGGGTTAAGCTAAAAAAAAGTTTTGTACAAGACATATATGTCCACATTTAGAATTTGTTGTTGTTTAAGCCTGGTCTCTACATCTAAGAAAAGATATAGACAAAATAAAAAAAAGTACAAAGAAGTGCTATAAAACCTAATTTATGGCAATTATGTGAAGAAAGATTAAAGAAACTATCATGAGCTACTCTTGATGAAAGAAGAGATGATTTAATTGAAACCTTTAAGATTATTAATGGAAAAGTAGAGATCAAAATAGAAATGAAGTGAAATGAGAGAATATGTATATAAAATATTCGAAGAATATGGAATAATGAATATTAGGACATTTTTTCCTCTTAGGATGAAAGATTGTTGGAATGTTTTACCAGAAAATTTGATGTACACAAGTACGATAAATAATTATATACACCCGCACCATATTTAGATACATACATACACACATACATACATACATATATATATATATATATATATATATATATATATATATATATATATACACATACATTCATATATATACATTATATATATATATATATATATATATACATACATACTACATACATACATACATACATACATATATATATATATATGTGTGTGTGTGTGTATATACATGTGGTGGAACAGTAAGGTGGAAGAGACAATCAAGGCCAAAAAGCAGGCTTGGAAAGTATGGCAGGATGGGGGAAGTAGGGAGCACTATCAAGTGGCCAGGAGAGAAGTTAGGAGACAAGTGTACCTTGCAAAAAGGGTAGCAGAGGATAGAAAATTCAAGCATGTTCTACAACGTGAGGACCAAAAACGTGAGGTGTTCAGGATTGCTAGACAATGTGTCAAGGAAAACCGTGATATTGTCAGGGAGAAGTGTGTCCGTAATGATAATGGTTGCGCTCACTGATACTGATAAGAAGATAGCCTGGAAGTGTCACTACGAGAGAATATTAAATGAGGAGAATAAATGGGAAAAAGATAGTCTGCCCCAAATCGATCCAATAGAAGGACCAGCGGTGCAAGTTAAAGGTAGTATAATAAGTAAGGCAATCAAAGATATGAAGACAGGCAAGGCAGCTGGGCCTTCGGAGATAGTTGCTGAGATATTGAAGGCATCTGGTATGGTGGGACACACTATGGTCACCCGTATAGTTAACCAAGTAATACAGAATGGGGTCATACCGAAAGACTGGCGTAGCAGCATCATCATTAATTGCTACAAGGGTAAAGGGGATGCTCTAGATAGGGAAAACTATAGAGGCATTAAGTTAGTTGACCAGGTCATGAAGGTCACAGAAAGAGTTATAGCGCACCTAAACAGTGAGCGAATTGATCTAGATGAAATGCAGTTTGGGTTTGTGTCAGGTAAAAGTACCACAGACACTCTTTTCCTTGTACGACAACTATAAGAGAAGTACCTAGCTAAAAGTAAACCCCTCTACTTAGCTTTTGTAGACCTGGAGAAAGCTTTTGACAGAGTCCCCCGCTCCATTATCTGGTGGGCTCTTAGAAAACTAGGTGTAGATGAATGGCTTGTGAGAGCTATGCAAGCTATGTATAATGAAACAAGGTTAGAATTAACAATGAATATTGTGAAGAATTTAGTGTAAAAGTTGGCGTTCATCAAGGCTCTGTCCTTAGCCCCCTCTTATTTATTATTGGCCTTCAGGCTATAACAGAGGAGTTCAAGACCGGATGCCCATGGGAACTCCTATACACAGATGATCTAACGCTCATAGCCGGATCAATGGCTGAACTAGAGAAGAAATTTGAAATATGGAAGCATGGCCTAGAATCAAAAGGCCTTAAAGTTAACTTGTCTAAGACTAAAGTTCTAATTTGTAGAAAGGAAAATAGGGCACAGGTGCCCTCAGGGAAATGGCCATGCTCAGTGTGTAGGAAAGGAGTAGGCAGAAATTCCATTTTATGTCCCAAATGCAAAGTATGGGTACATAAAAGATGTAGTGGGATCACAGGTAAACTATCTAAGAACATAGACTTTATATGTGGCCAATGCTCAGGTGCAAGTGTCCAAAGGATACTAGCTCCTTCTATTGCCCAGATGGTTCTATAGAAATAGTAGACACTTTCCGTTACCTGGGTGACGAAATCAGCAGTGGTGGAGGGTGTTCTGAAAGTACAGTAGCCGGAGTCAGAACGGGGTGGAAAAAGTTCACAGAGCTTATACCGCTGTTGGCCACAAAAGGTTTCTCTCTAAAAATGAAAGGCAGATTGTATGATGCCTGTATACGAACAGCAATGCTACATGGCAGTGAGACATGGGCATTACGTGCAGAGGACCTGCGTAGACTGGAAAGGAACGAAGCATGCATGCTCCGTTGGATGTGTAATAGTAATTTAGGTGAACGGCAAAGCATAAATGAATGAAGTGAGAAATTAGGAATAAGAGGGATCAGATGCTGTTTACTTGAGAGAAGACTATGTTGGTATGGTCACGTGATGCGCATGAAAGACGACAGCTGCATAAAAAAGTGCAGGGCGATCAAAATTTATGGTAGTTACGGAGTAGGTAGACCCGGGAAAATCTGGGATGATCTGATAAATTCTGACCTCACACACATCTCTCTAAGACAATGTCACTGGACCGAGATCTTTGGCGCTACGCAGTAATACAGAAGACCCGCCTTGCCTATGTACAAAGTGAAACCTACAGTCAGTAGGCACCTCTTAACCAAATATACACCCCAATCCACTATCCCTACCCTATCCTCCCACTCCCACCAACAGCATGAGAAAATGAGATCGAGATCGTGTACGTGTCACGACAAAAAAACACACACAGTCCACGCTGTAATGTGGCCGTGTAGGTAACACGGTAAAAAGTTCGCAGTTCCACACTGTAAATGTGGTTGGTGTTAGGAAGGGCATCCAGCCGTAGAAAACCTACCAGATAGTCCTATATGAGCGAGACACGGTCACCCGACCAGCCTTGCCTCAAGTGGAACAACTCCCGTCTAACCCATGCTAGCGTGGAAAATGGACGTTAAATGAAGATTATGATGATGATGATATATATATATATATATATATATGTGTGTGTTCATATGGTGGCTGCCAACTCGTTTTCGAGTACGGCCACTACTTTATATCCATGTAGGAGAACTCCTACCGATGCGGTAAACGAGTGTGACTTTTTAGTCCAGCTAACGACTTGAAAACTCTGGTATGAACACTACACTTGTGACAATTATTGACACATAGTGCTGGGCCCATGGTACCATGTGACAACAAGTGCAGAGAGATCTCCAGATATAAAGCAATGCCTGTGCCGTGAAGCTTTTATAGTGAGCAAAGGCACTGCACAAAGCCAGTCCCACTCTCTTAACCAAGATGATATTTACCAAAAAGAAGAACAAGTCAACATCATTGGATACCATCAGGGTTGCAGGTGTTATATCAGAGTTTTCCTTCTAGAATTCTGCCTTGACAAAGGCTAAGGGGTCATCTCTCCCGGTGATTTTGGATGGCCATTGACTCTTAAGAGCTCTTTGCCCTTTGACAGGTTTTGTTTTTAGTCCTGCAGGATGTCCAAAGTCATCCTCCTCACCAAGAAACCTTGGTGGGGTTGCCAGTTTAGTCGCCAACAACCCGACCATGAAACAGGTTGTACTATATATGTGTGTGTGTATATACAGTGGTTGACAGGCTAGGTTGCCCAATGGAAAGTGCCACTCCCCCTGGAAGGGGAGGGGGGCACGTTGGCATTGCAAGAGCCCACATTACCATTGCAGGGCCCACTAGTATTTTAGGTGTCAATGCTTTGCTTTCAAAAAATACCTGAAATCTATCAGAAAGAATAAAATTAAAAAAGAAATAAATAAAACAACTAAGCAAAGCATTTGGTCAACCAATTTCCCAGGGAATTACTAGAAACCAAAATATACCATAATGCAAATAGTTGCAATCAGTGGTTGTACATTCTACTAAATCTAAAGATTAGTGTATTCATTCATGCATGCAAACATACATTTATAGACACAGACACACAAGCATATATATATATATATATATATATATATATATATTTATATACTTACACATGAATTACTGACTAAATAATATTTGGTATCAATGGGTTAAAGACATCTGTCAAATCAATTAGTGGTGAAGGTAGTGTATACACACACATGTATGTATTTTTTGAAAATGTTATTTATTCATTATATAAATTAAATGATAGCCTTCTATATGTAGGTGGGCCCCTTTCATCTGGCAACCAATATTTTTAGACCTAGTTGGCCACTGTATATATATATATGTAATGCCAATCATTGTAAGTTTGAATCTAACTGACATGCAAAAACATATATATAGGAATAAGTTGAGCCGAAATCATAGTAGATTCAAATATCACATAGAGAGGAGGGGGAGAAATGAGGTGGAACAGAAATGAAACATGGATTGCAGGTTAAAATGTAGTCTAGATAGATGAGAATCAAAATGAGTATGTAGTTTATGGAACACCCAAAATCATATAGAAGTCGACTTTAAGTAGGAGCAATAACATTAAGAAAGACAGGAACGACACCACAACACTTTGTTTTGAAAATTTTGAAAGTAGGTTTATAAGTATGAATTTTCATAAGATGTTTGTAGTTGTCTCTGTGGCCTAGTGGTAGGTACTAGAGACAGTGGAGATCCTGGCCTTGGGTTCAATCCTGGTCGAGAGGTACATGTAACCTTTTGCCGTTTTTATTTTACAACCAATAGAAAAAACTGAAAAGGTTTACCAGGAACCCTACTCCCAACCAGAATCGAACTTCAGACCAGGATTACTAACTAGGCCACGGAGACAGCTACAAAAGTACAATGAAAATCGATAATTATAAACCTACTTTCAAAATCAAAGTTAAAAAGGTCTTTCCTAGAGCTATTAATAATATTTAAGGTCGACTTGTCAATCATCTGGCCCTTTGGTAACAACCTTATTATTCCTATGTGTGTTTAACTGTTGAATTAATATAATTTGATTATTTTAGCAAACAAATGATATATATCATAATCATCATCATCATCATTTTACGTCCGCTTTTCCCTGCTTACAAGGGTGGGACGGGTCTTATTCAGCACAGCATCTCTCCACTTGTCACGGTCCTTCGTCATCTCCACCGTGAGCTTCAATGATCTGAGGTCTGTTCTCACCACCCCCCGCCCATGTTTTTTGTGGTCTACCTCTACCACGTCTTCCTTCAACTGGCATTTCCTGGCACTTCTTCACCCATCGGTCATCCTCCATGCGCATCACATTTCCATACCACCTCAGTCTCCTCTGTCGCACACTACATTCTATCACTCTCAGACACAGTTTCTCAACACATTCACGCACATTGACATTGCACATCCAACGCATGCTTGCCTCATTTCTCTCCAGCCGTCGCATATCCTTTGCAGTTGCTGCCCATGTCTCACTACCATGCAGCATTGCGCTCCTCACACGGGCATCATATAACCGGCCTTTCGTACGCAGGGAGAAACCCTTATTTGTCAGCAGAGGAAGCAGCTCCCTAAACTTCTTCCAACCCGTCCTTATTCTAGATACTATGGCCTCGAAACCCCCCCCCCCATGCTAATCTGATCTCCTAGGTACCGGAAGCTATCCACCACTTCTATAACACCCGCCTGCATTTGAAAAATGTGTCTATCAATGCGACTTCTACTCTCTAATTTCCCTGTACATCTACTGCATACGTATTTCTACCTACCTGTTAGTTTGCCTGCTATCCCACTACATCTCTTGTGTGCATTTTATAGAATTTATGCCAGTTCCTTTTCTGCATATCGAACATGGCCATTTCCCTGACGGAATCAGAGTTTTGTCCTCTTTTCTACTCATCAACACTTTTGTCTTAGCTAGGTTCACTCTCAGTCCTCTTGCTTCCAACTGCTGTTTCCAAAGCCAGAATTTATTCTCTAGTTCCTCTACTGATTCTGCTATAAGAACTAGATCGTCGACATAGAGAAGTTCCCATGGACAGCCAGTCTTAAACTCCTCTTTTATGGCTTGGAGGACTATAATGAACAAGAGCAGGCTGAGGACCGAACCTTGATGTACTCCTACTTGTATCTGGAATTCCTCACTAAACTCCATTCCTACCCTGACAGTACCTCTGTACAAAGTTTGCACAAGCCATTCCTCAACACCTAGTTTCCTTAAGGACCACCAGATGACAGATCGGGGTACCCTATCAAAGGCCTTCTCTAGGTCAACAAAGGCTAAGTATAGTGGCTTATTTTTCTCTAAGAACCTCTCTTGTAATTGTCTCACCAAGAAGAGGGCATCTGTTGTACTCTTCCCAGGCAGAAAATCAAACTGCATCTCATCTAGTTTGACCTTTTCTTTAATTAGTTGTGCTAATATCCTTCCTGCCACTTTCATAACCTGATCCATCAGTTTTATACCCCTATAATTGCTCCTCTCCAGAGCATCCCCTTTACTTTTGTAGCAATTTATGAGAATACTGCTGCACCAGTCTTTGGGTATGACACCCCCATATATAGCCTGATTGATGATGCGTGCAACCAGTTTAGTTCCTACGTTTCTTGATGTCTTCAGCATCTCAGCAACTATCCCCGATGGTCCAGCAGCCTTATCATTTTTCATTTCCTTAATCGCCTCTTGGACCCTATATTCATCAACCTCAATAGCTGGTCCCTCTGTCGGATCTACTGGGGGTAATTTCTCTCTCTCCCATTCGTTCTCCACATTCATTAGTCTCTCATAATGACATTTCCAGGCCTCCTTTTTCTGATCATTCGTGACACTAAGTCCACCGGCATCATTCTGGACACATTTATTTCCAACAACATCCTGATTTGCACTGACACACTGCCTTGCAATGTGGAACACCGCATGCCTCTGATCTTCCCGCCACAGAATATTGGCAAACCTCCTACTCTCAGCCTCCCTGCGTGCTAAGTACACCTGATGTCTAGCTTCTCTCTTAGCGACTGTCTATCCTTCTCTACTCCCACCCTTTTTCCAAGCCTTCCATGCTAGTCTTTTTCCAAGCCTTCCAAGCTTTCCATGCATGGCCTTATCTACTGTGCTGTTCCACCACTAGGTCACTCTCTGTCTGGTTGGAGCTCTGCTCCAGCCACAAGTTTCATCAGTAGCCTGCAGCAAGTTGTCACGTAAGAAATTCCAGTTATTATCTATGTCATACGTCTCTAAATCGTCTTCTATTTCGTCATACATATCTTCAAGGGCTTTTCTAAATTTGTATTTTAGTGAAAGGTCTTTTAGCTTCCAGACCTTTCTTCTCCACAGCTTCCTGTGTGTCTCATTCCATCTCTTGCTTACTGAGATATCACTAACGACTAACCTATGCTGTGGGGTACATTCTTCCCCAGGGTATGCCTTGGTATTAAACACCATCTGCCTGTCCCGCTGCCTAACTAGTAAGAAGTCAATCTGGCTTATGTGCTCGCCTGATTTGTAGGTTATTAGGTGGTTGGCAGGTTTCTGGAAGTTAGTGTTGCAAATAGTCAGTGTACTTGCATCACAAAATTCAAGAAGTCTCACTCCTTCATTTCTTGAGCCGTAACCGTGCCCACCATGTACCCCAGTGTAACCATCCTGGAGCTGTCCAACATGACCATTGAAGTCCCCTGCTAGCATAACGATGTCTCCGTCCTCTGTCATTGCGGTTGTTTGTAAAAGTTGCTCGTAAAAGCAGTCTTTCTCTTCTTTGCTTAGGCCTGCTTGGGGAGCATAGACCGAGATGATTGTCAGTAGTCTCCTGCCTACAACTAATCTAAGCTTAATTATTCGATTACTAACTCGAACTACCTCTATTGTCTTATTGATTCATCCCTCAGCCAGGAAAATGCCTACTCCCCCTAACCCATCATCCTTACCTACCCAGAAAAGCTTATAACTAAGATGTTTGCCTGCGACTAGTCTCGCAGAGGCACCTCTCTATCTCACCTCTTGCACGCAGCACACATCCACATGCCTTCTCTCCAGCATCTCTGCTATTTCAGCAGCTCTACCTCTGAGAGTGCCAACATTAAGTGTTGCAACTCTGAGATGCGACGTCTTCATATTTTGTTGTTCCTATATACTTGTTGCTGTGCTTATAATCGTTTTGGCATTGATACACTGGTTAGATGCCCTTCCTAACACCAGCGCCACTTTACAGCATGGACTGGGTGCTTTTATTTGTGCCACCAGCACAGAGAGGATGTCTTACTGGACTCATGGGCCCTCCCTACTCCTCCATTTTACAGCATGGTCATTAAAAAAAAAAAACATATATATATATAATGCCAATCATTGTAAGTTTGAATCTAACATGCAAAAACGTATATATATGATTAAAGTAAGCTGCTTCCTCTGTTGTCAAAGAAGGGTTTCTCCCTGTGTATGAAAGGCCGGTTATAGGATGCCTGTGTGAGAACCGTAATGCTGCATGGTAGTGAGACATGGGCAGCAACTGCATGCTACGTTGGATGTGCAATGTTAATGTGCGTGAACGACCAACCATAGATTAGTTGAGAGAGAAACTGTGTATGAGAGGTGTAAGTTGTAGTGTGCAGGAGAGAAGACTGCGATGGTATGGACGTGATGCGCGTGGAGGATAACCGCTGGGTAAAGAAGTACGAAGAAATCCCAGTAGAAGGAAGACGCAGTAGAGGATGACCACAAAATACATGGGCGGAGGTGGTGAGAGAAGACCTCAGATTGCTGAAGCTCACTTAGGAGATGACGAAGGACTGACAAGTGGTGAGATGCTGTGCTGAATAGGACCCGTCCCACCCTTGCAAGCAGGGAAAAGCGGACGTAAAATGATGATAATGATGATGAAAGTAAGCCCAAATCATAGTAGATTCAAGTATCACAGAGAGAAAGAGAGGGGGTGATGAGGCGCAACAGAAATGAAACATGGATTACTGGTTAAAATATAGTCTAGATAGATGTGAAACAAAATGAGGATGTAGTTTTTGGAACACCCAAATAATTTAGCAGTCGACCTTAAGTAGGAGCAATAACATTAGGAAAGACAGGAACGACACCACAACACTTTGTTTTGAAAATTTTGAAAGTAGGTTTATACGTATGAATTTTCATAAGATTTTCCTAGCTGTCTCTGTGGCCTAGTTGTAGGTACTAAAGACTGAGGAGTTCCTGGTCTTGGGTTCAATCCTGGTCAAGAAGTACATGTAACCTTTATTTTACAATGAATAGAAAAGAAACTGAAAAGGTTTACCGGGAACCCTACTGCCGACCAGGATTGAACTTCAGACCAGGATCACCAGTCTATGATTCTTCCAACTAGGCCACCGAGACAGCTACAGTAGTATAATGAAATTTGATAATTATAAACCTACTTTCAAAATCAAAGTTAAAAAGATGGGCTGTCGTTCATGGATTTCCTAGAGCTATTAGTAATATTTAGGGTCGACTTCTGGTCATTATTGAAAGCCTCTGGATTTCGCAAAATACATATTTTTTATTGGCGAAGGTAAGATACTTTTCTGCAAAAATTTGATTGCACTGTTTTGTTTCTACTTAACTATTTTTAGAAAATGTTATTTATTCATTATAAAAATTGAATGATAGCATTTATATGTAGATATATATATATATATATATATATATATATATGCATCTGGCACGGTGGGACACACCATGGTCACCTGCATAGTTAACCAAGTCGTACAGAATGGGGTTGTTCCGAAGGACTGGCATAGCAGCATCATCGTTAACTGTTATAAGGGTAAAGGAGACGCCCTAGATAGGAGTAACTATAGAGGCATTAAATTAATCGACCAGGTCATGAAGGTCACGGAAAAAGTAATAGCGCAACTAATCAGAGAGAGAATTGATCTAGATGAAATGCAGTTCGGGTTTGTGTCAGGCAAAAGCACCACAGACGCTCTTTTCATAGTACGACAACTACAGGAGAAGTACCTAGCTAAAGGTAAACCCCTCTACTTAGCTTTTGTCGACCTGGAGAAAGCCTTCGACAGAGTCCCTCGCTCCATTATCTGGTGGGCTCTTAGAAAACTAGGCGTTGACGAATGGCTTGTGAGGGCTATACAAGCCATGTATAAAGAAACAGTCAGCAAGGTTAGAATTAACAACGAATATAGTGAAGAGTTTAGCGTAAAAGTTGGCGTCCATCAGGGCTCTGTTCTCAGCCCCCTACTATTTATTATTGCCCTTCAGGCTATAACAGAGGAGTTCAAGACAGGCTGCCCATGGGAACTCCTATACGCAGACGACCTGACACTCATAGCGGAATCAATGGCCGAGCTAGAGAAGAAATTCCAAACATGGAAGCACGGCCTAGAGTCAAAAGGACTTAAAATTAACCTGGCTAAGACCAAAGTTCTAGTTTGTAGGAAAGAAAACAAGGCGGCGGTCCCTTCTGGGAAATGGTCGTGCTCGGTATGTAGGAAAGGCGTAGGTAGAAACTCCATCTTATGTCCTAAATGCAAAGTATGGGTGCATAAAAGATGTAGTGGGATCACAGGTAAGCTAACTAAGAACATAGACTTTACATGTGGCCGGTGTTCTGGTGCAATAAGTAGCAGCAAGTGCCCACAAAATACTAGCTCTTTCAATTGCGCAGAGGGTTCTATAGAAATAGTGGACAGCTTCCGTTACCTGGGCGATAAAATCAGCAGTGGGGGAGGGTGCTCTGAAAGTACTGTAGCTAGAGTCAGAACTGGTTGGAAAAAGTTCAGAGAGCTTATACCACTATTAGCTGCTAAAGGGTTCTCCGTAAAAATGAAAGGCAGGTTGTACGATGCCTGCATACGAACAGCAATGTTGCATGGTAGTGAGACCTGGGCATTGTGTGCAGAGGATATACGCAGACTAGAGAGGAACGAAGCTTGCATGCTCCGCTGGATGTGTAACAGTAATATACGTGAACGGCAAAGCATAAACGAACTAAGGAAAAAATTAGAGATAAGAGGGATCAGATGTTGTTTACTCGAGAGAAGGCTGCGTTGGTATGGACACGTGATGCGCATGAAAGTCGATAGCTGTATTACAAAGTGCAGGGCAATAAAGATAGACGGTAGCCACGGAATAGGCAGACCTAGAAAAACATGGGATGAGCTGATAAACTCCGACCTCACACACTTACACCTCTCCAAGACAATGTCACTGGACCGTGACCTTTGGCGGTACTCAGTAACAGAGAAGACCCGCCTTGCCAGTAGGCATCTCTAACAAAATACACCCCGTCCCGCCACCACCCCCACCCCATCCACACCACCCCGTTCTATGTAAAGTTATATTGGTGCCGCGCCATCCAGGCCGAAACAAATGAGATCGTGTAGGTGTCACGACAAAAAAACACACAGTCCACGCTGTAATGTGGCCGTGTAGGCAACACGGTAAAAACCTCCCAGACCCACACTGTAAATGTGGTTGGTGTTAGGAAGGGCATCCAACTGTAGAAAACCTGCCAGACAGTCCTATGCGAGCAAGACAATCACTCTTGCCTCAAGTGGGACTACCCCCGTCCAAACCCATGCAAGCGTGGAACACGGACGTTAAACGTTGATGATGATGATGATGATGATATACATATACAAATATAAAATGTACTATATATGTATATATATTATGTGTGTGTGCATGTATCTATAAGAAAGGAGCCTATAAATGCTATTATAAGAGGTTGATGAATATGGAGAATGAGTGGGAGAAAGAGAGACATCCCCCAGCTGACTCAACAGCTATCAAAAATGCTATTATAAGAGGTTGATGAATATGGAGAATGAGTGGGAGAAAGAGAGACATCCCCCAGCTGACTCAACCAGCTATCAAAATTGACAGTTATAGAGGCAAAGAAATAATCAAGAAGTTGAAAAATGGTACAGCATCTGTCAGATTTTGAAATCTGGGGAAACTAGGAGCTGAATTAGTCACTTACATAACCAATCAGGTTACATAATGGGGTGATACCCAGTGACTGGCATAGCAGTATATCCATTAATTGTTACAACTGAACAGGTGATACACTAGAAAGGAGCAATTACAAGGGCATAAAACTGATGGGTCTATTTACAAAAAGGTTTTAGCTCACCTAATTAAAGAAAGGGTTAAATTAGATAAAATGCAGTTTGGTTTTATACCAGGAGGGAACACCTCAGATGCCCTTTTCTTAAAGAGACTATAAGAGAAGTTCCTAGCTAATTGTAAACCAATATATTTAGTTTTCGTGAATCTAGAGAAGACCTTTGACAGAGTACCACAATCTGTCATCTGGGGGTCCATGAGGAAACTAGGCATCGAAGAGTGGCTTGTGAGAGCAGTGTAAGCCATGTACAGAGGAGATGTTAGCAAATTGAGAGTAGGTAATAAGTTTGGTGGGGAATTCAATGTGCATCAGGGCTCAGTCCTCAGCCCACTCCTGTTTATTATAGTCTGCCAGACCATAACAGAGGACTTTAATACTGATGATGACCCGGTTCTTATAGCTAAATTAGTGGAAGAAGAAATTACAGCTTTGAAAAAGAAATTAGAATCAAAAGAGGGATTTGGTCTTGCTTGATATGCAGAAAAGAAGTAGGTAGAAACAGTATATTGTGTAAATCTTGGATACAAGAAATATAGTGGGAGAGGAGGCAGACTAACACAAAATGTAGACTTTATATATAGCAGATTCAAAAAGCTAGTTGGTGGTAAGAGCATTAGTGAATTAAACTTTCCAATCTCATGAGGGATCCAAAGAAATGTTGATAGTTTCTGCTAGCTAGGTGATCTAATTAGCAGTTAAGCAAGTTGCTCTGAGAACATAGTAGCTAGAACATGAACAGGGTGAAAAAAGTTCAGGGAGCTATTACCTCTGTAGACAACAAAAGGTTTCTCTCTACAAACGAAAGCTTTAGCTCTGTGATATGCAATCTTGCATGGTAGTGAGACAGAGGATATGTGAAGACTGGAGAGAAATGAAACTAGCATGCGGCAATGGATGTGCAATGTTAGTATTTATGAATGACAAAGTATGGATGAGCTGAGAGAAAAGCCAGGTATATGAGGAATCAGATGTGTGCAGGAGAGAAAACTGTAATGGTATGGACACTTATGGACGATGATCATTAAGTGAAGAAGTGCCAAGAAATCCCAGTGGAAGGAAGCTGTAATAAAGGGAGACAAAGGAAGACTTGTGCAGAAGTGGTGAGAGCTATTCTCTGATTGTTGAAGCTCTCAGAGATGACAAAAGACCCCTCCATCTCATGCAATCATGGAAAAGTCGTAAAATGACTATGATGATATATAAACGGGGTAAGTGTCACTGTGTGTCTCTTATTTTAATTCAACCACTAACAGATATCTAGATGTGATAAGTTAAGTGTTATTATTTGCTGTCATGCTAAAGAGATAGTGTAGAAAAAGGCTATTGAAGAATAAATAAAAAGTGAGTGGGCGACAGCAATTATACAATAATTGGCAAAGTGTGAATGAGAGAATGAAAGTGGGTTGGTGTAAGAAGTCACCTTTATTTTGCTTTAAGCGAGGTGAGAAATAGCAACATGGAAAGCTTGAAATGTTTACAGTACTTACTGTTTTATTAGGAATTTTGTGATAACAGATCTTTTTGGGAAAAAAACATAATTAATTGTAAGTTTTTCAATATTTTGTGAATATCATTGTAATATTTTTGTAAATAATGTATCATTTTTAATTTCATTTTTATAACTGTTGTTAAACCTTTGGGCACTACTTGGGAACAAGAGCCCCATTGATTTATTATCATCAACCTTAAATATGGAAAGATAACAAAGAGAGAATTGAGAATGCAATTAATTTCATTGTCGAATACATGTGTTCTTTAAATAGTTTAATTATTAAATATCAAGATTAAATTAAAAAAATAAGCAAAAGAATAATACAAGTAAAAATCATGGAGTAGGAACCCACTTAGAAATATGTGTTATAATATTATCATATGTATCACCAAGTTTGAGCAAACAATTTATTCCACATGAACTCAAAACTAACCTGTGCATTATTAAAGTTGCTGGTGTGTCCTGTTATTTCAAAGATACTCATAGTTGTGAGGATATAAGTTTGTATTAAAAGAACAAAACTATTCAATAATGACAGTAATTCTTTCTTTCTAATATTGATACAATGTCAGCACTTTTAAGGAAAGGGTAAGTTGATTATATCAATCCCAATACCTAACTGGTACTTTATTTTATTAATCCCAGAAGGATGGAAGGTAAAAGTGGCTTGAGCTATAACTAAATACCACAAAACATTTTGTCTAATACTTTAATGATTCTACCAATATTTATGCAGTCACCTAACTGAACTTATGTTCCAAGTACATATCTGAAAACATTATTTGATTGACATATTTCATTGTTTTGCAGTGAGAAATTTATCCAGAACTATGATGATGCAAAGCTAACTTTTTAACTACATGACTCCAGTACTGAGCTTTAATATTAGCAAGGGACATTTGTAGAATTATGGGCATGTTGAGAAATATACTAGATTGATTGAACAATAATGACATCATATTACTCTCTTTGTTTTATATCTAGTGTATTTGAGCTGGAAGGATACCATAACTCTGTAAATGTCTCTTGCTGATATTAAAACTTAGTACTGGAAGCTAATGAATTAATTGACAATGACAGAGTTCTTAGAGGCAAACAGTTCCTCTATTGGCAACAGCGTAAATTTCCATTATCCATAGAAATATTAATTGTTTTAAGGGGCAATAAATATGCATATGGGATATGTTGTTACATTGTAATTTATTTCTTGACAGTTTTAATTTGATTTATGATTTTGTTCAGTGATCTTCATCTTCACAGTGTGTAACTGATAATTAGGGGTTCTTTCAACTAGGCACATTACCAGGCTGTTTTGTAAGTGAGGAGAGCCATGGTCAGTTAAATGCAACCAAGATGTTACTAATACATATTCTCTCAATTTATCAGATGAATGAAAGGATGAAGAACAAAGTTACTTCACACTTCTCTTTGAACAGATTTTTAAACGCAGGACAATGAATTAGATATATTTTAATCAAAACTACAAACCCTCACTTCTGCTTTGTTTTTTTTTTACCTTTCTTTAATTAACAGTAGCAAGTAAATCATTGCTAATTTGATGCCTACATTTTCTGTTCATAGTGGGCAATATTTCAGATATAACCAAATGCTATTGATTGCAACAGCACAATCTCTTAAATGTTGTAAATGATCTAATTATATTGATACAATGACTTGATTTCCAAATTTTATCAGAATTTATGGGGTTTTTCTCTGAAGTACTGATATTGCTATAACAAGAATGAAATTATATCTTACAACATTATCAATACCATTATCATAGCTACACAGTTTAATATTTATTTTTCTATAAAGGGAACTGAGAGATAACTACGGATTCAAAATATCAGCCTAGTTCCTAAATGGTTTCCTAATTCATTTCCTCTCCAACTCCATGGCTTCTGAGTTTAAATCCTATAAAATGCAAATTTGTTGCTCATGTTTCATGTCATTGTGTATTAGTGGAAGTTCTCTAAATTATTATATTATTGTTTAAATTATCACGAGAGCATCACTAAGTCTTTCTTGGATAACTTTGGCTTGTCAGTCTTCAAAATTTGCTAATCTTTGTTGGACACAACTTGGCAGTAGTGATGGAATATTAACTATAAACTCTTCAATAAACATCTATCATAGGGGTTTCCTTAGTTTTTCACTCTAGGTATCATATTCCCTAAAAGCTTTAGAGAGGTCCCATTTTTCATTGTTTTTGTATTGAGTTCTGCCTATGATTGACATGGAAATGATTTTAGGATCTGGTCCCTCCATCTACAATTGGGGCATTCTCGACTTCTCTTTCCAGGTATCCATACCCTTCAGACTTTAGCAATGTCTACATTTGGGTACCCTTTATATCACCAAAGTGTACTAGGTGTATTTATCATAGCACCAGCACTAGAGAGGTTGTTGTCATTGACTCAACTGAACAAGGGCAAGGTGTATGTCATGGGCAGGTGCTAAATGTGGAGGGATTTGACAGGGCGAAGGGTGGCGAATGGGAGGTAGTGATGATAACAGCCTCTAGGGGCTATGACTAGTGTCTCAAGGTTTTAGTGGGGATGCTGTCTAGAGTAAAGTGGGGGGATGGGTATGTAGTAACCCTGGATAGAGTGTGGATATCAAGATGTCTAAAACTTATCAAATAAAGGTTTGAGAGGACTCTTCATTTGTGTTAAAGATATAATAACCTCCATTGTGTTGGTGCCATGATAAAATACATCCAGTACACTCTGGAGAGAGCAGGATCGTTTGTAAGTGAGATGCAACCTTTATTTAGTACTCACTTTATAGGACTCTATCATCACAGTCCAATCAATTGTATACTTTTTCCCTAATTATAGTAATTTACAAACAGTTTACAGTTTGTGTAGTAAATGTTTAAAAAATCTTCATGTTTTGACTGAACGATTTCTTAATTGTGTACTAGAGTATAGAAATTGAAACTGAATCTCACTCTTATTCCTGACATGCATTTACCAGAAGTTTTAACTGTAGACTTGAAATTCAAAATTGGATATTACAGCAATAAATGATTTTTTAGTACCTAAAATGTTATACAATTTTACTAATAAAATACATACTGTTGTTTATTTGTTACTATTATTTTACAACCTTATATTTGCTTCCTTACCAGCAACTAGCTACCAAACTAATTAGATATTTTCAAATATATTTCATTGATTTTTAATACATTTTTGTGATGATTACTGAACACAATCAACCCATTTTTTTCTTTTTTTTGAGAGAAAGAAAATAATTAAGATAGAATAGAATATACCATAATATTCACTTTTGCCTCAAGTGGGACTACCCCCGTCCAAACCCATGCAAGCGTGGAACACGGACGTTAAACGTTGATGATGATGATGATGATGATTCACTGTTGGTAACATTTCATCTTAGAAATTTAAAACTTTAATTACTTTAATTACAGGATATTGCTTTTGATAACTTGAATAGTTAGTATAAGCATTAGTAAGTATGTATGATATAGTTATTTAGAACAATCCATACTGAAGATGTTTTTTGAGAGTGTACTGAAGGAGATTGTGATTAGGATATCAGTTTCGAAGTGGCTTTTTATCTTGGCAGATCTTTTGTTGAGATATTTGAGGAAGAAGTGAAATAATTATAGTGACTTGTAATACTATATCAATATAATGTATTAAAAATTCCAATTGCATGGAATGTGTGAGTGTTTGGTATGATGGAGAACTGTGTATGTCTGTATGTGGTTCTCTCTATATTTTGTAAAATTTAAATGCTGGAAATGAAATTTATCATTAAGTTATATATTAATACATACTTTGTCAGATATCCTAAACAAAACAGAATAATTAAACCAATTTAATATAGATTCAAGTGCTAAAATTTCCTTTATACTTTCAATTGCTCAAATTATATATATATCTTATCATCTATGATGATGTTTTTAATCAAAGAAATCCCAACACATCTCTTTTATTTCTATTTTTCATCCAAATCTTGCTGACAAAAACATACATGAACCTATTGAATCTACAGATTTTCTTTATATATATATATATTTCATATGATTACTAAGTTCTTTTGTGTAGGTTTAAATAGAAAATGTGTTGCTAAATGATATAGTAGAGAATTAATTGCTTTTAGCCATCACATTTTCAGTAAAAACTTTATTTAATAACTATTGAACTGGCATCTTTCTCCTGGTAGAGTAGACATAGCTTCACATAATCTTTGGGGTTTTCTCTTCAAATATTTAACTCTTTTGTTACCATATTTCTAATGAAAGAGACTTCCTGTGACTTTCAATTAATTTTTAAAACAATAAAAATATTGAAATACTAATATAACTACATATCTTAATATCATGCTGGTATTTAGAACATAATTTAGGAAAACGTTCTTACAAATGATTATAATGGACTGTTTAAATTTAAAGAGGAATACTTTAAAATAGATATTTTTCATCATAGATCTGGGGTGATTTCAAGCAGGTTAGTATCAATAGGGTTAAGACCCGGGAAATTATGAGGTAGTAATATTGATACTTCCTTGAGTACGATATAATCATCATTATGACAAAACATAACTTCTTCCCTAACAATGCATCTCTATGACAATTCAACCAACTAGAATTACAGTAATATCTTTTGATAAAATGATATTAATTTGTTTTAATGTTTGTATATTTTCTCCTATATAATTCTCATTTACAACTAACAGTTGTACCTGATGCTACTCAGGAAAAAGGTGACTCATTCACTGACAATATCTCGGAAAATAATAATTGCAACTCTGCATAAATAAATTATTTCAAATATTTATATTCCATGTGTGCATGCACACATTTTCTTGCCTTTGTTCTGCAATGTAGTACTTTAGGAAATAGAAATTAATAATAAGTAATAGAATGAAATAAGTACTAGTATCAAGATGACTGAGAAAACACTTTAAACATTGTTCTATATGACGGCAGTCTGGTTAAACGACTGAAACCTAGCCAGTGGACGATCTGATTTATTTTTATTATTTTAGTTGATTGCATGTGTGTGGAACAAAAACATCACTGCACCTCACCACCTTTAAACATGAACAGCCCACAATTAGAGAACCCTGATAGTTACTGACAGATATGCACAAACCTCTGATTCATAATTCTATCGCTACTTTAATGAATGGCAAATGGCATCTGCTCTTCAGAGCTGGTTGACCCTATACCACCTTCACTCAAGCAGTCATGCCACACTTGTCTTTCCTCCTCTCATCATACATATTGTGTTCAATTCCCCAGGCCCAGCAATAACCCTTCCTCCAGCTCTAGCAAATAATAATAAAAAAATAATATAGCACACCACCACCCACTATTACCCCAACACATAATGAACCACATACCAGTACCACCGGCACCATCTATAGAGATAAAGTGAAAATTATAAGATGTGTGTGTTTCTTTCTATTGGCAATATTGGCAAAATGGCCATCCTCAAATATTACAATATTGGTTTCAACATACGATTTCACATTAAGAATTTGTCAGAACAAATACATAAATGTTTATATATATATATATATATAAGTATTAAGTTGTTAAACAATATTCGATGATTATGTCAAAGAATGAGTTTTACAGTAGATTGGAAGCACTCAACTGAAAATAATTTTCAGGAGTTATTAATATTAAAATATAAGTATTAATAAAATAGATGTTCTTTTGATCAATTACATTTTATTATACATATTTCTGATGTACAACAGTACTGTTGTACATCCGATATATATATATATATATATATATATGTAGAGAACAAGATAGAGATAGAGATATATACATGTACATATGCACACATATGCAAACACACACACACATATATAAGTAGAGTAAGAGATAGAAACTGATTATTGTTATTTTTGAAGTGTTTTATTTCACAAGGCATTTTTCTTCCTCTGAGTTTTTATTGGAAAATTTAAGAAATTCTTTATATTTTTCATTATTTGTATATGATTGACTTATTTTACTATTGAGCATTCATTTTCCATAGAATTTTTGTTAGTTGCTGAAGTTTTATGTGTAATAAATTGGTTTTACTTCTACATACATTAATTGATGATGATAATGATGATGAATACACAAGATATTTTAACAATTTTTAAATACAATTTCTAATAGTAGATAATCATGAAAATGCAATAAGACTGTTTAAACATTGGTGGACCCCCATAGCCATTCAGAGTAATCAAATGGATCCATGGGTAAAAAAAAAGGTTGAGTACCACTGCACTACTTGCCTACTTTGTCAGTAACTGCTACTGTGGACCAATTTTACATTTATTAACAAGAATTCATTCATCATTAAAATTACTATTTCAATAACATTTGATCATTTACAGTTACAATTATATAAAAGTATCTAAAATGTTTCCTCAATTCTTAAAACACTACTACTTTAAAGAAACCATAAAATATATTCCTGTATTTAAAATTAAAAACATCATGATTTTCATCATTACAGTGAAGTTTAACAGTAATCCTGATGAACCGAGGAACTTTGAAAATGCAGTCAAGTAAATGCAAGCAATCAGTCAGTTCAAAGAGCAGCACCTTCAATACATTAGTATTTCGACAGCATCCTGGTAATTAAATTTTTAAAAAAAGATTTTTAGTGAAAATGAGGAAAACAGTTTATTTTTTCTTTGTACTAGTTAAACATTTCTTACAAATATATTTCAATTAAATTTTATAAATCATTATCAAAAAATAAATAAGCAAAATGATTTAATTGATTTTGATATGTGAACCAAATATTATTTGAGACAAGCTTTATTATTTATTATTGATTTCATTGAGTTCTTTTTTTTAAATATCTTTATTGAAAATGTTGTTTATATTATTGATATCATGTTTCTTTTACACTGAATTTATAAATGTATAATTAAAAAAATATAACTTCAATGTAATATATTGGTTATACTTCTACATACATTAAATGATGATGATGAATACACAAGATATTTTAACAATTTTTTAATACAATTTCTAATAGTACATAATCATGGAAATGCAATAAGACAATGTAATTGTTTATGGTTCTATGAATTTCAAAATTCATTATTAATATTTATAGTAAGCACCATTAAGTAAAATTTAAGTGAAGTCTCTTCTACTTATGATTCTCACTTATAACTATTTCAGTTCTTTTATATTGTTAATGGTTTTAACAAAGATATATGACCATTACTCTTTTTTCATACTCCCAAAACAATATTCTTGATTACATACAGAATATTTTTTTCTTTTATTATTTCAGTCATAAAACTGTGGCCATGCTGGGCACAGCCTTAAAGGGATTTAGTCAATCATATCAATCCCAGTACTTATTTTTTCTCAAGTTTGGCACTTAATTTATTGATCACTTTTTGTCAAACTTCTAAGTCAAGGTCATAAGTACACACACACACACACATCGACATGCACAAATACATATGGCAGGTAACTGCAGTTTCTGTTTACCAAATTTTGCTCACAAACTATTGGTCAACCCATGGCTATAGTAATGTGCCATGGAGTGGTAGTGATTCCAAAAATACATGCATGTAAAGCAAACTCTTTAACTTCACAGCCATGCCTGTGCCTGTAATAAATAAGTCTATCAGCTGATGCTATTAATTTGAAATAAGATAAATTAGATATTGATACATTAATAATGATACTTTCCTCGAAAGTTGAATTTGCAGAAACACTAAAATCCTAAGAATATTTAGTCTTATTTCTATATGTTATAAGTTCAAAAGATAGTTTTGATTTTCATTTTTTAAAAACTGTTTTGATACTAGACTGCTTGAAATAATCCATGGTTCTATGATACCAAGCTGTATATTTCAAAGCATTTATATTTGTTAGATTATGTTCCAAATACCAGAAAAATAATGATAAAGCTATATTTCTAAATCCTTCAAATTCCTTGATTATTTAAAAAATTGTATAAAAATTATGAGTATGCTTTTATTAGAAACATGGTAATGAAAAGGTTTTCATCCTTTCAAACTTGCTAAAAAAGGTATCAGTCCAGTACTGGGGTTGATTCTTCCTGTATATCTTTCTCACTTCCTCTCTATCACTTGCTTTTCACTTCTCTCAAGAAATCAGTTGTGTTCAAACATGGAGATAGGAGGGGTGCTGCCAGGTTTAAAATATGCAAGACATGCTGTTTGTCTCTTCGGCACACATAAAACTCCATTAGGAGTTATGGGTTCATATATACTTAAGGAAAGAGTTAAGTTTTTTAAAATAGTTGTTTTAATTCACCATCATAGAAAAATTGCCATATGCCTAGTAAAAAGAAATCAATAGCAATACTATCATCATCATACATCCATTGTTCTATGCTTGCATGGATTGGATGTGTCCTTCTCAGTACATCATCTCTCCACCTGTCACACTCCTTTGTCATTTCCTCTGTGAAATTTAACAATCTGAAATCAGTTCTCACCACTTCCATCCAGGTCTTCCTTGGTCTTCCTCTACTGCAGCTTCCTTCCACTGGGGTTACTTGGCTCTTTGTCACTCACACGTCCATACCTTGTGTACCCAAGATTTGCATTGTGTATACTGTATAGACATTATGCCTACTCCTTTTCTAGATATTTTCTTCTTTATTTTAAAACTATTTTCCTATTTTATTCATAGCTTTGTATTTTGAATTTTCTGTATATTTTTTCATATTTTTATATCTTCACCATCCCCTTCCATACTTTTCACCAACTTCTTACCTATCTCCCATCTATCATTTCCATTACCCCCCCCCCCACGGAGCAGAGAGGGCTCTTGCTTTAGGACAAGGGTTAACCACCTCTCTAATGTTGGGTGCCATGAAAATGCACCCAGTATACCCTGTAAGATGTTTGGTGAACCCATGCCTAAAAAAGGGTTGAGAGGACCCTTCAGTGTGTCACAATGTGACAACCTCTCTACATGATAAATGCACCCAGTACATACATAAAGTTGTTGGTGATAGAGAGAGCTTCCAGCCATAGAAAGCTTGCCTAAAAAAGGGTTGGGAGGACCCTCAGTTGTGTCAAAGACATGACAACCTCTCTTGTGCATTCAGTAAAAGATGTGACCATTCTTAAGTGAGATTCATACCTCCCAGCCTGATGGGATGACAGTAACCCCGATTCAGTATTGACTTGGTCTATGTAGACCCGTCAAAGCTTTATTAACAAGGAAAGCAGACATTAAATGATGATGATTGTTTTGGGAAATCCAGTACAAGGTAATTTAGAAATAAATGAGTGAAATGATAATAAGATAAGACAAACAGAACTATAGTTTACATGTTTATCTTATATTTCATGATATTTGGGGGCTAAGACCCCTTTATCAAAAGGAAGAAATAGAGTGTAAGGTTAATGGCAGATTGTAAAAAGGTGCCCTAATCCTGAAATATCATAAAATATTTGTCTTACATTTCTTTTGTTTCAATCCTAATTTCTAACTTGCATTATTCTGGCTTTCCTCCAAACAGTCCTAAACACACATTTCACAATAACCCTTATAAACTATACTAATATATCTTAAATAAACATCTATTACCCTAATATGGTTTAACACTCAGCTTATTTTTCTTCTTTAGCCACAGCTATGATAATTGATTTGGCATCAGGAATACCGAAGGATACTGTCCATACCATAGCTAACAGCCTTGAGAATATTTTTTCCTTGATTTGTACAATGAGTGGACCATGTAAAATTCCATTTTTCAGTCTAACTGCATTAGGTGGATTCTTTGAAGTAAGTAAATAAATATTTTCATATTTTTGTCTTTTCATTCATTTTTATAGTAATGTTTCCTAATTTAGACACGAGGCCAACAATTTTCGGGTAGGGAAAGTCGATTATATTGACTTCAGTAAATGAATGGTATAATATTTTATTGACCCTAGAAGGATGAAAGGCAAAGTTGACCTCAGTGGCATTTGAGCTCAGAACATAAAGAGTCAGAACAAATACCGGAAAGCATTTTGTCCATTACTCTAATGTATCTACCAATCCACTGCCCTAAATTCAGTTTTCATCATCATTTAGCATCCACTTTCCCTGATAGCAAGGGTTGGACAGAAGTCAGTACTGAAGCAGGTCTACTGACATTCCAGACAAGCTGGGAACCTGCATTCTCACGTACATATGGTCCCACACTCTTATGAGTACATTTTATCATGGAACCAGCACTAGGGAGGTTGTCATCATATTTCAACACAATTTTCAGCATTTGAGACATTAACCCTAGCCTATACAGGAGGACAGTTTTCTCAATTACATTTAACCCTGTATGGGAAAGCCAACATACAATGATGATGATAATGATGTGTGTGTGTGTGTGTGTGTGTGTGTGCATGTGTGCATATACAAAATCTTATACCTGGTGTGTAAAACAGGTTTTTCAATAAAAATTGATTAGAAATGAATATAGGAGTAATAAAAAAAACATTGAAATTATCTTAATTTCAATTATATTTCTGAAATTATTGATTTAAGGGCTGAATAGTAAGCAATAATAAAAGAATTTTGTAAATAAAAATGATCAGTACTACTCAACAATTTCAAGTGTATTTTAGAATATATATATATATATATATATATATATATATATATATGCTTTTGATTTAACATTTTTCTCCCATCCATAATTCTGTATAATTCTATATAATTACTGCTTATTTTAGCAGTATTTCAATTGCTTTTCTCAATAATCTCATTAAAATCTTGTTATTAGATTAGCTATTGAGAATAAAGCCATGTAAGTATACTTGGAATTTCAGACTAGATATATATTCTACTAGATAAAGCAGTTTCTTAAAAGAAAATTAAAAAGAGAAGATTGGCAATTAAAATAGGTTTAAAACATAGACAAGGAAAGTACAGGTAAAATAAGAACATTATTTATGTTTCAATTCAATTTTTTTTTATTAGTATGTCTGATTTTAATTTAAAACTTCATTGTGTACTAGAATTTTAGTGAATTTCTCTCATGCAAACATTGAAATTATAATATACGCCCAGAGCTATTATCTCTAGCATGTAAAAAGATATATCTGTGATCAAATTTGTTGATCTGTGTTTCAGGTTGTTGAGATTGTGTATAAAATGCTTATATATACCTCTAGCATTTTCTATATGCTAACTATATAAAGAAATTAAAAGAACTAATTTATCTTTGAACTATGGAAATGTTTGTATGTCAAAGGAAATTTACATCTTACAGGATTTATCTATGTAAAATTCTGAATTTGTTTTTCTGTTTGAAAAATCAAAGAATACTTAAAGTGTAATATTCCCTTTTTAGCCATTAGTGATGAGCCAACTTCTCTAGTATTGGTGTCATGGTGGAACACATTCATAACTCCTCTGGAAATTGGAGATGAGACTAAGACAACAAAGAATACAGAGGACCGTTTGGCTCTGACAAGGATTGGTCAATCACTCTAATTTTGGCATATGATAAAATGCACCTAGTAAATTCATTACAGCAGTAATGCTGGTGTCACAATAAAATGTACCCAGTACACTCTGTAAAATGGTAGTTCTGGCTCCTGGATTAAATGCACTCTGAACATTCTATAAAATGCCGATGTCATGTTAATATACAATTAGTACACTCTGTAAAGTGGTAAAACTGGTGCCATGATAACATGCATCAAACACACAATGCAAAATAGTTGGTGTTTGGTAGAACATAGCATCAATGCCAAAATTTGAAATGTATGAGCACAATGTAGTTCTCCAACCTGTCCAGTCTTGGATCCTAATAACCCATGCAACCCATCCCAACATGGAAAACAGATGTAAAGTGATGATTGAGTTAAGTATTACTTGAATTTAAAGAAAGCAGTCCATTGTACCACAAAAATGTTTCAACTAATGTACTCTTAAAAACAAGTCTTTTTTTTTTGCCTACAATAACTTCCAGTACATTTTTAGTATCAGAATTCTGAAAATAAAATAACTATTTTCCCATATTTGTTATCAATACAGAGAAGTCACTTACAGCCATTATTACTGGATTGGCAGTATCGGTAGAGGGTCAGATGCCATGCTTTCCAGCATAGTTACATCCCTTTACGATCTGAGTTCAAATCCCGCCGAGGTTGACTTTGCCTTTCATCCTTACGGGGTCGATAAAATAAAGTACCAGTAATGCACTGGGTAATTGCTGGCCTTGTGCCTAAAGTAGAAGCAATTATTACTCTTAAACACTTGTTGTGTTGTTGTTATATTCAAACACAAGTAAACATTTAGGAAGTGAAAAATAATCCTGTTATCTCTACAACAACAACAAATGTTTTAAGGCCATCTTTCCTGTTGAAGCTGTGAGTTGCTTAGTGGGCCCCATGGCAGGCTTCTCTGCATTGTTCCCACATCAACCCTCTGGCTTTCGATTCCTCCTCCATCATCTTTAGCCATATATTTTTTAGTCTTATATTTCCTCCATTTCCTTTCTCATTCATCTCACCCAATCACTTTCATCCTTCTTCAACACATGATAAAATTTTATATAAATACTTGAAAACTATTTTGTATATTTAAAAATGATTTGTAAGTCAGAAAAAATAAAAAAGTATTTCAAGAAAATTATTGTTAAAAACGTTATTTAATCTTTAAATGAGTATTTTTATCTATAAAAAGGTAAATGGAAAATGTTTTTGGTAATGTAAGTAACAAAAATTTCAAATCATTTTGTTAGAAAAAAAAATCTGATGGAATATAATTTAAAATATTTTATGATAAATATAATTTTGAACGACATTTTTGATAAAATCAAATTTTCTAGCCATCCCTTGGAACATATTTTTAAAATCAAGTGATTCAATATTACTATATTTGTCTCTCTACAAAGCTAAATGTATCTTCATCAATTTTGTCAGAGCACAATGTCTATTCCAAAAAATTCATATTTTTAGATAAAATTACTAGCATTTCTTTTTAAATACATTTTACATCATGAAAAGGAACATATTATTTTAGAAGTAACTTTGATATTTCTCATCTAATAAACTCATGTTGGCTATATATAATTTTTTTCCAATTTTACTTATTATTGTCAGCTAGAATTTATTATAAGAGGAAGCAGTAAGGGAACAAGAGAAATACTATAATGGGTTTAAGTAACTAAGATTGTACTTCCAGGATTTTCTAAATTAGCTTAACACAATGTATTTTTATAAAGTATGATGGAGATGGAGACATTTTCAAAATAAATTAGGAAATTTCATCAGAAATTATCCCTCCTAAAAGAGTTAATAGATTTGATATTGTTATAAAAAAAATTCATGTGATGTAATATGAAGAAATAAATGTGATGTGAATGATATATTCATACATGATGGTTCACATGTCTCAAGAAGAAAGTATTGAATACTAGTTATAATTGGAATCTTGGAAATTAAGTATTGATTTATAAAAATTTATTGGTAAAGATATTGTAGATAAAACTACTGTTTTTTTTAATTCGAAGCCTTAGCTGTGAAAAGAACAAAATGTCAAGTGTAAACACTTTCAACTATTCCTCCCTACCCAGAAAAACATGAGATCATTCCAATGCATTTCAGACATTATTGTGTCCTCATCAGAGAATAACCACTCCTTATAGAAGAACACTGTTATCATCATCATCATCATTTTACGTCCGCTTTTCCCTGCTTGCAAGGGTGGGACGGGAACTGATTCTGGCTTGATTTCTGCAGCTGGATGCCCTTCCTAACACCAACCTCATTTACAGTGAGTGCTGGGTGCTTTTTTTTCCGTGGCGCCTACACGTCCACTTTATAGTGTGGGCTGGGTGCTTTTTTTGCCGTGTCACCTCAACGACCGCTTTGCAGTGGAATGATAGGGACCCCAGTCCTTATCATCTCATTTCTACAGCTGAGTAAACTGGAGCAATGTGAAATAAAGTGTCTTGCTCAAGGAAACAACACATCACCCGGTCTGAGAATTGAACTCGCAACCTTTCGATTGCAAGCCCAATGTTCTAACCACTAAGCCTTGTGCCTCCATGGCGATGATATATATATATATAATACATAGGAAAACAAAAGCAGCAACAGAAGTTGTAGAGAGGAGGATGCCAATGAGGAATGAGACTTAAGACATGAGGAAAGACCCTGGAAAAGTAGAAGAAATTTAAAGATAAAGAAAGAACTTCATGTGACTTGTTTTCTATCATAACTGAACCTTCTCAACCTCAACCATGGGGAAGGTAAATGCCCAGCCATACCATATTTTGAGGGGCTAACTTACTTATCTGAAATGCTAACTGTTGCAACATTGTCTGGTGGTATCCTCATCACTTGGGTCACAACCCTGGACACTGCCACCCGTAATTCAGAATAAT
Organism: Eledone cirrhosa; assembly: GCA_964016885.1. Lineage (NCBI taxonomy): Eukaryota > Metazoa > Mollusca > Cephalopoda > Octopoda > Eledonidae > Eledone > Eledone cirrhosa. Next base: position 29,056,497 of record OZ024743.1, on the reverse strand, counting down.
GGAAGATGAATAAATACCAGGCATTGACTGACCATTTTGTGTCAGCTACCGTTGAAATCTCTGATGTCCTCAGTTTCTTGACTGCCATTTTCCTCTGCCAAATTGGGATAAGAGCATCGTACTGTAGTAAGGAGCCCTACAAGATTGACTGGCTGATGTAGCAGGTATTGCTGCCTGTTTTCTGTAGCAACTGTTTTCATATCTGTTCTACATTCTAGCCAATGGTGTAGAGTGCCCCTTCGATTTTTTTCTCTTCCCTTTTTGTAGTTTCCTTTTTGTCATGGTATAAACATATTTGTTGAATAAAGTCTTTATATAAATGACAAAAAGTAAGTGAAGGAAGCTACATCTGACATGGTTGAGTATCTGAAGAAAAGTATAATAAGAACTGGTGTAAATTATCAAATACTTTTGTATAAATAATCTTTTTCAATAATATTCTAAATCTGGCTGAAATATGAAGAGCAATAACTCAGTACAATGCATTAAGACAAATACAAACTTGATTAAAATTTGATGATGTTATTTATGCAGCTAAAAATTCTTTTAAAACTACATTTTATTTGAATATATTTAATAAAATACTTACCTCAAAAGGATATATTTGTTGAAAGTAAATAGGTTTCTTATATAACGTGGGAGTTTTGTTTTAGATATTTTTTTCACCTTTGTACATTTTAGTCTAGAAGCAATTTGTCTTTATAATCCTTAGTTCTTTTAATCTTAGATAAATGAATTAGTTACACTTTTATGATGTACAATAGACATTTTGCTTCAATTTATGTCTTGTAATATAAGTCTTTTTTTGTCAAGAATATATTAATACATCCCACACACTGTATAGCATTGCATCTATTATTTCTTTTTAAAAGAAATATTTTTCTTTTCAATCGATTTTATACATAAGAACACAACAATCATAATCTAAGCAAGTTTATTTCAAGATACCATTCTTTTAGATGTGTGTCATTGGTGTGGAATGGAATCTGATTAATGCAATAATACAGAAATAAGATTCACCTGAGAATTGTATCAAAGAAACTCCAGAAAAAGGGATAATCTTCTTCTCTTTCTGTTTCTTTGAGACTTTCATTTTCCTTTCTAATTTCTTTTTTTTTTTTTAAACTGTAAAATTTCTCAGTGAAATCCTTACCTTCAATACCAATACTATTTCTGCTCAAACAGTTAATGCAGCAGATAATACAGATGTCTGTATCTGTATGTGTTTGCTACACACACACATATATATATATACATATATTATATATACATGTGTATGTGTGTGGTAAGGCAATATACTTTTTTATATAATTAATAAATGATCAAATAAATGATCAATGTATTACTAGAATATTACTACATCAGTTAGAAATATAAGAAATACGATTGGGTTTTAAGTACCATAATAAATAACAACTTAAAGTCCCTTCTTGTAAATATTGCTTAATCTCAATTCAGTTTCATTCTTCAGAGTTAAACTCTTTTGAAGCTATTTTGCCGTTTAACCACATAGCGATCTATGAAATAAATAAAATATTAGTAATATATCAGTTGTATATATTACTATGTTTGTACAAAGTACATCTGAAAATTGGTTTGTGTGCAGCCTGCCAGTTCTGGTAAGGATGGGGTGTAGTAATGGTGGTAGTAGTAGTAGTAGTAAATAATGTACTAGAGCTTATAATATCTTGGTATGTGGCAGCTGAGCAATCAGCTGGAGGGCCAGTTATGGCCTTCATATGAGATTAATAAGAAACACTCTAGAATGGACTACCTGTGTGTCTTGTAAAGATTGAACAGCCTGTCCACAGTTGAAACATTTTTTTGCCCAGAACAGGAATGCTAGTCATAGATACCTAGTTAATCTAAGACTTATTATCATTTATCATCATCTTAAAAATTGGGACATAAGACTTAAATGATTCAAAACCATTTAGACCTTTCTATAGCAACTTACTGTGCCTTGACCTATCTTAAATGCATTTGTTTCAGCTTGCCTTCACCTATTCTATGATCAGTGTTCTTTGGCAGTCAAAGCTTTCAATTTTCACATGGTGTCTATCTTAACAGTATTCATACTAACCTGTCCAAAACTGCCTGTTTTTATGAAACAAAACCACCCATTTTAAAGGGTTTCTATTTAAATTAAAACTTTCCAACATAATTATATATAAGAATATTTTGTTTTGTTACAAATCCTACCTTAATGAAATTATAATTTTAGTAAATCCTTCCCAAATTCTTCATTAAATCACTGAAATACAAAGTATTTCAATGCTACTTTTGGTATTCTATTCTTGTCTATCCTGAGTGACTGATCTCACCATTACAGCAACTGGTATTTGCGACAACCTGAGCGAGGTGGTAAGCCCTGTCCAGCTTGGAGTGGGAATCAAGTGCGGTTGTGAGGCCACAGCTCATGCGGCCAGGAACTTCATAGAGCACGCACCTCCTCGTAAAGCCTTCAACAGCGTTAGATGGGATCATGTCCTAGAGACATGTCTCAGATGAGCCACCTACCCCCTTGCTGACCTTTCGTACGGAAGATCCAGCTCACTCATGGCCACCGACAATAGGGTTACTTCCGCCACAGGTGTCCAGCAGGGGGACCCATTCGGCCCGCTCCTATTTGCGCTGGCAGTCGACGAGGTGCCCTGGTCGGTCCGGTCACCCCTCAATGTCTGGTACCTTGACGACACGACCCTAGGCGACCCGGATGAGACAGTAATTGAGGACCTTCAAAAATCATCCCAGCTCTAAAGCTCCTTAGACTTGAGATCAACCCAACCAAGTGACTAACATCAGCTATGGAGAGGCCGAATTCCACAACGCCGTACTCTGCTGCGACCCCCTTCCTGGCCGGTGCTCAGCTGACCCCGAAGGACACCACATGCATTCTTGGCTCTCCCATTCTTCTGAAAGTCCTAAGAGAATGCCTGGAAACCAAGCAAATGGATTTCTGCCGATTAGCAGAGAGTCTGCTCCTCTTAAAGAACTGTTTTGCCCTCCCCAAATTCACATTCACGCTGCATGGTGCACCTTGCCACACCCACACAGATCTTCTCAGGGAACTTGATGCCACCATTTGATGCTGTGCAGAACTCATCTGCAATGTCAGTTTCAACAGCGCAGGCTGGCAACAGGTGACACTGCCAGTGAGGTTTGGTGACCTCGACTTCCGATCAGCTTCGGACCTAGCTTTACCTGCCTACCTCTCCTCTAATTCCTGTAGCACTCTCGTCAGAGAGGTTCTCAGCCAGACGGCCGAACCTGACCTGGCCCCTGAGATGGAACAAACTCAGGCCTACTGGACAGGTGAGGGCCTCTCGATCTCCCAGTATACTATGGTCCAACGTAACTGGTACAACATCAATTGCAGGTCTTCTGTCAGGTGTATCAAGTCTGTCTTGGACCAACACGGCCTCACCTGCATCCGTTCCACTTCTCAGCCTAACAGCAACGCGTGACTCAATTCAGTGCCCTCCTCATAAATTGGTGCTCTTCTTGATGATGAGGGAGGGAGCCTTGCAAGATTGGGTGGCTGTTGCAGCAGATGTCACTCCTGCCCCCTAGCCCTAAGCCCGAAGCCCAATCTCCCTCCCCTCTCTTCTGCGACACCAGAGCTCTTGCCATACCCTCCCCTTCCCATTCTTTCTCTTCTTTTTGTTTCTCTTTTTTCTCTATATTTCCTTATTCTTTCTTTCCTTTTGTTTCCTTTTTTTTTTAAATTATTATTGCCGTTATCATAGTTGTCATCATCATCATCATTTTACGTCTGCTTATCCCTGCTTGCAAGGGTGGGACGGATCCTATTCAGCATCTCTCTACTTGTCACGGTCCTTCGTCATCTCCACCGTGAGCTTCAGAGATCTGAGGTCTGCTCTCACCACCTCCACCCATGTTTTTCATGGTCTTCCTCTACTACGTCTTCCTTCAACTGGCATTTCTTGGCACTTCTTCACATCGGTCATCCTCCATGCGCATCACATATCCATACCATCGCAGTCATTATTATTATTATTACTTTAAATAATATCATGTTTAAATGAGTTATTCAGTAATACATTGTTGGGCAAAGATGCAGCAGATTTTCCTGAGGCACTCATTGTAAAAACCATTTAACTGATTCTTGTCTCCTTTTACCATTCACTGGATCATTCATTAGGACAGATTTGACATTGCAGTTATAGAGTTCAATCCTACTCCTAAGACTGTAATGCCTAGACTTCCAGATCAACTGAGGCTTTGGTAAGCTTTGATTGGATGTCTTTTTAGCCCTGTTGACTTTGCTTATAAGTTTTCCTAGCCACTAGTGATAAATGCCTGGTTGCTGGAGTCAATATATACATCTTGTGTTTTTTAAGGTATTGATGTTAAGATATGCTTAGTTTTCATAATTATTTACTTTATCAGATTTCTGATAAAGTAAATGGGTTGCAAGTTCCTTCACATTGTCAGGATCTCAAGAGTAGTGTTTTTTTAATTATGCATGATCTGACAATGATAAAAATATTACATTAACTTTATGAAGGAAACTGTTCTATCTGTTTCCATCATGTATGAAAAGATGGATGAAGATATCTAGTTAATGATGATAGTATCAAAACATGAAGTGTGGTGACAGTATTAGTGAAATCGGTGATGTACATGCTAAAACATTAATGGTTAAATTATTTATAATTAGTAATTTCTGACATATTGTAAAGTTTGACAAGTTTAAATTTATAATCTTTAATATATCAATTCTCATCCCATTTTCTTACAGATATTGTTACCAATGATAAGTGTACGAGGAAACTTTTCTAGAATACAGTATTGTCTGAAAGAATTAAAACAGATGGCAGAGCTTGACAGTAAGGATCATGTAGAAGACAGGCAAAGGATTCTGTCACAAGCATTCATTGAAGTCTCACGACAGTTCCAGCAATTTAAGAATGGATCTCTACAAGTAATTAGATATATCAAATAAAAAATAGATAATTTATAATAGATTTGACTTGATCTGCTCAGTATTTGGCAGTTTCTGAGAAGACATGTAAAATACATGTAAATATATATTGTAATAATACATGTATACATATCTATATATTAATTTCAACAATGTCAGTATTCCGTATGTCATAATTCTTGATTATCATTGGTTCATAGGTTTCAAACGACTCCGCCAAACTTAAGTTAATATGCATAATACCAATGAGGGAGTGAGAGGCGAGAGTAAGAAACAGAGAGGCAAAGTGAACACTGTAACTATTACCATGCGTGCGTGTGTATGTATGTGCACGTATATTTATGTGTGTGTGCGTGCAGCATTCCACAGAAAGTAAAAACTATCAACATGTGTGAGTGTGTGCGTGTGTGTAAGTGTACGGGTGCGTGTGCGCGTTTCCATGCGTGTATGTGTGTGTACGTGGGGCGTTCCACAATCGCCACGCAGTTTATCTGTCTGTGTGCCTGTCTGTCAGTCTAACATACACAGAGTTGTGAAGGGAGTAAATAGGGACCTTTTTTTACATTGACAGACATCTTTTATATTTATTATTGTGTCATTTTTTGACAATTGCTCGAAATGAATATTGATAATAAAAGCAATTCGACTTTCTCAAACAGTGAACTACAGTGGCGACGGCGTGTAGCCAGGAATGAAGAAAAACGGGCCGAACAGCGCCATCGGAATGCCGAACTTCAGAGGCAACGACGTGCCGCCATGAATGAAGAGGAGCTGGCTGAACAACGCCAACAAAACACTGGAACCAAGCAGCGACGGCGTGCTGCGATGGTTGAAGACGAACTGGCTGAGCATCATCTTTTATATTAATTATCTATATCTATATCTACATATAATATAAAAGATTGGAACTTCCATCATCCTTTTGAGAAACGTGGAACAACCATGTCTATGCAGTGATACACGTTTTACAGTCAGGCAGAAGATGAACCATCTCCTAGAGGTCACTATTCTAGGTGGGAGCACCTAGAATTGTTCATATACTATGCACAAATGGTACAAGGAAGAATCTGGTATATCTGGAAGATTTTTTTTACTATTTTCTGTATCACAGACACCACGGACTCGCCTCATACTGTAACCAGAGAAACATCCAATACAGTCATTTTCTCTTTTACCTGTCTTCTCTTATCATCTGTTTACCTGGGCGAAGCTGGGTACGTCAGCTAGTTGTAATTTTAACAGAATGTATACATATTGTAATACTAACACTCATATATCTTTCAAAACCATTTGAGTGATGTGTTCATACATAGGCAAAAAGCTTTCCAACCCGTACTTGTAGTTTGGAGCTGATGCTTCTCTGGTATAAATATTCCATGAGCTGTGTTAGCTTTTTATATGTCTGAAAAGATTATAGAATATTAGGATGTTAAACTGATTATCTGTATGGTGTGTTCACTTGATGAGAAAGAATATAGATTTCGACTGATATTGTAGATGTCTGAAGTTAACTGATCAGTTCTAGAGGTGAAATACTTTTGATGTTTCAGTTTTTCATGACTGTTTTCAGATGTCTCAAATATATTAGTTGTAAAATTGATACTGAGGCTGCAGAGATTGTCCTTTTATTAAATGTTATTGTTGAGTACTTTCTTTTCTACAAATTCTGTTTTATTTAGCTTGTTGATCTCTGCATATTTATCTCCTGTACTTACTGTCTTCAGCTGCCTTTCACAAGTTGTCAGTTTTTATTATGAACTAGCAGTGGTACCCGGCGTTGTACGGGATAAGGTATTTTGGAATGTGGGCCACCAACAGACATAATCGTGGAAAAACTGCATGCCTGGACAATATGTAAAGAAAATAAACCGAATACTCTGATGGCTGGATAATCTTTAACATTTCTCTCGATGAAGCAGGAAAAATGCAGGTTTTCACCTAATGCGGGCCCTAGAGGATCAAGAAAATGATTTTTTTTATGTGCATAATATGCCTTTAAATTTCGGGAAAATCGGCTAGACGTAACGCCTTCAAAAAGCCCTAAGAAGCTGAAAAACTGAAGTTGCTGAAAAATGAAGCTTTTCCCCTAATGCGGGCCCTAGGCCATAAAAAAGTTGGATTTTCTTTTCTCACAGTATGAAGAGACTGACTAATACATAGTTACAATTTCAAGGAAATCGGTCTGACGCAACGCCTCAAAAAACCCCTAAAAATCTTAAAAAACGCAGTTTTTCACCTAATGATAGGAGATAAAAAAATAGTTGAATGTTTTTATGTGCATAACACTCCCTGAAACATAAGTAATACGCATGTAAAGTTTGAAAAAAAATCGGTTGGGTACTTCTCGAGTTTTAGGGATTCAAACTCACGGGGACACACACACATAGGCAGACATCCTCAGGGAAGTGACGTAATGCAGACATATCTCATAAGGGCGCGACGTTTTATGTATGTATCTATCTAAAAAGAGAAAGACTAAGAATTATAGAGCGAGATCGCGAAATCGCCTAATGCGGTCCCTAGGGCATTGAAAATTTGAAATTTGTTTTGCTCAGAACACTCCCTGAAACATAAGTATTACATGTGTAAAGTTTGAAAATAGTCAGTTGGGTGGTTCTCGAGTTTTAGGGATTCGAACTTACACACACACAGACAGACATCCTCAGTTTTATATATATAGACTAGCAGAAAACCACCCGGTGGGCGGTTTTCTGCTAGCAAATCTAGTGTATATTGTTGAGATTTGGATGAGAAATGTTTTCGGCACCACATGTTCACCGTCTCTCGGTGTGTCTTTTATGCATGTATAAATATATATGTTATCTATACGGTGAAATCTTTGAAATAAATATATTTTAAAACGAAAAAGGAGAAAAAGAGATTAGTGACGGAAATATAAACGTTATGATACATAAACATTATGATATAATGATGGAAATATAGAAACGTTTACGATAAAACAATGGAAATAGAAACGTTTATATATAATTGTTTCTACTTTTGGCACAAGGCCAGCAATTACCCAGTGTATTACTGGTACTTTATTTTATCAACCCCCGTAAGGATGAAAGGCAAAGTTAACCTCGGCGGGATTTGAACTCAGAATGGCAAGGGCCGTAACTCTATGCGTCAAAGCATGATAAGCTGAAACACTCGTAACCCGAAATACTCGTAAGTCGAAACACTCGTAAAGCGAAACGTATAAATAAAGATTAATGTAATGAATTTGAAAAGCATAAAGATTTGAAACCGCGTCTATTTGTTTCCTTGGCATTTTTTACAGACGGACAGACAGACAAACAAACAGAGAAATGCCCATTATATATTATAAGTAGACTTGGCATGGTGTCAAGTCAGAACCGCCTCGAACTGGTTACTTCTGGCTTGTGCAAGGTGTCTCTATAGCAACCAGCGATTCCCTCGGCCTCAGTGACCAAAGTCAGTGGAGAGGGGAAGGTAATGTTTCTATAGCGACAGTGTTTCTCTTGGTAGTACCAAAGTGGAGAAAGGAAGGGGAAGGTAATATTTCTGTAGCATCTACATTTGAGTTTTAGGGAAGGACAGACAGACAAACAGAGAAATGCCCATATATTTCTGTGTGTGTATATATATATATATATATATATATTACACACAGAAATGTATATATATTTCTGTGTGTGTGTGTATATATATATATATATATATTACACACACAGAAATGTATATATATTTCTGTGTGTATATATATATTACACACACAGAAATGTATATATATTCCTGTGTGTATATATATATATTTCTGTGTGTGTATATATATATATATATTACACACACAGAAATGTATATATATATTTCTGTGTGTATATATATATATTACACACACAGAAATGTATATATATTTCTGTGTGTGTATATATATATATATTACACACACAGAAATGTATATATATTTCTTAGAACAAAATTATTATTAATGTTTTGCTGTTCATAATTGGAATTGAAAAATTACTTTTGAAATTATTAGTTATTTTACTAATGCTTAGATATGTAAAAATGAAGCAATGTTTCTAAGAATTGTTTCTACTTTTGGCACAAGGCCAGCAATTACCCAGTACATTACTGGTACTTTATTTTATCGACCCCGTGAGGATGAAAGGCAAAGTTAACCTCGGCAGTATTTGAACTCAGACCGTAAAGGGACGTAACTCCATGCTATGAAGCATGGTGTCCGACTCTACAGATTCTGCCAATCCACCGCCCTAATGTCTGTACGTAATGAGGGAGAGGGGAGAGAAAGAAAGGCAGAGGTGAAGTGACGAAGTGACTCCTCCTCCATCTCCCCATTCGTCACAGCGATAGAGGGGAGGAATGTTAGTGTGTTACAAAGAGAAAGAGTGAGAGTGAGAGAAACAGACAGACTAAAAGAGAGGGATAGCTGGAGAGAGAGAGAGATAGCAATCACGCGCGCACGTGTTTCCACTGTCGGACAGACAGACAGAGAAATTGCTGGTGATATATTATACGGAGATAAGGTATGTGAAGGCACATGGCTGAGTGGTTAGAGAATTGGATTCACAATCATGAGGTTGTGAGTTTGATACCTGGACCGGGCGATGTGTTATGTCCTTGAGCAAGACACTTTATTTCATGTTGCTCCTTCTACTTGAGGTTGCGTCCGATAGATATTATTAGCAATTGGAAAGATCAACGGAAACATTGTTTCCTCAGTCCGATTTGATGAAAGTCGATTGACTGGCAAAGGTATGATCTTGAGGAGTTACAAAAGCTTTTTTTAGGTGCACTGCTTAGGCAGTGGACTACTGTATGTTGAGAGTACAGGATTTGTTTGGGCAGTCTTTTGTCTTGTATCCATTTTACATGTCCTAACAGTCAGATTTAATGTTTTTCAAATATGATTTGGATTCTCATGGATTTTATTTTTTGTCAGTATATTATTGTTTGTGATATGGTCATCTCATTTGATGTTAAGGATCAATTACAATTTTGTTTGATAAAATCTTCATGTTTAAATTTTACTAGACATCCTCAATGAACTTGGTGAAGAAATATGCTTCACTTAGAAGATCATAGCATTAGTCAATTTGATGCTATGATGAAAAAATAGAGCTGTTCAGTGGGCTTGAACACACTACCAACTTGTTGCAAAATTAAGTTTTGAATCAGTCTTTCATGCACACACACATATGTGCATGCACATACACACACACAATATATATCATAATCATCATCATCATTTAATGTCCATTTTCCATGCTTGCATAGGTTAGAGGGATACAATATATACATGAATGTATGTATGTGTGTATATATACATACATGTATGTATGTTTGTGTGTACATACATATAATTGTTTCTACTTTTTGGCACAAGGCCAGCAATTACCCAGTGCATTACTGGTACTTTCTTTTATCGACCACGTAAGGATGAAAGGCAAAGTTAACCTCGGCGGGATTTGAACTCAGATCATAAAGGAACGTAACTCTATGCTTCAAAGCATGGTGTCCGACTCTCTACCGATACTGCCAATCCACCTGTGTGTGCTTGAGTGTATGAATGTATCATCATCATCATCATCATCATATGTTTGTAAATATGTATGCATTTATGTATATATCTACGTTTGTTTGGAAATGTTCTTTGCTGAGAAGAGTATGTTACCCTGTTCAAACAAATGATTTCATTTATTTTTGTTAGCTACAGATCCTCTTTCTGACAAACAAACATAAGGAAAAATTAACATCAGTTGAAAAGAATGTTGAGAAGGCCCTTGAGACAGTTAACGTGGAATATTTGAAGGTATGTGTGTAATTTCATGAGAAATTTATGGTACTTTGAAATTTTTATGACATTTACTCTATTATCTTCAGTTTCTCTGTTGATTTAAAATTTCCTTTGTAAATAGCTATATAATTACTTTTCTTATCAGTAAATCATAAAATTCATATGAATTAGCAATAATAATAATTCTTTCATTTTTATTTTCCATAAGGACCCATTCATACGTATAATAAAATGTATATAAAGGTGTCATATAATATGTGGGGAAGAACAAAACAAAATTGTATTAAAATAAGGGAAAAAAATCGAAACATTACATAATATATTAAGACATTAAAATTTGTTGTTTTAAATTACACAAAATAGTTAAACAAACATAATTAGAAGTGATGTGATTTACATAAAACACAACTTCTCGAGTCAGATCAAGGTTCCCCTGCACTATGGTTGTTTACTCAATTTTCTCCAGATTTTGAGTAGTGTCTGTTTCAAAATAACCTTTGATCAATTTATGTCTCAGAACAAGCAATAAAGGTCCTCTGCCATTACTGTGATGCAATTACAGTCTTGTGTAATGGTCAAAGGTAGTTCTCAACAACAACCTAGTAGTTTTCACTGCATGCTCCACATAATCATAGCACATCCCACAAATTTGCAATGTGTCTTTCCCCAAATGTTTCTGCAGTTTACTTAAATCATCTATTAGTATTTCATTTGGTATACTCTAAAAACCATGGAATTATATGAGGTTAGCTACACCTTGGACATTTTACTCCACTTCCTCATTAGTTCAGTTTTCTTTTGGGGAGTCCTTTTTTTAAATTTATTTTTTAATTTCTCCAATCCCCAGTAGTTTGCCACCTTATCCCTGCTTGTTTTATCTACTGGAAGTCTTGATTTTCTTTTTTCTGGTTTTTTGCTTTTTGGTCTTAGGGTAAAACAAGTTTTTGAGCCATTATTAGAGCTGAAACTTATGGTGTTCTGAAAATAACTCTTGGGATCTGCTGTTCATTTTTTTCTTTTTTTTTTCTGGAGATAGAAAGCCTTCAAATATCTCTTAGTACCTCAGGTGTTGCAATTTGGTCTTTTCCTTTTTCACTGCTAATCTCATGGACTTTCCTTCTGTATACATGACAAAGCATATCTCCAGCATGTCTATCTGGTCTTCAAGGTAATTAAGACCTACATATCCATTGAGATCCAGCCCAGCAACATATACCTAGTTACCCCAGTAGTCATCATTTGCCCATGGTGTACTACAAGGGTGACAAGCCAAAGTCCATTATTATTGCCAGCATCCTTGACCGTAACCCCCCCTCATATTTCGTCATATCATATGCTGCAGCACTAATATATGAGTATGTGTATGCTGCACCAGCTTGGCATGTTATTTTGCTTGATCTTCAGTCTTAAAATCTACAAAATATATTGATGAAATGCTAATGTTACACCAGAAACAGAAAAACATATGTAGCATAAAAATACTGCACACACAAAGAACATGACATGTCCCTAGCGATGCAGCAGGAACTTGCATCATATAATAATCATAATAACAATAGTACATTATTTATGTATCTCAGTATTTACAAAACTAAGAGAAATTGTGAGTTAAATATGATATATTTCTATATTTGCCACAAGGGCACACAAGAAAACGGGACAATACAAAGACACATGCCAGAGATTTTACATACAGTCGTGTAAAAAAAATATAAAACAAACAAACAATTATAACAATCGAAATCCCCAATAGGAGGGTAACGCCACAAATGGGTTGTTTATTACCCCGCCGATAGAACAACCCTCAACTTCAGGAGCATGTTGTGCAAGTCCTCCCTTCTTCCTTTTGCTCTCTTCTTTAACCTACAGGCTTATAAACAGAGAAGGCCCAATCACTCGGGCCATTTTCGCTTCATTCACCCACCTTTCAGTAAATTTACTGGAGTGCAGTGCCTCTCTCTCCACTCTGATTCTTCTTCTAAAGTGATACTTAAAGAAGGGAATCAATTGTTGTCTTGAGAGAAAGTCATCTGTCCTCAGTCCTCTCAATCTCGTCCACCATATAACCTCTTTCACCATAGCCACTGTACAGAGGAAAACCGCCTCTCTTTCGTTTTTGAAAGAGGCTGGCGGTTTGATCCTTACTATGGACTTGGCAGTCAACTGGATTGTCCCATATGCGACAGCAGTTGTTCTGCATAGTTCCACGGGTTGCTTACGCCCGGGCAGTGTACAATTGTGTGCAAGACAGTTTCAATGTCCTGCTCACATCTTGGACACGTCCTCTTGGAAGGATCCCTGCCAGGGCGTCTGTGCCTGTAGATCTTATCTCGAATGGGTAGAGCTCCTCGGTAGCACTGCCAGGCCAGGGACCTCTGGAAGTTGTCCATAGGTCCCGGGTGGAAAGTCCTACCAAACAGACAGGTGAGCTCATCGTCTTTGATGCCTAGAGTCTCCCTGAGTATGTCGTCGCACTTGTAAAGTACTAACCCTCTAGAGAATCTCGAAGTGGAGTCTCCACTGATTGCTGTGCCCGCTTGACAGAGGACTGTGAGTGCCTGGGCACATTCAATGTGCCAGGCGCCCATCTTCTTCGTTCTTCGCTTGACCCAAGACTTCAGCTCCATCAGTGAGACAAGTTGTGGGAAGGCCTGTCTCACAAACGGTTCCCACACCGGTTGGTCAGTGAGGAATACCTGAAGATGCCGTAGCCTCAGCGCATGTTTGCGCATCATTAGTCACGGCATGCCCAGCCCTCCATTGGAAGGGTGTGGACAGCAGACGGATCTCCTCACCAGTGGAGCCTGCTTCTTCCACAGGAACTGGAGAGCATGCGTTCCATCTTGGTGAGGTATTCATGGGGACAAGGCACGACAGTCAAGCGGTAGTAGATGACGGACGCTATGAAAATGTTCGCCACCTACGCTCAACCTTTCAAAGACAGTTTGCACTCTCCCCACTTCTGGGTGAGCACATATACTTTGGCCATGACCTCGTTCCAGTTTTTCTCCACCTGGAAGTTTGGACCGAACCAGACCCCAAGCAATTTCACCAGTCCTTCCATCCAGCGCCCGACGACGCTGTCGGACGACATCGGTTTGCCTCTCCACGTTCCGAGTTGCAAAACGAACAGACTTTTCCGGGTTCAGTTTTGCTTCTGTGAACCTTTCGTATTCCTGTAGTATGTTGCCGATTGCCTCGATTTCCAGGGTTTTCGACACCATTACAGTTACGTCGTCGGCATAAGCCGACACCACTTTTCGCAGTCCCGGTTCTAAAGGGATGACCTGCAAAAGCTCCAACTTCCGCAGTAGTGGCTCTAGAGTCAATATGTACAGAACGGAGGAGAGAGGGCCTCCCTGTCGAATGGAACGCGTGATTGCGAACGGCTCCAATAGTTAGCCATTCACCTTGACCTTCGAGCAGATGCTGGTGCGTATCGCCTTGATCCAGCCTCTGAAAACGAGATCAAAACCGGCCGCCTTGAGAACCGCTTCCAAGTATCCACCCTATCGAATGCTTTAGACTGATTTAAATTGATCAGAGCCCCACCGAAGCCGGGTTTACACCCCACCCTCTCTATGATGTATTGCATGAGGTGCAGGTTGTCGTGTATGGACCTGGTCGGGATTGCACACGTTTGCGCTTTCCCTACCAGGTTTTTGACGACAAGCACCAGCCTCATTGCTAGCACCTTGACCAAAATCTTTAACTCTGTGTTGAGCTGAGTTATGGGCCTGAAATTGTTTATTTTGTCTCTCTTGTTCTTGTCTTTCCTGATCAGCGTTACTATGCCCTTGCCTGCAGAACTGGGAATTGTCCCATTCTGCTGCCAATTGCAGTAGACGGCTTTGAGGAAGCCAGAGCACAAGTCCTGCATGCCTATGTAAAACTCATAGGGAAGACCATCTAGACCGGGTGATTTGCGTTTCCTGCAGCGGCCCAGAGCGTCCCGTATCCCAGTGGCTGTGATCGGTCTTTCGCAGACCTCGGCGTCCATGCTCGAGAGACGTGGCAGGCCGTCGAGGTATGAACTAAAGTCCATTGCCCCATTCGGTGCACCGTCGTTCTGCTCAAACAGTCACGCAAAGTGGCGCTGAAAGGTCTCGCACATCTGCCTGGGGTCAAGTAGCACGTGTCCGTTTTGGTATTTCAAAGACCGAATCGTGGACTTGTTGCCACTTTTCGCTTCCGCCACTCGGGCCCAGCTAACAGCTTTTGTTCCCTCGTTTCCTAGAGCATGTGATTTACTTATGACCACTCAGCCTTCATGTTTCACGTCGTAGAACTGGTCCAGTGCCGTTCGCGATGCTAGCACTCTAGCTGCGTTGCCACTCCTAAGCACCTCTTCTACTTTGGCTACTAGTTCTGTTTCTGATTTGTTTTTCTCTAAAGCTAATTCTCTGCTAAACCCTATCGATTCTACTCTAATTGCTCTCTTGAGAGAGTAACACCATCTATTGTTGATGATGGCTCCCGTCAACTCTTGCTTAACTAATCTACTTATCCGTCCACTGTAGGCTTTTCGTGCCGGCAACGACACGTTCAGCTTCCAGTATCCGGGTCCTTGTCTATGTATTCTATCACGGTTGACTATGCAGATGACTAGTTTGTGATCTGAATAGGCAACCATGTGCATTTGTGTACAGCTTAACATCTCCTTTTCTCTAATGAAAAAACCTATCTAGATACGATCTAGATGTCCCGCTGCGGTTTTCCCACGTCCACTGTGGTGCAGTTGGGAAATTTAGTCGATATCTATCGGCCAGTTGGAATTGACCGATTAGATTTTTTAGGCTGTTGCACGCCGCTCTACTGGGACATACTCCCACATAGTCCCATTGTGCATCTAGGATACCATTCCAGTCCCCCACTAAAACAAGGAGCAAGACGTTCCCAGAAAAAACTCCAGACGCTTAAAGAAGTCTGGCCACGATTGTGATTGCCTGGTCGGGGCATAAACGGCCGCCAGTCTGAAGACTCCATCTCCAATACTGTTCACGTCTAGGACCACCAGTCTACCCTCCGGGTCCAAGTGTACTTGCAGTACTTCGAGATCCAGGTTTTTCCGAAACATGACAGTCACTCCCCCTCCACCTCCCGGCTGACAGAGAGATGCGTAGATCTTAAAGTCATTGAAGATGGGGGTTAGTTGCTGCCTGTTGTGGTTCCTGTACTCAGTGATGGTTATTACATCTATACCGTGAGACCTAAGGTCATTTAAAAGTTGGCCCTGTTTCCAGGGCATCCCCAGGCCACGCACATTCACGTTTCCAACTCGCAAGTCAGCCATGTTAGTGGAGAAGAGTTGGCAAAAAGGACAAAAAGGTGCACTTACCTTTTCGTTTCCTGGACATCAGCGTGTTCAATCTCCATTTCAGTTCTGGTGGGGGTGTTGAGTTGGGTGGGGAAACATTTCAACAGGACATGGTTTATTGGTTTTTGGCAGGGGTTGCCAACGCCCTGTGAAAACTTTTCTTTCAATGTCTGATAGGTCTCTATCGAAAACCTTATTAGTTTTAGGTGTGGTTGAGTTTGCTTTTACAAAAGTTTTCCCTTCAGTTTCTACTTTGGGGTATTGGGAGATGACCTCCATTAGGTTTTTGTTGTTTGTGTTAATGTATGTGTATTGTTGTTTGTTTTTTTGTTGTGTTGTTTTGGGTTGTTGTTCATTTTGTAGTTTTCTTTTTATGGTGGGCATTTGTGTTTGGGGTGGTGTTGGTGTTTGTTTTGCTAGTATGGGGGGGGGGGGTGATAGTGGTGGTGTTTGTGTTGTTATTTATGTTGCTGGTTGTGTGTTTGTGTTGGTGATTGTTGTTTTGTGTCTCTTTTTTTGTTTTGTTTTTATTTACGAGGCTCTCCTTCATCTTCACTTGGGGATGGAGAAGTAGCCTCGTCTGGTGATGAATTGTTATCAAGGGCGTGTGGGAGGGGTATGTTGTGTGGTGATGGTGTGTTTGAGTGTGTGATTGTGGTAGTGTGGGATGGAGTGGGACTGTGTTTTTCAGGGGAATTGTTTGTGTTTTTTCTGTTGTTTGTGGTTGAACAGTTGTTTGTTTTTGTGTGTTTGTTTGTTTTGTGTGTTGTTGGTGTTGTGGTTTTGGAGTTGGTGTTGGTAAAAGTACTTTTTTTGGGGTGGTGGTGTTTGTTCGTAAGAGGGGACAGGAGGCCTTTAAATGTGATATGCTTGCGCATTTAAAACAATGTGGCCTCCTACCATCTGCCGAAATGTGGATGTAATTGGTATTGTCTACTGGCACCCTTTCTGGTATCTTGGAAATTCTGTCCGGTTTCATTTGGATCAAAATTTCCAAGCTTGTGCCGTTCCAGGTGTTTCTTGTGGATTTTTGAATCGACAGTATTGTGTCTTCATCTTCCTCCAAGAACCCTGCCAGAATCCACCAGATGTTAATGTTGGGTGGTATATTGGTGATGTTTATTCTTTGTCTATGTAGGGAAAAAGGTGTGTGTGGCAGAGGTGACTGGGGTCATTGAGTATTTTTTCGCAAGGGCCTCACTTTTGAAGAGCACTGAAATGCTTCCATACAGTTTAGCCCTTTGTATGTATTGTATTTCCGGCATTGCCTCTTTCAAGACGATTTCAATTTCGCCTTGAGTAAGGAAAGCCGTTTTTTTTTTGTTTGTTCAAAATCGTGCGGAAAATCACAGTCCTTCGCATACTGTTGGGTTTGTTTTATGGTGGAGAGGTTATTTTAAATCCCCCTTTTTCCTCGAAGGTAATATATTTTTTTCCTTCATTGATCATTTCCATATTGGAAATATCAATATTTGTAAAAGTTCTTTTGCTTATTGTGGCAAAAGATTTTTTATGGTTGCTGTTGTTGTTGTCATTGTTGTCGTTGTTGTTGTTGTTGTTGTTCTCAATTGCTTGATTTGTGGTTGTGGAGTTCATTTGTGAAGTTGTTTTTTTTTTTCTTGTTCAATATTTTTTTGTGCCGTATGTGTTTCCATACTTTTATTTTGGTGTGATTTATCTCGGTCACTACCTGTTGCCATAGTGACATTCATTTCAAAGCTCCCATTTCCACATATGGCAGGAAGCGCTTCAATTTTATCATTCATAGTTAAAACAATTTGTTATAAATTTTTATGAAAATTAAAATTTCGCCCCGGGCGGGGGGTGCGAACATTTCAATGACCCACCCACTGACAATTTATTTGGAGGGTCAATCTATACAGTGGTATATTTTTTAAAACAATAATTTTTGTTTTTTATAAGTAAAAAGACAAAAACTTACCAGCGCGACTGGTTCACAACTTCCTCTATCTCAGACAAAAATATGATAGTGGAAACATTTCATATGTCAGATCCTGAATATTTTATTAAAATCACAACAAAAGGAATATATTATTTCAAGATACAATTATTACCAAAAACAAACATTAACCCTTTAGTGTTCAAACCGGCCTAAACCGGCCAGAATTCTCTACCTCTTTCTGTTGAAACTGGCTGTAACCGGTCGCTCAAACTGATGTTAAGGTATTGTTCTCAAAATAAATACTTTCAAAATCTCATAGATTCGATATTATGTGAGATAATTATGTGAGGTAAAGCCTTTACCATGAAAATATAATAGTATATATAAAATAATGTGATTGCTAAAGGGTTAAATATCTACAGAATGTATATGTATAATAGCAATGAAAGCTGGTGTATGACCCTGACCAAGATTGATATGTAAGTTAATACATTAAAATGTGTACAACTTTGCATTCATAAGGCTTTCACAATTACCAACTGAATTTGACCAAATTTTCTGTGCACGTTGCACAGGTTGCTAAGATTGTCACACATCACAAACATTTTTCAAATCGACCCACGTTGAGCAATAAAAAATGATTATCAAAATTATCGGTAGAAAAATTGATGTAAGGGAGATAACAAACTTTATTGACAATCCTTATAAAAAAGGGAGATAACCTTTTCACCAAATATGCCCCGTAAAAGAAAGTATGCACATATTGGCTATCTTTCGAAGGAAACAATGCGTGTAAATGACGCTCCACCGATAACCGAAAATAGACAATCACTAAATGCGGTGAGTACAGTTATTGCAACATCTTTGTCCGCCGCTGAGCGTCGGTTAGTGCAGCGAACCAATAATGCTAAAGCAACTGCTGCAGCACGAGCTGCAGAGACTACAGAGCAACGTGAAACACGCCTTGCTATGGATGCTACAGATACTGCTGCAGCAAGATCTGCAGAGACAGTACGAAAATATGAAAGGCAGCAACTTTGCTCCCTAGTGGAAGGACAGCACATTCAGTTTTTAAATTGCCCTTTGATTTGGCAAAATTGGAAACTCCTACTTGTCATATCACCAAAGACTCCGAAAGGGCTCATCTGCTGCGAAGGTGTCACCTTATTGTTTCGGATGAGTGCACAATGGCACACAAAGGTGCTCTTGAGGCACTAGACAAGTCTTTGCAAGACATACGGGATTGCAGTGATGTTATGGGGGGTGTCACCCTTCTGCTATCAGGAGACTTCAGACAGACTCTTCCTATAATACCGAAAGGAACAAGAGCAGATGCGGTAAATACATGTCTTAAGCCATTGTGGCGACAAGTGACATCATTAAGACTAACTACCAACATGCGTGCAAGGTTGCATGGGGACCCTCTGTCATCAACATTTTCTGGAGACATTCTTACAATAGGAGATGGTAACCTACCTCCGGATACAGATGGACACATAGCAATTGATCACATCTGCAATGTAGTTGAAACTGTCGATGATCTCAAGGCGAGTGTATTCCCAAACTTTCGTGATAACTATACAAATCTTGATTGGCTATACGAAAGAGCCATTCTTGCACCAAAAATATTACAGTTAACTGTATTAACGATCAGCTTCTTCAGCTTCTTCCTGGATGTCCACGGATATATAAATCTATTGATACTGTATGTGATCCACAGGATGCGGTCAATTATCCAGTTGAATTTCTAAATTCTTTAAATCCTCCTGGTTTACCTCCTAATACATTGGTTCTGAAAGAGGGGACACCAGTTATTTTGCTGAGAAATATCACTCCTCCAAAACTATGCAATGGTACACGCCTTGTGGTTAAAACACTGTCTCCACTTAGTATTGACACTACCATTCTATCCGGATGAGGAAAAGGCGAAGATGTGATAATAACAAAAATTAGCCTGACTACATCAGGCGTAGATACTCCCTTCTCCTTTCGCTGAACCCAATTTCCCCTTCGTGTTGCCTTTGCGATGTCCATAAAGGAGTCGCAAGGTCAAACTCTGTCTGTCGCTGGAATTCACTTGGATGAACCTTGCTTTTTGCACGGACAATTCTACATTGCCTGCTCACGAGTTGGCAGTCGAGATAATCTCTTTGCATTTGTTCCGAAAAGAAAAACAAAGAATATCGTCTATCCTGAAGTGCTTTAGTGTTAACAAAAACACTTATTACAGCTCTGCCTTGACTTCACCTTACTCATTACAAAACATACCAATGAATATGACATGCAGGATATTTTGGATTATAAGTTCAAAAGTTAACCATACACAGCAAAGGATGCTCTCAAAGAATAGATTTTCTCTTATTCTACTCTCATTGTTTTTTTGTTTGTATACAACTCTGCTTTCATTACAACTTTTTGTACTTTAGCAAAACTGCCTGCTTTTTTTACAGATTTGCAACGTGTATTGTCTTTAATCATTTATATAATTACATCCTGTTCAGTGTTTTCCTTCATTATCAGCATAGATTTATGTGTACAAAGATTGCACTAAATATTCGTTTGCATTAATTATTGAAGACTTCTGCTTATTTTGACAGGTTGGGGGACAAATAATGTTCTTCTTTTACTTCCTAGCTGTATATTCTTAGCATAATTTCAAACCCCGAGCAACACCGGGTAAATCTGCTAGTCATCATTATTTTGCATCTAAGAGCGGTGGATTGGCAGTATCGGTAGAGTGTCGGACGCCATGCTTTGCAGCAAAGAATTACGGCCCTTTATGGTCTGAGTTCAAATCCCGCCGAGGTTAACTTTGCCTTTCATCCTTACAGGGTCGATAAAATAAAGTACCAGTAATACACTGGGTATTTGCTGGCCTTGTGCCCAAAGTAGAAACAATTATTTTGCATCTGCTGTTCCATGTTTCCATGGGTTGGGTGGATTTTTTCAGCACAGCATCTCTACACTCGTCATATTCCTTTGTCATATTCTCTTTGAGCTACAGTGATTTGAGATCAGCTCTCACTATCATAACTCTAATATATATGTTGACTTATATAACAACCCATTTGTCCTATATTGATAATTTTGATTGAATATTAAATATATATACATTGTAAATTTTATTTTTAATTCAAAATAACTCCAATAACTGATATTTTTCAATATTTCTCCTCGGCTTTCAATATATAAAATAAAATGTTTTATTTCAGACAATTATTTTGCTTTTTTCCCCATTTTGTTTATTATTACTTTTTTTTGTTTTATTTTCATAAAGCATGTTCAAGTTGTTGGATTGAATAATACAATAGATACATGGACAGGTGAAGCACTTAATAACTCCTATCCATTATTCCACTCAGATAATTCCCAGAACTCTTCAGTCGATGCAAGTGTTATTGAAACAATTTCTATAGAATCTGGTAAGTACCACTTAAATTGTGATAAACAAGTAAACAAATTCCATATATATGTATATATATATGTACACACATATATACATATATAAATATATATTCATCAAATTCCCATCACTAGCACAAATGTTCATATATCTATCTGTCTTCTTTATTAAATTAAAAATGCACATTGTCATCCTACTCTTTCTTTCATTTTATAAATTTATTGTTTTTGTTTTTGTTTTTGTTTTTGTCTAGATAGCGCCTTTGGATCACAACATATGATTCTGTGGCAATGTGATTTTTAGCTTAATGAAAATTATGTTTGTGAATCTGGTTTAGAATAGGTACACCTTATTCTTGCATGTTGTAAGGGTTGACACCTGGAAAGGAATCTGGCCATAACCCATTCCCTCAAAAAGGGCCCCACAATGAGCATGAATCCTGTTATGGGGCCACAAATCTTACCCCAGCTTTAGCAGGAATAATGATCTTAAAAAATTTAAATCTATAGATTTCTTTTTTCTTAGCTATGAGAATCAGGTAGCATATTATTTGGAAATAATATCTACTTAAATGCAATAGACTGAGGTCTATACAGAGAAACATTTTCTTTCCATAATTTAGCTAAGATTCTAATGCCTTCTTCTATACAAGATCATGTATCTAATAAATTTGTACATTTATGGTATATAGGCATGAAAACGTGTCGAATATATGTATTTCCCTGTAAATAGTTGATATATATATATGAAAATTGATTAAAGGAATATCTTGATGCTTTTGATAGTAAGGAAGAAGAAATATAGGCTTATAATATAGAGGAGCAGTGGGAATTCCTGAGATGATCTGCTGAAGGCTACAAACGAGGTCTGTGGCTGGAGCAGGGCTCCAGAGAGAAGGATAGTGACTTGGTGGTGGAAGAGTAGAATGGATGAAACAATTAAATGTCAAGAGACTGGTATGGAAAGAATAGCAGAATGGGGGAATCAGAGAACATTACCAAAAGGCTAGGAGAGAGGCTAGGTGACAAGTATACTTTGCATAGAGGGAAACAGAAAATAAAAAGGTTAAATGCTTTGCGATGTCAGGTGTCCAGGATTGTGAGGCAGTTTGTCAGGGAGAATTGTGATGTTGGGAAGAAATGTGTCTGAGATGATAATGGTGCGCTTGCCTTCAACAACACTAAAAAAAAGTACCATGGAAGCACAATTATGAGAGACTGGTGAATGAGAATGCATTGGAGGAAGATAGTCCAACAGAGAGATCAGCAGTACAAGTCAGCAAGGCAATTAAGGACATGAAGACAGGCAAAGCAGCTGGGCCATCAGAAATAATTGTTGAGATACTGAAAAGATCTGGGAGAGACTTTAACCACCTGTCTCATAAAACAAGTAATATAAAATAGTGTCATACCCAATGACTGGCATCGCATCATCATCATCAAATAATGATTATAGTAAAGAGTTTAGAGTGCAAGGCAAGGCTCCTTCAACTTTCATATCCTTCTCCTCTAGGTTTCCCTAACTACAAAGTTGCTAACCACTAGGGTATGCTGAGAGGTGCATTCCTCAATAGGGAAGGACTTTGTATTTGCAACCATCACTCTATCTCACTTTCTGGTGAGGATAGAATCTATTTGGTTGGTGTACTCACCTGATCTATAGGTGATTATGTGGTTGTCTGTTCTTTTGAAGTACGTGTTACAGATGTGTGTATGTATGTGTCTGTGTCCCATAATTTAGCAGGTCAATGAAAAAGATTCATAAAATAAGTACGATATTAGAAAAATAGAAAAGATTCTATATAATCAACTATGCCACTTCAAAGTAGTGTCTCGAGATGACTGAGAACAGTAATAGAGTAAAGGAATTAGGAAAGGTACAGAAGTTTTTTTCTATCTATGATGCAGACATTGGTGGCATCCATGACTCAGGATAAATATATATATATATATATATATATATATCACTGGCTTTGTGGTTAATTCTTAAATGAATATTTTGGTGATCTATACAAAGTTAATATGGCAGCCCTGCTGTTCAAGTAGGAAATTGAATTTGAGATGAAAGAAGCTACCTCAGCTTGTCTTACCTTTTCTGCATATATATTATTACTTTATATTTGTTTTATGTCAGTTAATTATTGTATAATTATATATAACTGTTAATTGTTATTTTACATAATCTCAAACTGTATATAAAGATGAATTTTAAAAATTGCCTTTGACATACATTACTATGTATGGAATGGTCAAGCCATTGTGTGTGATATGCTCTAATGTGTTAAATAGCATATCACTATATTGCAGTAAAGTAAGCAACTTAGAAACAAAACATAACAATTTGTAAAAAAAAAGAAAGTTTGTATTTGAAAAAATAAATTGCTGTTAAACATTACTACTATATTTTCTGTGCAAAAATCTACTTTGCCATCTTAGTGTTTCTTGATAGATAGCAAAATCCAAAAATCTCATACCATTGTAGAATTCATATGACCAGTATTCATATGACCCATATTACATGTGGAAACGATGTTGCTAAGAAGTTACTGTATTGTCAAATTCTATGATCCCTAGATGTATTGGTAATATTTTAAAAGATCTTAAAGAACAATTAATTTTCATAATAAAAACAAGTAAAGTATTTAGTATTCAGCTAGATGAATTTATTGATGTGAGTAAACCTAACCTATGGTTTTTGTATGATACTCCAGTAAAAAGAAAAGTATAGAAGAGGATATTTTACTCTGTAAAACATTTTTTAGTTCAACAACATGGATATTTATTTAGGAAGTTATGGACACAGGCTGGACAGTTAGATACAAATTTGTTGACACTGCATGGATAATTGGTTAAGATGTTATTGATACAGAATGGACAATTGGTTAGGAAGTTATTGACACAGAATAGAGAATTCATTAAAAAGTTGGACACAGGTTGGATAACTGGTTATGAAGTTATAGACATTTCATGGACAATTGGTTAAACAGTCAGGGACACAGCATGGAAAATTGGTTAAGATGTTATGGACACTGATTGGACAATTGGTTAAGATATTATTGACACTGCATGGACAATTGGTGAAGATGTTAAAGACATAGCATGGATGATTGGTTAGGAAGTTATGGACAGAGTATGGATGTTTTTATAAGAAGTCTGCTTTGCATTCGTAAGGTTCCAGGTTCTGTTCCACTGCATAGGATCTTGGGCAAGTTTATTTTACAATAGCCTTCGGTTAAATCTTGTGAGTGAATAGGGTAGATGGAAAGTATTTGGAAGGTTGCCAGGTGGACTCTACCTGTAATTAATAAAACCAAAAAACTGTGTTACACAGTGCCATAATGATACTCCCTGTGGGTACATGTGTCTGTGGAATACTAATCCACTTACATGTAAATTTATTGAATAGGCTGTTATGTTGTCCTAACAATTGGAACATTTGTTGCTGGAATCACTGGATATCCATAAACTTAAAAATTAGAAATCATATTTTGAAATGGTAGATTCTTTATCATATAAATGGGATTATGCTTTAATGAGTGCTTCAGCTTATGCACCAGCTGTGCAGTTGTAAATGCTTGGAGGTTGTTTGAGGTTTTTCAGAAAAGTAAGGGTCATTAATCCTCATATCAAAATTTTCCAGTTTTTGACATAGAGAAAGCTTTGGTTTAAAATGTATATTATTGAAATTGGGTTTATTGATAAAATGGCATCGTTCATGTTGTAAACTTTACAATGTAAAAATCTCTTAATAACAGAATATTCACTGATTTTTGGTTTTCAATTGGATTTAAATATGAACATTTACTATATTACTCAGTGATCAGATGGTTATCTTGCAATGAAGTTCTGCAGCAAGTTAATTCACTATGAAATGAAGTAGACATTTTTTAATCTGAGGGGAAAAAAAAAAAGTAACCTTTACCTTTAAGATTTTTACATTCCAAATGGATGCTTCAATTAGCTTATCTTACTGAATAGAATAATCTAAATATCTCTCTTCAAGACCATGAACAAACAATTATTTGTTTAATCGAGAAAATAAATGTGTTTAAAGAAAAGCTCAAATTGTGGAAAAGGAAAAAACTGTCTTTTCCAGTATTCAGTCTACAAAAACATTACAGTAATAATATTAATAATCTGTAGAATGTTTTCTTGAACCATCTAACCAAATTGGATAACAGAATTCAATTACTACACTCCAACAGAAAATGCTGACAAATACAATTGGGTGAGAATTCCATTTAGTACAGACATTAAAATTTGCATGAAAATTTCGTCATCATCATCATCATCATCATCATCATCTTCGTTTAACGTCCATTTTCCACGCTAGCATGGGTTAATAAATTTCACAAACACTTTATTGAAGTTCACAATTTTGTGACAGTTATAATTTTCATAAAAATGACAAACCATTTTGTGACCATATTTCTAATAAAATTAATTAAAGAAGAATTTTCAGTTACTGTGTATACTCAAATATATTTCAATCCAGCCTCCTATTTTATGCCTGGGAAATAGGCAAAAAACCAATCCCTATTTATAGGCAAAGGTAGATAATCAACACTTGTTTAGATGGTGCAGTTTGAAATTCTTGTGAGTAGAGGATATATTTATGAAGTTCTAATATTTTGATATTTAAAATGTTTTCAATGTCGTTTAGAGTATAGTTTTTGTTCCACAACTCCATTACATAATGATTTTTTACCAATTTCCAACTGTTTTGAAGATCATATTCATTCAAAACATGTAAGAAAAAAAATAGGAAATAGTAATTCCGTATTGGAAGTGAGACTGGTGTAATATTCACCTCCGAAGTAAAAATATTTATGTAGTATTTTGAAGCTGATGAAAATAAGCAAAATATCGACCTTGAATATAACCAACCTCCCTTTTACCATTGATTTTTTTTTTTTGTCATATTTCTCGGCTAATATATGAGTATATACAGTATTTAATAAAGTTAGTTATTTTGTAACTATGATAGTAACTTAACATATTGCTCTTACATAAAATTATGTTGAAAGGTTTTAATAAAAGAACCCTTTAATGGGTGGTTTTGTTTCATAGAACCATTGTCAATTTTGGCCAGATTGGTATCAAAAGGGTTAATTAATGTTAGGAAGGAAAAACAAATTGCTGGAAATGAAACAATAAAGGTTCTTCTTCCTTATGCTAGAGCACACCTGAGGTGTTTTATCCCATAGCACAAAATATAAGTATTTTTAGACAAAAAACAAAACAAAACAAAAAATGCACTTGTCTTTGTTTTGTTTGCAATCCTATAATAGAATAATAACTGATCAATTTTATCCACCTATTATAACTCCCTGTGTATTCTTGGGTGGTGCTGTTAGCAGTTCCAGCATCCTTTCCATTGTACATGTTGAGATCAATAAAGTAACAAGATTTGTTAAGACCTATTTCTTCTTCTCCACTTGGTTGGCACTGATGGAATGTATTGCTGCTGCAAAGAACACCAACCTTAAAAATTTATCATTGCTTCATTCACATTGAGGATTTTGTGGGGCTCATAATTAGAAGTGAAGGCACGTGGCCTAGTGTTTAGAGTATTGGACTTACGATCATAATGTCTTGGGTTCATTTCTTGGACCTGGTTCTACTGTGTTGTTGCTCTAGTATAACCAGCTGAAAATAAGTACCAGCAGTAGCTGGGAGTTTAACCCTGTGGAGGAAACCAGGATAAGCACTAGCCAAATACACTTCAGGGCTTGAGAAAAATTTAGACATAATTAAAAACATGTTTTGTTTTAGCATTAGCTAATAGAGGGAACACTTTATTGAGCATATCATGATTAGAACTAATGTATGGTGGATTCTATGTGCAGTTGTTCATGTAAAAATTGCTCATATCTATTCCTGGGTATTATATCAGCTACTAATGGTTCCCTCAGTTCAGGTTTCCTCCTATTAGATCTGTAATTTGGAAGCTGAGTTGCTCCCATGGGAAACAACACACCTATGTAGGCATAAATTTCATCAAAACACATAAGAATGATGTTAGCTTACATTTGTACTTCATGCAAGTGATTCTGTTGGCCAATTGTCTCATTCAAACTCAACAGACAAGTTGGAAAAAAAACAATCAATTGTCTTTGAATCAAATTTTATAGGCTTTTAGGCCCAGTAATATTCTAGTTCATGACCTCATTTCATTTGATTCACTTGCAAATTTGTCCGATTCAGGATCAGGCAAGTTGCTAGTGGATACTGAAGAAACAAAAATATTACTTTGATTATCAATTCTAAAACTGACGTTTTTCTCAGCTATCAATTCATTGATTAAGTTATTGGATCATGTCATTTATAAGATTTTAATTAGTCAGAGAATGATTTGAAAATATTTAAAAATATATCACTAGGAAAAATAGATAAAAGCTAACAACATCAGTGATTTATATGTGGCATTATAAAGTGAAACTGTATACTAGAGGAAGTGAAAGCTGTTTAAATAATAATTTTGTCACTTCCTTTAAAAACAATGTAAAAACATGCATAAAATCCCTGTTGTTTCATGGTGTTTAGAATTCAGTCTCTATACAGTTCTGCATGATATGCTGTGCTTCAGGAAACTATGAGTTAACTTTAAATGTTAATGAATGTTAACAATGCAGTATACGTATGATAAAACCCAAACTGAAAGAACTTCTTAAACATGTTGAAATATTCGCATGCATAAAGCTTCTTATAAAGTGAGTAAAGAGTTATGACGCATTATTGTCAAACAGGAGAATGATGGGCTTCTAGAGCTTACATAGACAAAAGGGTTTACTAAACTGGCCATTTTCCATGAATATGACTAAATCTTCTTATAAAATAATCTTTATATAATATTCTAAAATTTTATAATGTCTTTTTGCGATAGTAAACACAGTTTTATTGCACCAAATGAAGCTATTAAGTTATGTATACAAGACTTAAATCAGTTTTGTGAGGCTTATCAATATTTATTTTCGAGAAATATATTTAGTAAATCGCTGTGATTACCTGCACTTCAATGAGGAAGCATATGAACCCTATATAAAATCTAATAGTTAACCTCTATGTGTAAACTGAGATTCCAACCATTCAATAAATGCTATTAAGCAAATGTATATAACAATAAAATAACATATAATCAATCCTTCTAGTGAAGCAACATTTCTCAGGTGTACGTTCAACCATGGCCATGGAGCATGGGTAATGTCTGAAAGAATACGATCGCGAATACAAATGGCCTGATGAGTTGGAGACAGTTGTTTCTGACTACCCGCAGAAATAAGTGGGAGAAGAAGTTCAACCAGACACTTGCCCATCATAGCCACTTTAAAATCACAGTGGCCTGTAACTATCCTCTTGAAACAGAAAAAAATCCAATACCAGAAAGAAAAATATATGCTCTATCTATCCACCACAACACCTTTCTCAATCAAAATACACTTCCACAATAACAACAGACATCAAAAATTATTTAAGAAGTACAATATACATGTCAATTATTCTACTTCTTCTTTAAGAAAAAACATTTTCCCAACACAACCGTATAGTTTTTCAATATAATACAAATATATCAAAGCAGATAAAGTTATCATTAATTTTCACTTAGAAAATAACATATTTTCTTCAAGATTTTTATACCATAAGAAAGAAAGATTTCTTGCAAATGCAATACGGCCATTGACGATTCTGGCCATGAGATGACACAAAAGCACAAAGTCAATAAAAAGGGGAATACTACGGATGTTCATAACACATATTGATGAAACTTGTTGAAATGGCATATTCCTGAACGGCGAGTGCTGAAATGGAACATTGTTTTAAGGCTTCAAATATGGAGTTTGAGCTAGGATTTCAAGAAATGGACGAATTAATTGTTCAGTAAACATATATTTCTACGTAAAAAAAAAGCACTAAATTGAGCTACATAAGTCTTCGAGAGCCCGAAATTAGAATGGAATTGTATTGAGAATGTTGTTTATTGCCCCTCGTTGTAACATGTGGAAAGCGAGGACATCATTTTCATTTTTTTTTTAATTTTATAATATTGATCAAATTTTGTCAATAAAAATTATATTGTGCAATAAATATTATTTTGTAGAGTATTAAAGTCCGATGTGATGTTTATTTTTCCCAATTTCGAATGCAGTTGGATAATTTGCGGTAGTTTATACATTTTCACAAGTAGAGCCAATTCGTTTTTTTTCTCTCTTTCTCCTATTTGTTAACAGGAATTAGTTTTCACATTTTGTTTGTTTTTTAATCTAGGTTTACATGCAATTCTAAGAAAGTTTCATTAATAATTAAATAAAATTGAATAATTTTTATTGATAAATATCATCAACATTTTGTAACAGGATGGTCAGTAACACTTTGGTTAACTTTTAAGCCTTGCAATGTCCGTTTTGTATTCGTGACCTGGCATGATATTTAAGAGTTGGATTTTGATCAAAAGTATATGAAAAAAAGTTCACATCCAGAACTTTCAAATGGTATAATTCAACATCACCACCACCAATTTACGTCCATTTCCCTACGCTAACATGTCTTAGACGAGTTGTCCCGTTGTGAGACAAGCCAGATCAGGTGACTGTGTCTTGCTCATACAGAACTGAGATTGATTTGTTTTCTATGGCTGGATACCTTTCCTAACGCCAACAACATTTACTGTGTACTGGATGCTTTTTATTGTGACACCTACACGACCACTCTACAGTGTGGACTGTTCATGCATTTTCAGATATATCCATGCATGAAAATCTTGCAATGGTCTTTAATCTTTGTAATTTAATTGTTTATAGCCATTTAATAATCCATTAAAATTTTATTTGAAATAGTATCATGTCCAAAAATCTCACAATTTATTTAGTTCTATACCTACTACAGTCCAAACACATGGAAAGCTTACGCCCGTGTTGCAAAATCGACTCTTTTTTTTTGTTTGTTACATGCAATAAAATAGGCTTTACATAAATATTTCAAAAATTGATAAAAAAAAAGTTTCATTTTCAAGAACCTGAAAGAAAAAGGCAACCGCTATCCCATGGTCACTTAATTTGTGTAATTTGAAGATGATTATCACCTCAGTTTCAAAGATATGATATCACAAATATGACTAATTTTTCATTTAGGCCTAGTTAGGCAAGATTTCAACCAATTCACTGACCATTCAAATTGTCGTATTTCATAAATGAGGTACCAAAAGGTTTCTTTTTGGATGTTTTCCAAGAAAAAGTACAGTAGAAGTTAGATTTAAATATTTTCAGAAATTCATAATAGTACCTAGTATAGATATGTGCGAGTTTATGTATGTACATAATATTCAACTCACTGCCAAGTATAGCTAGCATTTGTACTCCCTTCTTCTTTCCTGTTACAAGTGTATTGTCTTCCTGCTATGGGCATTAAGGTTGGTTTTAAGGCTGGATTCTGACCTGCAGGTTCTATTATATATCCCACATGTGTGTGGTACCACTATAAATATTTCTTCATTATTATTGGTAATTATTATTGTTAATGCAGATTATCCCCCTTTGTTCCTCATCCTGGTGGGTGTGCGATGTTTTCCATCTTGTGAGCTGCATGAAACAACTTCTTTTTCTTCTTCTTGGGAGGGTCTTTGGGGAAGTGTCTTCAAGCATGTCTTTTAGCATAATAAATCTGCTTTCTCCAAGCAGCATGATTATCTGTCAGTGTTTTCCAATTTGCAATTCTGATTAATATTTCTCTTAGGTCAGGCTTATAACAAAGTTTAAATCTTTTCCTAGGCTTGTGCTGTGGTTTCTCATGGTACATTAGATCTCTTTAGAAAGCTTACCTGGTCTGCCATCAGTCATTTAAATGTGGAACATGATCAGCTCATCTCAATCTACTTTTTTATGAGACATGTTTTGATGTTTAGACTCTTCCTTTTATTTCTTCTCCCTTGACATTCATTCATCCTTTCTTTTCTCCTTTACTTCATCTTCTATTCTATTATTTGCATTTTTAAGCCCTTGTGTGTGGGAGTCATTCAATTCCAAGTTATACTCAATAAACATTTCAGACAATTTTTGATGAAAACATTATGCACACACACACATCATCATCATCATCACTTAACATCCATTCTTCCATGTTAGCTTGGGCTAGATGAGTTATCCCAGTTGAGACAAGTCTGATTAAATAACTGTCTTGTACATACAGAACTGTTTCTGGCTTGGTTTCTACAGCTGGATGTCCTTCCTAACACCACTATATTTACAGTGTGAACTGGGTGCTTTTTATCATGGCACCAAAATGACCACTGTACAGTGTGGGTTGGGTTATTTTTGTTGTTACATTAACATGACCACTTTACAGTGTGGACTGGGTGCTTTTTGCCATGGCACCAAAATGACCATTTTATAGTGTGGACTGAGGGCTGGGGTGGGGGAGGTGTATGTATGTAGCATGGGGATTGGAAAGGTAGATCAGGGTGGGGCATTTATTTGGTGATGGGTAGGGTGTAAAGACGTGGGTGGAGTATGGAGGGGGAGTGAGTGGTGCATACTAGATGTATGCTTCAACATATATATATATTACATACACATATATATGTATGTGTGTGGTTTTTACTTTCTACTGGATTTGTCTCTATTTGCTGAAATTTTTTTGCATTTTCTTTAACTGAAACTGAGCATTTAATTTTTACTTTCAGATCCTCTGAGTTTACACAACTACTTTAGTATTCTTCTCAGAGATGGTGCGACAGATTATGAACATTTGCATCTAATCCTTCCTCCACATATAGGTAAGATCTTTCACAAGCTAAATCTCTCATGTATTTACACTGTTTTCCACAAAAATGTACAGTCAATTTGTAAAATTGTAGAAGATTTTGTTTTTAATTATATTTTATTTATTTTTTAGAGTGAAATCTGACATAGATAGTAAAGCATTGGACTAGATACATTATGCTATCTAGTTTCATACAGATATTTTGTGTACTATCATTTGTACTACTCATAAGAAATTACTATAGAGTTTGAGAGGTCCTTTCAGTCAGGATGAGTATGTGATAGCCTCTGTAGAGCCAATGCCATGATAAAATGCACCCATTACACTCTGTAAAGTATTAGTGTTGATGACATGAATAAATCCATCCTGTACACTTTGTAAAGTGGTAGTGATAGTGTCATGAAAAAATGCATCCAGTACAACTTGTAAGGTGGTTGGTAATAGGGAGGACATGCAGCTGTAGAAACCATGCCAGCTATGGAATGTATGACCCAAACAGTTTGCTCTGACCACTCAGGTTTTGAATCATGATAACTTGTCCAACCTATGCCACTATGGAGAGCAGATGTAAAATAATGATGATGATGATGATGAATTATAACCACTTTCTATTCATAAAGAAATCACTGTATTGAGACAAAAGAAACCATTTTATTTTATATTATTTTCCAAGCTTGATAATTTCAGAGGACAGGAAATAATTTCAGATGGATGAATAGGGTACTAGTCATAGGAGAAGTATATTGATTAGGGTTAGGCAACAAGTAGTCATACTCACTATAAAGTTGTTTGTTTGTAATAGTTGTATCTACTGTTGGCACAAGGCCAGCAATTACCCAGTGCATTACTGGTACTTTATTTTATCGACCCCCGTAAGGATGAAAGGCAAAGTTAACCTCGGCGGGATTTGAACTCAGAATGGCAAGAGCCATAACTCTATGCGTCAAAGCATGGTGTCCGACCCTCTACCGATACTGCCAATCCACTGCCTTTTGTTTGTAATAATTGTTTCTACTTTTGGCACAAAGCCAGCAATTATCCCAGTGTATTAACTGGTGCTTTATTTTATCGACCCCGTAAGGATGAAAGGGAAAGTTAACCTGAACTCAGACCATAAAGGGCCGTAACTCTTTGCTGCAAAGCATGGCGTCAGACCCTCTACCGATACTGCCAATCCACCACCGTGGTTTGTTTGTAATAATGTTTTACAACCGGATGCCTTTTCTAGCACCAATGCTTTGAGTCACCTTTTATGATAGGTGCAGAATTGCAGAGAATTATGGAAATAGAACAAGTGATGAATGTTTTGAAAAGAAAGGGAATCAGATGGCTGGGTCAAGCGGACGTAAAATGATGATGATGATGATGATGATTGGGTAATAGAAGTGATAAAAATCAATTTCAAGGGAAGAAGAGTAAGGGAAAGATCAAGAAAGACATGGTTCAAAATAATGTAGAAGGAAATAGAATCCAGAAGTTGGTAAGAATATAGGGCAAAACTGAAATTTGTTGTGGGGTCTACAAGACTAACCCTGCTTTAGCAAGGGAAATGGCCTTAAAATGTTTGTTGTTGTTAGGTAATTAGTAATTTAGGTAAATTGGAATAGATTGCACATTACAAATGATATAAAACAAGACAGAAAATGATTTGTTGAGTAGTTCTGACCTTTTCATGCCAACATGTAAACACTGTTATTATTTAAAAAATTTGTAGGTGGGATGATGTCTCAATTTTTCTTCTTTCTTTCTGAGGTCATTACTATGATTGTGTTTGTCTACAAAAACAATTGGTGCTACATCAACTTTCTGGTTGAGTGTTTAGGTGTAAAACATATGCTATAAAATATATACTATCATGGAAACATTTTTAATTTAATGTATGTAAAATAGTAAAAAGAAACTAATTCATTTAAAAGTTCCTTCTGCTGAAGGAAAATTTCCCATGAGATCAAATTTATAAAAATTAAAAACATGATATATAATATCATCTAAAAGCTGGACTTCTGTACTGTTTACACCTTTCATTTCGAAACTGAAGTAGAATATAAATACTATTGAAATAAGAAAGGTTATTATTTCACTTAAATTGTATTCACACACATATATATATATATATATATATATATATATATCTGTATGTATGTATATATTCACACACACATACAAACTTATAACTCTTGCTGTATAAATAAATATTAGATATCTCTTTTTATCTATTCTTTCTTTATCCGTACTTTCTTTTTTTGCTTTGAGAAATTCATCTGCAATAATTATTGATCAGTTTTAAAAGCATTTTTCTAGGCATTTCCAAATATTTACTTAGTATGCTGGGTAATAACTATGAGAGGGTGATGTTTCATAAAGTGACACTATCTTCCTGTCATGAATACTAATGTGTGCTTCTTGGCTATTTGTAAATTTCACATTGGCAAAATGAATTTAAATGATTGAGAATTGCTATCAAAGTGGAAATATATATCTGCTGTCGGTCAATACATTACTTACTGTGTTAAAATAGTTTTTTAAAATATAAAGAAAAAGGAAAATGGAATTTATAAAATGTTATAGACTAAATATCTCAGTTAAAGTTAGGATAGATTTTCTGTTATAAGGTGACCTTGCATTGTCAGTTTGCTTTCCAATTGTAAATACTTGTTCCAATGACAGCAAACAAATTTTACATTTATTTCCAAAGATGCAAGCTATTCTTTGGCTTTTGAATACAGTGCTAGATTTATAAAGTGAATCAACCATACAATGTAAGCAGTTTTAAATCTTTCTAGTTATTGTTACTATATAGCACTGAAGGTAGTTAATGTGATATTTCTTTGTGTTAACCAAACATAGTGCTTGTGGGTATTATTAAAGTGTTTGTACATTGTTTTGCTGTACTATGTATTCCATGTATGTTGCAAATGTTATATATATATATATATATATATATATATATATATATATATATATATATCATTGTAGATGTCTAATTACTTTTGTCATCTATGTGTGTGGTATGTTTATGTTGTGTGGGTTGCTTGTAATTCTTGTTCTCTAGTGTTTTTTGTAAGAAGTGCGATGGTAGATTAAGTCGGTTATATTTTTAGCCTGTTTCCTTTACAATCACTTTCTGTTTATATAATATTTAACATTTGCTGCATTCTATATTAACTAACTTGTGTTCAATTATTGAAGTTCGTCTATCTTCTTTCACATTCGTTTGTTTTATATTACTAGAGATAGCATCAAATCACTTGTACAATTATATTAAAGATAAATATATATATGACTGCATTTTCATCAATACCTTGAATTTTCTTCAAAATTTATTCACACTATGCTAGCTTTAATTAATTCTCACATGTAGTAACACCTATGTTATGCTTTAGTATTTAATACATCATGATGATGTACATTTGATGGTCTTGCAGTGTTCCATTGTCATCATCATCTCTGACATCTCAGTATGCATATTGGTCTACATATTGTTATTGCTAGCATCTTTGTTTCAGT
The DNA here is from genome assembly GCA_964016885.1 of Eledone cirrhosa. Lineage (NCBI taxonomy): Eukaryota > Metazoa > Mollusca > Cephalopoda > Octopoda > Eledonidae > Eledone > Eledone cirrhosa. Next base: position 29,020,880 of record OZ024743.1, on the reverse strand, counting down.
TCTCTACACTCTGAGTTCAAATCCTGCTGAGGTCAACTTTGCCTTTCATTCTTTTGGAATGAGATAAAATAGCCCTAGGTTGATGGATTGGTAGAATTGGTAGAGCATTAGATGTGATGCCTTGCAGTATCTCTTTCTTGCCACAAAATATATTAACTGCTATATTAGGGAAAGTTGTATAATAGGAGTTACTGAAAAGATGAATGACACTATCCTCTGCCCTATGATTTATCATCAACATCTGCTTGTTGGATAAAGAACATATCCCATGTTGATTGATGTTTATAATGCACCAGTTCTTTGTATAACATAGCATAGGAATTGAACTCATTCTGAACTTCTTTTGTAATTTCTTACATTCATGAATAGTATCATTATCAGCAAAAACATGCCGGCCTTCTAGAAGTGCCGACCCTTTAGCAATATTTTTTGCAGTCGACTTCACTGGAGTTAGTGGAGCTTCTTGTCCAGTAGCTCATTCTAGTTCTAACAGCATAAGCTCGTCATTAGACATACTTTTTTTCTGTATGGGACCAAACAACTTAACCAGATTGTCTTCTATGACTTCTCCAAAAATTACATCATTTTCCAGCATCACAATATCTTGACAAATTTGATGTAGACTCTAGACTCAGCCATTGGAAAATTTATCAAGTCATAGATACAAACTGATGATATGTTTTCCAACCATCATTCATAGCTGGGGTTTCCTTTCATCTCATCATCTGGCAAATGGTATCCACTATTGAGAAGTAATCATGAAGGAATTGAGTATGGACTGGTTAAATGTTATATCCTGTTATATGGTAGTGAGGCACAGTAGATGCAAAAGAGAGTCTGTAGGAATAATAATTTCCATGGTCCATACTTTGCTAATCTAACCATTGTTCTATATCTATCTAACCATTGTTCGATACCATTAAATCTTAGCTGTCACCACTGACAACCTTCAAATTATATATTATGTACTAATATAACTCTGCTCAGAGAGAGTTGAAAGTTTTTTATAAATTGAAAGTTACCCATAACCATCTGTTAAGGATTTGAAAATAACGCTATTAAAGAAATTTTTAAATATATTTTTCTCTTCATTCATGATTCAACAGTAGTGAAACCTTTGCTTATGAAACCTTTGGATATAGCTATTATAAACACCTATATTTTTCAGAAGTGAATCCTACTCCTTTAACATTATGAAACCAGTAGATATTTGATATAGCTTGTGTGTATTTGTTATATTTCTCAATACAAGTAGTCAGAAAAGATTTGTATTTTTTTAATTGTATTAATGTCTGTCTGTCTTATGACATATTAGAAAATAACCTTTACCACATTTTGGCTCTTGACTACAAATTAGATTGGTCATTCAGATTTCAAATTAATATCACAGTTCCAAACTGACAATATTTGACTTATACACTAACTAGTGCATACAGAAATCTCTTGCTGATTAATCAATTACCATCTTCTCCTTCCCTCCCATCACACTTCTTCCTCCCTTCCTTTGTTTTACATTCCCTTGCTTACAGCATCCACCAAATTAATGCACCCTCTTCTCCTCTCTGTTGATTCTACCACACCCTTACTATATATTATGTGTCCTGTACCTCCTCCCACAGAATTTGTCCTTCTTGATCTCTGATTCCTTCCATCTTTCTTCTGTTTTCCATCTTTAGTTTTTTCCTCCTCTACTCTTTAAATGTTTAACTTGTAACTCATTCACTTCTCTGAAGAATGTTCTTGAGCTTTTAAACATGTAATAAATAGTAAAATTGTTCCAATAAGTAATATTTACAGTTATGTCAGGGACATGGTAACCTCCCTTGTGTTGGTTATCTATATGATAAAAGCACATAGTACACACTGTAAAGTGTTTGGTGTTAGGAAGGGCATCCAGCCATAGAAAACTTGCCAAACAAAAGTTATGTCAAAGAAATGACAAGAAAGAGAACATCAGTGTACTTTTTCCTGGCATAAATCTGCATTTCATCTAGGTTAATTCAATCCATAATCCATTGTACAATGACACTCTGTAATTTTCACGACCTGGTTCATCAATTTGACGCCTCAGTAGTTTCCTCTGTCTAGTGCATCACCTTTGCTCTTGTAGCAGTTGACAATGATGCTTCTGTACCAGTCATTGGCTATAGCACCATTTATTATTACTAGGTTTATGATATGGGTGGTTAAGTTGTGTCCTACCATCCTAGATGCTTTCAGCATCTCAGCACCTATTTCTGATGGTCCATCTATTTTGCCTGTCTTCATACCCTTAGTTGCCATACTTACTATGCTACTGCTAACTTGTCTGGTTGGTTCCTCTGTTGGGTCGACTTGGGGCACACTATCTTTCTCCCATGCATTCTCCTCATTTACCAGTCACTCATAATGGTACTTCTATGTTACTAGCTATTCAGTGTCGGTGAGGGCGAGTGCACCATTGTCTTGGACACATTCCTCCCCAACAATTTAACTGTCCCTGACACATTGCCTCACAATCCTGAACCCCTTTCATTTTTGGTCCTCACATCACATAACATGCATAAAGCTTTTATTTTCTGCTTTTCTCGTTGCTTATAAGTATACTTGTTGCCTAACCTCTCTGCTTGCTTCTTGGGAATATTTTCTGCTTTCCCCATTTTGCCATTCTTTCTATGCCTGTCTCTTGGCCTTAATTGTTTCATCCACCCTACAATATATATATATATATATATTGACTGTGTGCTCTGAGCATTTTATGTCTATTTGTCTCTGTGTGGAATGGTAGGTTTCTTTTCCAGCATAGCATTTTTCTACTTGATAGTTTTTTTTGCCATCTCTCTTATAAGATTCAAGAAGTTCTCTGACCTGACTGAAATATCCCCTCTACTATTTGACTATAATGTTTCACATAATCATAGACATCTAAATTCTTTTAAGATTTCATAATCTATTTGATTAGAACCATGACTGATACCTGGACATCTGAAATATGGAGTTTACCAATGTGTTGTACATTATGCTTTAGTTCTATAAAATAACAGTGTAGGCACTGGTTTCCACTCCACTATACATGTGTTGTGCCAAGCCAATGAGAGTGCCTCTACATGTTCACCTCTTCTTCGAGAAATACCAGCCAAATATCCCTTAAATCACACATTGCTATCTTAAAAAAAGGACATTAGATAATGTGATTCTAGATGTACTGCATCTGAAAAATAAAACCAAGAATACCATGAAATGGTTGTGAATGGCATACTTTTTGATCATAGGTTTACTTGATCAGAGCTGATCTAGGGTAAACAATATGTATTGAATATTATAATAGGCTGTCTGATTAAGATATGTTGGAGGAATTATAGATTTCTCTGGAGCTCATAAGTTCTATCTTCATACTTCCATTGTAATACTTCTTTCCTGCATAGTTAGTATCCCATTGAAGTCTATGGTATTATGAACAAACACTTGCCAATTATACAGTGAGACATATTTCACCTTGAATAAAAGAAATCATATTGCTAAAGTTTTAGATGCCATAAGTTAGTGGATCCATCATGTCAGGTATATTGATTGTTGTATTTACTTATGAAAACTTAATTAAAGAATTTAAATTGAAGTGTTAGGATCACAGTTTGCTGAATTGATTGGTTTTAGGACTATGACCCAAAATGTTGGTAGTTCACATACTGTCACAAGTGCTGCACTGTAGTCGTAAGACATGTTAGCCTGACTGTCAGTTGGCATCAACAGCCAGTGCACTGACTAAGCCATTAGAGCATCAGATTAAATGTCTTGGCATTTGTTCCAGCTTTCTGTGTTCTGAGCTTATGTCCTGCCAAGTTCAACTTTGCCCTCCAGCCTTTCAAGATTGATAAATAAAGTACCAATCCAAGAGAAATAAATTAATGGAATTATCAATGAGTTCGATGCAATACTTTGTGGCATCTGTTCTGGTTCTGTAGATTCTGGGTTCAAATCCCACTTCCTGTCAGCGGAAAAACAGTGTTGCTTTTACCATGAGTTGTGACTGGCAGACAATATCAACAAAAACCAATGGAAACATAGTTACTTTGGTCCAATCTGATAATCAGCTCCTTTTGTTCCAATAGGCATCAGTAAGTACATTGTAAAGTTGACATGATCGTTATCTATATATATAAAACTGTTGTCTGTGTGTGTGTGTCCTCATTTTTGCAAAGTCTATACAAATCCACATTTCTACTCCGATTGACTTCAAACTTGCATTTATATATTCCTTGTGGTCTAAAGATATTACCTGCAGCTTTTATTTTTCAATTTTCTGTTGTTAAAGGGGTGTTAGGCGCCGGTTATCCATCTCCGTCGCGCTCTTATAATATCTGTATGCCTGGCTGTCTACATTACAACATTCTGACGAACATTGATGACGTATTATGTTCGCTATTATCCGTTCATTCCCAGGGAACATCTTCACGAACCAAAGTATCGTCTTCCTGTTTTGCTTCGGTTGCAACATTTTTCGAAATATTTACTTCTGCATTCACAGATTGATGTTTTTAGTTTCAGAAGATCCCATTAAGGGGAAAAGCAACGATTCTTTGCTTAAACTTTAATCTGTTATTTTAATCTATATATGTATATATATAAAACTGAGGAATGATGTATGTATGTGTGTGTGAAACCCGAGAAGTACCCAACAGATCTTTTTCAAACTTTACATATGTATTACTTATATTTCAGGGAGTGTTATGCACATAAAAAAATTCATTTTCTTGATCCCCTAGGGCCCGCAGTAGGTGAAAACCTACCTTTTTCCTGCTTCATCGAGGAAAATCTTAGATTATCCAGCCATCAGAGTATTCGGTTTATTTTCTTTACATATTGTCCAGGCATCCAGCTTTTCCACGATTAGGTCTGTTGTCGGCCCGCATTCCAAAATACCTTATCCCGTACAACGCCGCGTACCACTGCTAGCTAATGTATAGTAAACCCATGCTAGCGTGGAAGAACGGACGTAAAACAGTGATGATGTATATATAAGGGCTCGACGGAGATCGATAACCGGTGCCTAACACACCTTTAACAACAGAAAATTGAAAAATAAAAGCTGCATTTAGTATCTGCAAATTGAAAAATAAAAGCTGCAGTTAGTATATATATATATATATATAGGAAAAAATTAGAAATAAGAGGGATCAGATGTTGTTTACTCGAGAGAAGGCTACGTTGGTACGGTCACGTGATGCGCATGAAAGACGACAGCTGTATAACAAAGTGCAGGGCAATAAAGATAGACGGTAGCCACGGAGTAGGCAGACCCAGAAAAACATGGGACGAGCTGATAAATTCCGACCTCACACGCTTACACCTCTCCAAGACAATGTCACTGGACCGAGACCTTTGGCGGTACTCAGTAATAGAGAAGACCTGCCTTACCTAAATACAAAGTAAAAACCTACTACAGTCAGTAGGCATCTCTATCAAAACACACCCCCGTCCCACCACCTCCACCCCACCCACACCGCCCCTTTCAATGTAAAGTTATGTTGGTCCCACAACATCCAGGCCGAAACAAATGAGATCGTGTAGGTGTCACGACAAAAAACACACAGTTCACGCTGTAAATGTGGCCGTGTAGGCAACACGGTAAAAACCTCCCAGCCCCACACTGTAAATGTGGTTGGTGTTAGGAAGGGCATCCAGCTGTAGAAAACCCGCCAGACAGTCCACGCTGTAATGTGGCCGTGTAGGCAACACGGTAAAAACCTCCCAGCCCCACACTGTAAATGTGGTTGGTGTTAGGAAGGGCATCCAACTGTAGAAAACCCGCCAGACAGTCCTATGCGAGCAAGACAACCACTCTTGCCTCAAGTGGGAAAACCCCCGTCCAAACCCATGCAAGCGTGGAACACGGACGCTAAACCTGATGATGATGATGATGATGATGATATATATATATATATATATATATATATATATGTATATATGTATATGTGTATATGTGTATATATGTGTATATATGTATATGTGTATATATATGTATATATGTATATATATATATATAAGTATATATGTATGTGTGTGTGTGTGATGTAGCGAAGATAATACGTCAGCAATGACGTGTTCGTCAGAATGTCATTATACAGACATACAGACAGATATTATAAGGGCTCGACGCAGATCGATAACCGGTGCCTAACACCCCTTTAACAACAGAAAATTGAAAAATAAAAGCTGCAGTTAGTATCTTTAGACTGCAAGGAATATATAAATGCAAGTTTGAAGTCAATCGGAGTAGAAATGTGGATTTGTATAGACTTTGCAAAAATGAGGACACACACAGACAACAACAGTTTTATATATATATAGATTAAAGTTAATGAGGGTTTCAAAAAAAGGAAATGTAAATATTTTAAAATTCAATGATTAAAACACAACCAAATATTTCCAAATTTAAATTTGGAGAACAAAAAGAATTCACAATTGATGACATGAATAATTTGGAAAAATTAAAATAATACAAAAAGAATAACTATTATTAGATCTCTTTTCTCAGTGACTTTATTTGTTTAACTTTGACTTTATGATGAAAATTTTCTCTCTATAGACAAAGAATTTTGAAACTATAAAGCTTCTGGCTATTTGAATTTGTCTAGAAAATGATATTATCAGCAGTAGTTGAAAGTCTAATAAATGTTTAATGATAATTTTAATTCATGTAAATAAGAAACAAGTAAAAGCTTTAAAATTTTCTTTTTTTTTTATTGAAGCATTAAATATAATTTAAGTGGTTCCATCAACATGAAGTTCTAAAATATTGATAACCACTGGGAGTGCTGCAGACTAGAATTAAATCCACAGTGAGAAACATCATCAACTGTTTGCTATTCCATATTGTAGCTGTTTCTGCTCTCATCCATTATTAATGTTGTTGAGAAAGATATCAAAATCCATAATCTAATTCTGCCTTTTCGAAAGGCTAACATATCTATCGTGAAGGTACGTTATTATTTTTGAATGAAATTTTCAAACAACAATGAGAACTGAAACAAATCAATTTTTAATTGAAGGGTCAGGACCCACAGTCTACGGCTGGGACCTCTAAAATTAGACAGGAGCAATATGACTTAGTTTAGTGTAGTTAAGCCGTGAATTTAAATATATAACACAACAGGAATAAATGAAAGAGATATTCCACAATATAGCAATCCTAGATAGGTAAACATTTATTAGACTTTCAACTACTGCTGATAATATCATTTTCTAGACAAATTCAAATAGCCAGAAGCTTTATAGTTTCAAAATTCTTTGTCTATAGAGAGAAAATTTTCATCATAAAGTCAAAGTTAAACAAATAAAGTCACTGAGAAAAGAGATCTAATAATAGTTATTCTTTTTGTATTATTTTAATTTTTCCAAAATATTCATGTCATCAATTGTGAATTCTTTTTGTTCTCCAAATTTAAATTTGGAAATATTTGGTTGTGTTTTAATCATTGAATTTTAAAATATTTACATTTCCTTTTTTTGAAACCCTCATTAACTTTAATCTATATATATATAAAACTGTTGTTGTCTGTGTGTGTCCTCATTTTTGCAAAGTCTATACAAATCCACATTTCTACTCCGATTGACTTCAAACTTGCATTTATATATTCCTTGCAGTCTAAAGATACTAACTGCAGCTTTTATTTTTCAATTTTCTGTTGTTAAAGGGATGTTAGGCACCGGTTATCGATCTCCGTCGAGCCCTTATAATATCTGTCTGTATGTCTGTATAACGACATTCTGACGAACACGTCATTGCTGACGTATTATCTTCGCTACATCACACACACACACACATACATATATACTTATATATATATACACATATACATATATACATATATATCATCATCATCATCATTTTACGTCCGCTTTTCCCTGCTTGTAAGGGTGGGACGGGTCTTATTCAGCACAGCATCTCTCCACTCGTCACGGTCCCTCGTCATCTCCACCGTGAGCTTCAATGATCTGAGGTCTGTTCTCACCACCTCCGCCCATGTTTTTCGTGGTCTACCTCTACCACGTCTTCCTTCAACTGGCATTTCCTGGCACTTCTTCACCCATCGGTCATCCTCCATGCGCATCACATGTCCATACCACCTCAGTCTCCTCTCCCGTACACTACATTCTATCCCTCTCAGACACAGTTTCTCTCTCAACACATTTATGCTGGGTCGTTCACGCACATTTACACTGCACATCCAACGGAGCATGCTTGCCTCATTTCTCTCCAGCCGTCGCATATCTTCTGCGGTAGCTGCCCATGTCTCACTACCATGCAGCATCGCGCTCCTCACACAGGCATCATACAACCGGCCTTTCGTACGCAGGGAGAAACCCTTCTTCGTCAACAGAGGAAGCAGCTCCCTAAACTTCTTCCAACCCGTCCTTATTCTAGATACTATGGCCTCGGAACACCCTCCTCCCATGCTAATCTGATCTCCTAGGTACCGGAAGCTATCCACCACTTCTATAGCACCCTCTCGCATTTGAAAAATGTGTCTATCAGTGCGACTTCTACTGTCTAATTTCCCTGTACATCTACTGCATACATATTTCTCCCTACCTATTAGTTTGCCTGCTATCCCGCTACATCTCTTGTGTACCCAGGACCTACATTGTGTGCATTTTATAGAATTTATGCCAGTTCCTTTTCTGCATATCGAACATGGCCATTTCCCTGACGGAATCAGGGTTTTGTCCTCTTTTCTACTCATCAACACTTTTGTCTTAGCTAGATTTACTCTCAGTCCTCTTGCTTCCAACTGCTGTTTCCATAGCCGGAATTTATTCTCTAGCTCCTCTACTGATTCTGCCATAAGAGCCAGATCGTCAGCATAGAGAAGTTCCCATGGACAGCCAGTCTTAAACTCCTCTGTTATGGCTTGGAGGACTATAATGAACAAGAGCGGGCTGAGGACCGAACCCTGATGTACTCCTACTTGTATCTGGAATTCCTCACTAAACTCCATTCCTACCCTGACTTTACTGAGAGTACCTCTGTACAAAGTTTGCACTGTCCTTACAAGCCATTCCTCAACACCCAGCTTCCTTAGGGACCACCAGATGACAGATCGGGGTACCCTATCAAAGGCCTTCTCTAGGTCAACAAAGGCTAAGTATAGTGGCTTATTCTTCTCTAAGAACCTCTCTTGCATTTGTCTCACCAAGAAGAGGGCATCTGTTGTACTCTTCCCAGGCACAAAACCAAACTGCATCTCATCTAGTTTGACCCTTTCTCTAATTAGTTGTGCTAAAATCCTTTCTGCCACTTTCATAACCTGATCTATCAGTTTTATACCCCTATAATTGCTCCTCTCCAAAGCATCCCCTTTACCTTTGTAGCAATTTATGAGAATACTGCTGCACCAGTCTTTGGGTATGACACCACCATATATAGCCTGATTGATTATGCGTGCAACCAGTTTAGTGCCTACGTCCCCTGATGCCTTCAGCATCTCAGCAACTATTCCCGATGGTCCGGCCGCCTTACCATTTTTCATTTCCCTAATCGCCTCTTGGACCCTATATTCGTCAATCTCAATAGCTGGTCCCTCTGTCGGATCTACCAAGGGTAATTTCTCTCTCTCCCATTCGTTCTCCACATTCATCAGTCTCTCATAATGACATTTCCAGGCCTCCTTTTTCTGGTCATTCGTGACACTAAGTACACCGGCATCATCCCGGACACATTTATCACCAACAACATCCTGATTTGCATTGACACTGCCTTGCAATGTGGAACACCGCACGCCTCTGATCTTCCCGTCGCAGAACATTGGCAAACCTCCTACTCTCTGCCTCCCTGCGTGCTAAGTACACCTGACGTCTAGCTTCTCTCTTAGTGGCTGTATATTCTTCCCTACTCCCACCCTTTTGATTCTACCGACCAATCAAAATTGTTTTGACCAATAATTTTTGCTGGAGCCACTTTTTTAACATTTTAACATAAAAACAGTCTTGGCGCAAAATCAACTTTTTACATTCACATGACCTCTACCGACCAATCAAAATTGTTTTGACCACAAGCATTTTTGCAACACAAAAATAACGCTGGAGCCACTTTTTTAACATAAAAACAGGTAGAATTCCCAAAACTAATCAGATCAGAGCAAACAGCACGGACACTCTATCTCAAAATTATTTTTGAAAAGCATTTAGAAATGCGCAACCGGTAAAAACTTAAAAACTTAAAACCACAACTGAATACTAACCCATACAATCACTAATACTCTTTTATTCCTAATTAAACCATTTTTCAACTGTGAACAATTTGTCAGCATTTTCTATTCCGTTTACCAATATATAATAACTTGTGTGTTACACCTCTATTCTTTTAACTATATATATATATATATTTCGTTTCTGAATTTGTTTAGCAAGATTCTTTATCTGAAAACGTGTGTTGAAACCGATATTGTTATGCTTTGAGAGGGTCATGTTGCGAATAAGAAACACACGCACCAGTTGCTTTCACTTCAATTTATTATAAATTAAATTTATAAATTTCCGGTTGGTTGGTGTGTTCCATAACCGGACGGTTGTTCATATATTGTCAAAGTTCTTTCGTCACACATTCTGTGACCTCTTCAGTGACTGGGGATTCTTTTCTTTGTTTTTGTGCCTCTCTTTGTTCTGTCAAGGAGAAGCACAAAGGAGAGGCACAAAAACAAAGAAAAGAATCCCCAGTCTCTGAAGAGGTCACAGAATGTGTGACGAAAGAACTTTGACAATATATGAACAACCGTCCAGTTATGGGAACCAACCAACCGGAAATTTATAAATTCTTAAATTGATAAATTTAATTTATAATAAATTGGAGTGAAAGCAACTGGTGCGTGTGTTTCTTATTGGCAACATGACCCTCTCAAAGCATAACAATATATATATATACATATACAAACACATACACATATATAGATATACACATATATAAATATACACATAAAAATATATGTATATATATATACATACATACACACACATGTATATATATATATATGCATACATACACACATATATATATATATATATATATGTATCTGTGTATATATATATAGTGGTAGAACACTGGAAGGTTATATCCGTAGTGGTAGAGCACTCAGTCCATGGGACAAGTTAGATAGAAGTGGTTACACAACAGTTAGTTCACCATACCGAGAACAATTGTTCTACTTAGCGGATCCTCAGCTGAGGATCCGCTAAGGTGAAACGATTGTTCTTGGTATGGTGAACTAACTGTTGTGTAACCACTTATATATATATATATATATAAAGGTTAACATATACATAAAGTTATAGATATATACATGTTGTAACTGGTCACTTTTAAGCTCTATGAAGAATTAATAAATTAAAAAATCAGAGCATTATATCATAAATCATGTCTTTAGAATCATCAGATAACTTTTAAGCTCTATGAAGAATTAATAAATTAAAAAATGATGATTTTTTATATGGTTAGTTATGCTAATTAGAAGAAGAAATAGTATATATTTTATTATCTGATGATTCTAAAGACATGATTTATGATATATATATATATATACACACACAGATACATTGTAGGTCGCTTTAACCCGTCTTTTATTATTCAAAAAACTTCTTGCCAATAAACATTAACCCTTTGTGCGCCATTCATCTAACTGTAGACCAACAAATACCAAGTAAACGGAGCGTTGACAAGAACGATGGCAAATGAATCTTCGAGGTAAGCAGGTTCCTCCCGAGCTGTTAGTCCATGTGGGATTCTCTGCTACACCTTTCCGTAATAATACCGAACAACGTACTGCTGATCATTCCTTCCTCCAAAAGCCGTACAAAACATCTCTCTTTCTCTCTCTCTCTCTCTATATATATATATATATATAAAGAATCGCTGCTTTCAACATTAACGGGATCTTCTGAAACTAAAAAATTTAATCTGTGAACACATAAGTAAATATTTCGAGAAACGTTTCAACCGGAGGAAAACAGGAAGGCGATATTTTGGTTTGTGAAGACGTTCCCTGGTAATGAACCGAAAAAAAGTGAGGATAATACGTTGTTATGTGGACCAAGAAGAACAATTTCATGCAAAGACAAGACCAAGTTTATGGTGTAAATGAAGTCGTTAGACTAATATTCTATTTAATATAACCGAATGATTTCCAGCCCCGGAGTTTAAGTATGATGTAAATAAAATTGAAAACGAAAATGACAGAGGTTATTAAAATAGTAAAAGTAAATAGTGAAGATTTAGGCCAGTATATATGCGCCGACGGACATACACATACATACGCACACACAAATACATACACACACACAAACACGCGCACGTGTGTGTAAACCTTATGCATTTCTACAGTATTTTCACCAAACTTAAGACAGGTTACTTATGTACTCCGGATGGTCATGGGCACTTTCATTTTTCCAGATATTGATTATAGGGCCTCCCGGCAGATAACCCCCTTTAACCACTTCCTTGGAGTCGACTGAAGCACTGCAGTGCAATGCAACAAAACGTCATAACTTCTGGAGTTCGCAACCGATTTTCACAAAACTTGACACATGGGCTACGTTTGTTTTACAGATGAATGTGAATTCTCAGAATTGGCACATATTGAGTAGGGGACCTGTGGGGGCAGGAACCTCCTTTTGGAAAAAGCGGATGATTTTGTAAAAGTATAGTTTTCGAAGCAGCACTGAAGTATTGACATAAATGGTATACATAACTGCTATTTAATACCCGAGCAACACCGGGTACCTCTGCTAGTATTAAATAAAATTTGCTTACAAAGTTATCAAGCTTTAATGAAATTTCGGGCTTCTGATTATTTCATGATTCATTTCTTTAAAAGTGTTTATGTTAGACATTTTTCAGAAAGTTTGTTATTGTGACCTTTTATATATATTATGTGAAGGTCTGTGGCTGAGTGGTTAGAGAATTGGATTCACAATCATGAAGTTGTGAGTTTGATTCCCGGACCGGGCGATGTGTTATGTCCTTGAGCAAGACACTTTATTTCACGTTGCTCCTTCTACCTGGATTTGCGACTAATAGATAGTATTAGCAATTGGAAAGACCAATGGAAACATTGTTTCTTCAGTCCAATTTGACGAGCTCCACCCCACTCGTGAAGCGAATGAGATCTGGGATCTTGTTGATCAACTGTCGATATATATTGTTAAAGTTAAAGACGATCCACCGTAATTCCAACACCATAATGTTGTGGGCTCAATTCCTGAACCAGCTTTAACTTCAATATATGGAAGGTCTCAAGAAAATGGCAGATTTTATTGGGAAAGACAAAATACAGTAATTTAAATAATATTTATGTAAACATGAAAAATTAGGCTCATATCATACTATTTTATATCATTAAGAGAACAACGGTAATGGAACAATGATATTTAATTCATCTCCTTTATGAGTTGAAATCTTGCTGTAGTTAACATTACAGTACATATTATTCCTCCACTTTTGATAAATTAAGTATTAGTAAATACATGATTTGATTGATGTTTTTGATACCAAATCACATGAAATCACCCCTGGTTCCATATTACAAAACTGTTTGTGTTAAAGTGGTTAGATTAATTTAAAAACGTTCCATCATAATTTTATGTAAGAGCCATTGTCATCTTAATTAATTTACTAAATCCATCCAAATTATTCTCTATTTTCTAAATTCTTTCAAAATCATAATAGTGCCTTTTAATAGCAATATGGCAGCAAAAATATCTAACTACAATATGTTGCTCCCATACAAAAATTAGCAATGTGTCTGAAGTAAAAACCACTATTTATTCACATAGGTTTTTAAATAGACAGACAGAGTTTTCTGGTTGTGTGGGTAAAATATTTGGGGTGGAAGAAAGGATAGTTTAGTGTGTGTTCATCATTATAATCATCATAATCTTCATTAGTAAAATAATAGTATGTATGTTGCCTCATTTATGGAGATTATATTAATTTTCAAATATGTGTGTATCCATCCATCTGTAATCTGGTGGATTTTTGTATTATTGTTATATATATACATACCCATATATGCATCTACACAAACACACATTTCACCATAATCATCATTTAACATCCATTTTCCACGCTAGCATTGGTTAGACAGGTTGTCCCAATAGAGTCAAGTTGGGTCAGATGACCGTGTCTTGCTTATATGGGACTTTCTGGCTAGATTTCTAAAGCTAGATGCCCTTCCTATCACCAACCACATTTACAGTGTGTGCTGGGTGCTTTTTGTCATGACTCCTACATGACCACTTTACAGTGTGGACTGGGTGCTTTTTGTAATGACACCCACATGACCACTGCTATATACATTTATATAACTTCTGGTTAGGTTAGCTGTAAAAGGAAGAATTCAAGAAATTAAAGTAGATTGAATCTCTCAGATTCCTTTTATGCATTTCCATGCTATCAATGAATAATTCATCTTTTGGGATTAAGATTGACCATGCAGTGATCAGGCCATTATAATCTTTCAGTTGCTAATTTTGTCTAATAATGAGAAATTCTAGCTATATGAGCATATTGAGACATTAATAGGTTTCCTCTTTTAAAAGATTGTAATGTTATACAGATACAAAAAGTAAAACAACAATGTCCAAGAAAACTATTAGTAAGTTGGGTCTGTAAAGAATCCACTGCCAAAAGATTATTACTTCAGTCTGTTACAGGGTTAAACTCCAGCTGTTGCTTCTGATAATTGTTTTTTCTTTCAGTTGAGTAAACTAGAGCAACATGAAATGAAGTGTCTTGCACAAGAACACAACACACAACCCATTCCGTGAACCAAACCCACAACCTTATGATCATGAGTCCCACACTCTAATTGCTATCACTTCATTGCTTTTGGAAAGCCCCAAAACAGCTGATAGTGACACTGTTGGTGTTCAGATTTTAACATATGTATATTATGATACATATCTTACTATGAAACCTAACATTTTCAGTGTATTTTGAAACTTTAATTTTAGATTTTTGATTTTAAAAGATGAAAGTAACAGAAAGAGTTATAGCACAGCTGATTAGGGACCGGGTGAATATAGACGAGATGCAATTTGGGTTTGTACCAGGGAAAGGCACCACTGATGCCCTCTTCCTTGTGAGGCAATTACAGGAAAAGTACCTAGCTAAAAGTAAGCCACTCTACTTGGCATTTGTCGACCTTGAGAAAGCCTTTGACAGAGTTCCACGTGCAGTAATCTGGTGGGCTCTTAGAAAACTAGGAGTAGATGAATGGCTTGTGAAAGCGGTGCAAGCCATGTATAGGGGAGCAGTCAGCAAAGTTAGGATTGGCAATGAGTATAGCGAGGAATTTAGCGTACAGGTTGGGGTCCACCAGGGCTCTGTTCTTAGCCCTCTCCTGTTCATCATAGTCCTGCAGGCAATAACGGAGGAGTTTAAGACCGAATGCCCATGGGAACTCCTGTATGCTGATGACCTCGCACTCATAGCTGAATCTATGGTAGAACTAGAGAATAAATTCCAAACATGGAAGCAGGGACTAGAGAGAAAGGGCCTCAAAGTCAACATGACAAAGACTAAGGTCCTTATAAGTAGACGAGAAAACAGAACCCAGATCCCCTCAGGGAAATGGCCTTGCTCAGTATGTAGGAAAGGTGTAGGTAGGAACTCCATTCTCTGCCCCAAATGCAAACAATGGGTACACAAGAGATGTAGCGGGATCTCAGGAAGCTTAATTAAGAATGTAGGATTCACATGCAGCAGCTGTGCTGAAACAGCAAGCAAACAGCCACAGGAAACAAGTACCACCAATCTCTGGGAGGGCCCTGTAGAAACAGTAGACAGCTTCTGCTACCTAGGTGACCGAATTAGCAACGGAGGTGGGTGCTCAGAAAGTACAATAACTAGGGTAAGAACGGGATGGAAGAAGTTTAGGGAACTACTACCACTGCTAGCTGCAAAAGGCTTCTCCCTCAGAATGAAAGGCAGACTGTATGATGCGTGTATCCGAACAGCGATGTTGCATGGTAGTGAGACCTGGGCGCTGAAGGTGGAAGACTTACGTAGATTAGAGAGAAACGAAGCCTGCATGCTCCGATGGATGTGTACAAGTAATATACGTGAACGACAAAGCATAAAGGAATTGAGAGAGAGACTGAGCATAAGAGGAATCAAATGCTGCGTGCAGGAGAGGCGGTTACGCTGGTATGGACATGTGATGCGTATGAAGGATGACAGCTGCATAAAAAGGTGCAGAGCACTAGAAGTTGATGGAAACCGCGGAGTGGGGAGACCCAAGATGACTTGGGATGAGGTGATAAAAGCCGACCTTACCCAACTACACCTCTCAAAGTCAATGACACACGACCGTGACTTCTGGCGTCACGCAGTAATACAGGGTACCCGACCTCCCATGGGTACATGCTGAAGCATATAAATAATATGCCCCCCCTCCACCGCAAGGTGGTTGTGGAGGTGCCACGGCAAAAAAGCACCCAGCCCACACTGTAAAGTGGACGTGTAGGCGCCACGAAAAAGCACCCAGCACTCACTGTAAATGAGGTTGGTGTTAGGAAGGGCATCCAGCTGTAGAAATCAAGCCAGATCAGTTCCTGTATGAGCAAGGCATGGTCAGCCGACCAGACACTGCCCACAACAGGACAACCCGTCTAACCCATGCTAGCATGGAAGAACGGACGTAAAACGGTGATGATGATGATGATGATGATGATGATGATAATGATGATCAAGAGGTGGTATTATTTTAATGCAAGAACACGGTAGAGGGTCGGACGCCATGCTTTGCAGCATAGAGTTACGTCCCTTTATGGTCTAAGTTCAAATCCTGCCGAGGTTAATTTTGCCTTTCATCCTTACAGGGTCGATAAAATAAAGTACCAGTAATACACTGGGATAATTGCTGGCCTTGTGCCAAAAGTAGAAACAATTATTTTAATGCAAATGACTCTTACAGGACTAGTTCTGTTTCTTTCTCTGATGACCTCTTGATTCTGTAAGAGGTGCTTTTTAATAAAATTATATATGTACGTGTGTGTATATATATATATATATGGACCCGTCTAAACCCATGCTAGCGTGGAAGATAGACGTTAAACGATGATGATGATGATGATATATATATATATAAGACTGATAATTTTTTAAAAGCCAGTACAATGTGGTATAAAATTACAAAGGACAAATGATGTCAAATGAAACAAAATAAAACAAAGTAATGTTTTACCCAGTGTATTTTAACATGATATTTCAGGGCTATTACCTTCTTTTCAAATGTGAAGTGGAAACACTCCAAGACAAAACAAAATGAATGTTTGAAGTTTTCTTCCCTAACTGGTCTATGTGTCTGAAAAATGCATGCACTAGGTTGCTACAGTAACCATTTTGCCTTGAACATTTCTGACCTATTATTTATCCCTGGTTTTATTTGGCTGATGAAAATGGCCTTTTTAATCCTTAAATTGCTTATATTCTTTTCAGTCGCCGCAATGGTGACCTCAATGTCTTGGTTGTGGCATCTGTCATGATGTTTTTTAATGCAAGAGGCTCTCATTGTCACATGCTTCTTGCGCCGTATATGTAGCCTCCTTATGGTACTTCTGATGTATGAGGAGCTACATTTTTTGCATGTGATCTTATAGACCACAGGTTCTCAACCCATTTAGGCCAAACACCCCCTTTTGTCCCTTGAAATCACCTTATTTTTCCATTTTTCAATATACTACTGATTTTGATATCAGTAGATTACTAAAATATTGATTAACAATATTCAGGCAGCTGAGAGTATAAATACATTCCTTGAAAGGAAATAAATAAATTTCAAAAAAAGGAACATAAATGTTCTTTTTTATGAATAAGGACCAGTTGAATTTGTTATATTCCCACCAGGCGATACCAGCTATTTTGAACATTTATACAAGAGAAACTCTGTCTATGCCAAGAGTGCCCTTATCTGGAAGAAAGTGGCAATTATATCATTTCAAAGCTTTCCAATTTTCCCTTTAATGAAACGGACAGAATAAATGTTGATATCAAACTTGATGTCCCCCTGCTTTGTGAGCTTAGAGACCACGGAAGAGGGTTTTCATGACCACGCGGGAGGGTATATTTATTAATAAATGGTAAAATATATACAACAAATGAGTAATTGAATTGTAGTAGATGGTTTCCAGTCCAGTCAGACTGCAACTACAAATAAAAATTGTTAGTTTGCTTTGTAACAATAGCATATCCAAGTTTTCGTATAAATCAACTTACTTTAACTTTGACTCATTTCAATTGGACCCTTGAGCTTCATGGAGTCTAGCTAACGCTTTGACGTGAGGCTGAATTTTCCTAATATGTAGCCAGAGATCTCCACGTGTAATTACATTGTAGCGGTTGCGAGCCTTACTGTGTAGTCTGGAAACAACATCAAACCTCCTCTCGGCTAAGTATGAGCTTGGAAAAGGCTCTTAGCCTCTGCATGTAGGTGTGGAAATCAACGCTGAATTTCCTCTTGCATCCCAAAAAGGGGTTCACCTATTTTGGGAAATCTAATTTTGATCATGTCATCTGCTTGAAGTTCAATGAATTCTTCCTGAAATTTAACGTCCAAATCGTCGACGTTAGCTATGAAAGCATCTGCTATCCACATTGGGATGTCCATCGGCAAAAGGTTGACAAACCGTTATCTCATGTTGTCTTGCAGCGCACGGAGATGAGTGGTATAAATTTGGAGTTGGTCATCGCTTACAATGTTTTGAACATTGGCGACACTAGGAAAATTATAGAATTCCCATCAACAAAGATTCCTTTCGATGACATTCAATTTGGCCACGAATGTTTTCACAGCATTCCTTGCTTTAAACAAGGTGATCTTTTTCCCCTGCAAAGCCAAAATGACGCTATTGCATTTGTCGAAGATGTTGGTGAGGTAGGCGCAGTCGAGGGTTTTCTTGTACAGTTCTGTGTTGCATCCTCTCAGAAACTCAATGATAGTCAAACAGTTCAAAGAAGTGAGTAAGGCACTTGCCCATTGAAAGCCACCTCACTTCAGTATGAAGGAGCAACTTGATGAATTCTTCGTCATTATCTTGGCATGGTTGCTGGAAAATTCGTTCATTGAGGGAATGGCGTTTGATAAAATTGATGACATCAATGGCCACCTGCAAGGACTTGCTCAGAGGCTTGCTGAATTTCTTCGCAGCCAAGTGTTGTCGATGAATGACACAATGAACAGCAAATACAGATAGATTTTCTCTCTTCAGAAGAGTGACGAAGCCCTTATGTAGGCCGACCATTGCTCCTGCATCGTCCGTAGCACATGAAACAATGTGTGTTGTATGTGGTCCTAGATGTATGTATTACCTGCCTGTGTGTTGTATGTAGTCCTAGATGTATGTATTACCTGCTTATGTATTGCATGTGGTCCCAGCTGTATGTATTACCTGCTTGTGTGTTGTATGTGGTCCTAGATGTGTGTATTACATCCTTATGTGCTGTATGTGGTCCTAGATGTATGTATTACCTGATTGTGTTGTATGTAGTCCTAGATGTTTGTATTACCTGATTATGTGTTATGTGGTCCTAGATGTTTGTATTACCTGCTTATGTGTTGTATGTGGTCCTAGATGTATGTATTACCTGCTTATGTGTTGTATGTGGTCCTAGATATGTGTGCTACCCGCTTCTGTGTTTTCTTTCTTTTTTTATTTGTAATATTATTTATACAATAGGGAATAAAGTAGATCTACATAGTGTTAACTCGTTACGGTTGAGTCAATAATTTCAGACTTGAAATGCATTGTTATCGGTGAAGGAAAGATAAGATTCTAACTGGCTGCACTCAAAGTGTCCTTTGACCCAAATGACTATGGGTTTTTTCATTTTTAGGATCTCAATTACCGGTTAATGTCTAGACACGCCTGCTCACAGCTGCAGCCAGACTATAGTTATGCAGTCTGCAAGTTCATTCAAAGGCATTCACACTGGGTGTCTCAAAGACATACAAATATGGCTTATAAAACTTACCAAACTAAAGAGTCTTCCAGCGCCCCCTACCCCCCCCCCCCCTCAAGCTCCAAACGCCCCCCTAACGCGACCTTACTCCCAAACGCCCCCCCCCCCCCCTGGAGTTCCGAAAGGCCCCCTGGGGGTGCATATGCCTCCCCGTTGAGAACCTTTGTTATAGACCATATATGTTCTCATGCACACTTCTGTGTTGTTGATGGGGCAATTAGGAAGTGTGCATATATATATATTGAAAATAAGGATGGGTTGGAAGAAGTTAAGGGAGCTGCTTCCTCTGCTGACAAAGACGGGTTTCTCCCTGCATGCAAAAGTCCGGTTATATAATGCCTGTGTGAGGTGCACGATGCTGCATGGTAGAACATCTGCTACTGCCTCTGGATCTTTTGCAGTGGAATGATATGGACCCCAGTCCCTATCGTCTCATTTCTACAGCTGAGTAAACTGGAGCAATGTGAAATAAAGTGTCTTGCTCAAGGAAACCACATCACCCAGTCTGAGAATTGAACTCACAACCTTTCGATTGTGAGTTCAATGAGTTCAATGCTCTAACCACTAAGCCATGTGCCTCCATGGATAGTAAAAGATAGATAGATAGAGGGAGGGAGGGAGAAAGAAAGAGAGAGAGTGTGTAAATGTGTTGATAGTTGGATCTCCTTAATTATGACTTAAAAACTGCTAGAAACATTGTTATGCTGTTAAGCTTGGCACATTATGTGGATTGTCTCATTGTTCCTGGTTAAACACAGATACCATTCCAAGTTAACGGCTCAATGATCAGTAATAGGAATGGCACCATGGTTCTAAAGAAAACTATAAACTGATGTGCCAAGAAGAATTCCAATAATTCATATTATGCAAATTTCTAAAATTTTCAAACATAATCTAGAAAAATGAATGTGAAAAATGAATGTGTACACATTCTCACACTCACATGCACAAGCACACATCTGTGTGTATTCATTCCATTGCTCTAAGTAAAATATCTATAAGTATTGTTTCATAAAATACAAATCAAAGTTAAAAAGAAATTCACATAAAAAATGTTCAGTCATCTCCTCTATAGTCATTTAATAACCAATATCTATGTAGCCATTACATAATATTTATTCTGATTAAAAATGTGTAAAAGCAAGTGTCCTCAGGGGATCAATTATTTTCATTTCAAACCCTATTTTACAATTTTCTTTTTTTTTTTCTTTCTAAAGCTATCTTCTTCACTCATATTTCCTATCTCTAAACTTATTTTTTTACAATAAAATATTCATGAATAATTCATAGAATAATTAATTCCAAAGGAGCACTAGTTTTAGCATTAATCCCTTAACTATAATCAACATTGTTTAATAATAATAATAATAATAATAATATCTCTAAGCTTTCTCAAAATGTTTAGTTTAAACAATGTCAACTTGAATAATAATTGTTTCTACTTTTGGCACAAGGCCAGCAATTATTCCAGTTTATTACTGATACTATATTTTATTGACCCCGTAAGGATGAAAGGCAAAGTTAACCTTGCATAATAATTGTTTCTACTTTAGGCACAAGGCCAGCAATCACCCATTGCATTACTGGTACTTTATTTTATCGACCCCGTAAGGATGAAAGGCAAAGTCAACCTCGGCGGGATTTGAACTCAGATCGTAAAGGGACGTAACTATGCTGGAAAGCATGGCGTCCGACCCTCTACCGATACTGCCAATCCACCGCCCCTTAACCTTGCATAATAATGATAAGTAACAAGTCGAAAAATTACAGAACAGAACAGACAAAAACAAACACAACATCAAAAGAAGAACAAATTTCAAAAGTCTTGAACGCAACCCCCATATCTCCCTCGTTGCTATGACTACGAGTTTAGCGTAGCTAAAATCAAAAACAGCAGCAGCAGTAACAACAACACTAGTAACCGATGGTACTGGCCTTGAAAAACAAAAAAGGAAAAAAACTAAGTCAGACATTCAAACATTACAATGAAACTTATTTTATTTTTTTATGTTTTTGTTCATTTATTTATTTATTTACTTTCGTCTACAACGTGATGGTGCCACACTAAAATCACCGGCGGTGATGTAACCATAAATTCACCAATCCTCGATATGAGTGTTTAAATGTGGAACCTAAACAGTTCGAATAACAGTGAAAAGGAAACTGGAACGTCATGTGAAAGACTCTCACCCAGCAAGTGCTCCCTGACCCAGCAGCAGGGACCTGGCTGTCATCTAAATACTACTGGTGTTGGAGGAAGAAGAAGGAATGGGACAAGAACCAACTGGACGAAAGAATTGAATAGAACTGTCATGAAATGTTACCTGAAGAGTTAACTCATGGAAAAAAGCTATAGGAAACGGATGCATAACATCTGCAATGAGATTGGTCTATTTAAATTAGGTGAACAAAAATTGGCCGGACAGGCTCGTGTAATAAGAACTAATAGATGGATAAGTGAGTTGGAACTGGAGGAACTGAGCAGAGAGATTAAGTTGGAAATGGAGAGTGGAGTATATCAGGCAAATGAACCAGTGGGAAATGAAGGTGAAGAAGTTGAGAGACCTAAGGAAGCATCCGAAGCAGACAATGATCTGAATGCTGAAATAAATAACATCTGGAACAAAGATACGGCCAATGAGGAAATGAATGGTGACGGGCTAGGGCAAGATTTGGTTGATATCCTGAACTTAGTGGTAGATGAAATGAACAATGATAGTGGAAAACCTATGAACCTAAGATTTGTAGACAGGAAAAAGTTAAAAGGAATAACAGCTAAGGTAAATAAGGTCATCCCATACCTTGAGGCGAGGAAGCTTCACCAATGCAACAATATCCTCAAAGCAACTCCAAATGTGGTGAAGAAATTACTTGGTATAAAAACGAGAGGAAACAACAAACAAGAAAAATCAGAACCTTGGTGGAAGAGACGACTGAATGGTGAAATCAAGGAAATGAGAAAAAACATTGGAAAGCTTGAGTTTTTACTGAATGGGACATTAAAAAAGATAGATTGAAAATAAAATACGAAACTAGGGGAAAAGAGCTAAATGTTATTATAGAGGAACTGAAGCAACGCATTGTAGCAAAAAGTGCAAAGATTAGGCAGTATGAGAACAGAGTCAGTCAGTATAGACAGAACCTCATGTTTGACAACAACCAGAAGATGTTTGAACAGCTTGAAGGGAAAGAAAGAGGCAACGACTTGATCCCTGAGGTGGAACAGACTAAGACATTCTGGAGAGTATATGGGAGCAGGATGTTGAACATAATAGTCAGGCAGTATGGATTGAGACAGTTCAAAAGGAGATTAGTGAACAAGCACACCAACAACCTGATTTGAGTATCACAGTTGAAACTCTTAAAGGGCAGGCCAAAAAACTAACCAACTGGAAATCACCAGGCCCAGATGGTGTACAAGGGTATTAGATTAAAAATATAACATCCCTCCACCCAAAACTGACTACCATATTCAATGACTGCTTGATATCGAGTGTAGTACCTGAATGGTTGACAAAAGATACCACAGTTCTGGTAATGAAAGACCGAATCAAGGGTAATGATGTTATCAACTATAGGCCTATCACATGTTTGTCCGTAATGTGGAAACTGTTAACAAGCATTGTGTTTGAGGAAATATACTATCACCTCCACATAAACAACTTTTTACCGGACGAACAGAAAGGATGCCGAAAGAAGTCCCGTGGTACAAAAGACCAGTTATTGATAAGATGGTAATGAGGAATTGCAAGAGGAGGCACACTGGTCTTGCCATGGGATGGATAGATTACAAAAAGGCATTCGACATGGTACTTCATTCTTGGATAACCAAAAGCCTAGAGATCTTCAAGGTGGCAGATAACATCAGACAGCTCTTAAGCAAAAGTATGAAGTCCTGGGAAACAGTTAACATCAGGTGGAGAATCCTTGGGAGGCGTGAAGATCAAGAGAGGTATCTTCCAGGGAGATAGTTTGTCCGCTTTGTTGTTTGTCCTTGCCCTGATACCCCTGTCCATCATGTTGCGAAAAGTGAGAGCAGGATACAAGTTGGGAAGAGGAGAGCTTCGTGGACGATCTTAAACTCTTTAGGAAGAGTGAGAAGGAGTTGGATGTACTTGATAACACTGTCCGTATTTTCAGCAATGATATATGTATGCAATTTGGTG
Organism: Eledone cirrhosa; assembly: GCA_964016885.1. Taxonomy (NCBI): domain Eukaryota; kingdom Metazoa; phylum Mollusca; class Cephalopoda; order Octopoda; family Eledonidae; genus Eledone; species Eledone cirrhosa. Next base: position 28,996,724 of record OZ024743.1, on the reverse strand, counting down.
TTAAGTGTGGAGTCCTAGTGTTGAAGAGGGGTAAATTGAACAGAAACAACAGAATACAGGTACCAATAGGTGAGATGATAAAGGAAATTGACATTGAAGAGGGATACAAATATTTAGGTGTTCTGGAGGCAGATGACATCAAGAACAAAAAAATGAAGGAATTGGTAAGATCTGAATACATAAGGAGAGTAAGGAACATACTAAATTCACATCTAAATAGTAGGAATGTCATAAGTGCAGTAAATTCCGGAGCTGTGTCTATTATTAGGTACAGTGCGGGAATTCTGAAATGGAATATTACTGAACAAAAAAAGAAATGGATATGAAGACTAAGAAGCTAATGACTATCTACACCATGTTCCACAAGAGGAGTGATGCTGATAGACTCTACTTAAAGAGATCTGAAGGTGGAAGAGGTCTTATCAGCATAGAAGACTGTGTTCAGATGGAGAAAAACAGCCTGCACAAATATGTGGCTGACAGTAGGGAGCCAATGCTCAAAATTGTACTGAAGGAGAAGACAATAGACCAGGGGATGTCCAAGGAGGAAGAGCAGCCTTCATGAAAAATCCTTTCATAGCACCTTCTTTAAGAAAACGGAATTAAGAGATCCACAGACATCGAACTGGTTAAAAAGAGGAGACCTTAAAAAAGCTACAGAAGGAATGCTAATGGCTGTGCAAGAGCAAGCCCTCAGTATGAAGTGGGTCAAACACCATATCGACAAGGAGGAGGCTAGCTCATTGTGTAGGATCTGTGGAGAGAGAGAGGAGACTGTGGCTTACATTGTATCCGAGTGTAAACGCCTAGCCCAGACTCACTACAAAGGCTGGAGACATGATGTGGTAGGAAGGGTGATCGACTGGCATCTATACAAATTAAACAATTTGCCACATTCTGAGAAGTGGTATGAGCATAAGCCAGAGTCAGTGATATAAAACGATCAGGTGAAGGTGCTATGGGATTTTAGGATACAGACGGACAAGAAATTAGAACACAATAGGCCTGACCTGGTGGATTTGGACAAGGAAAAAAGATTGTGCCTGATTGTAGATGTAGCCTGCCAATTTGACAGAAAATTAACCGATACCAGGACTTAAAGTGGGAGTTAAAAAGGATTTGGAACTGCGATGAAATCAAGGTCGTCCCGATTGTCATATTTGCACTAAGTACTATCTCAAAGAGTTTCCAAGGATGGTTAAAGAAGATTAGTCCAGCCCCGCATTTTGGAACACTTCAAAAAGCATGCTTGCTAGGAACAGCAAGAACCCTCTGATACGTCCTGAATGTCTGAGGCTGCAGGTAGTGGCTTGATATTCATTTCAACAAACTTTCAAGTTAAATAACATCAATGACTGAGACACAAAGAACAATAATAATAATAATGGTTTCTTATATAGGCACAAGGCCAGCAATTTTTGGAGAAGGGAAAGTCGATTAAATCGACCCGAATGCGTGACTGGAACTTTATTTTATTGACCCCGTAAGGATGAAAGGCAAAGTTAACCTCGGCAGGATTTGAACTCAGATTATAAAGGCTATAACTCTATGCTGCCAAAAATAATAATGATAATGACAATAAGAAAACACATTACTCAAATGTTTTTATATTTGTGTCTTATTTGTATGCTAGGTAGTATATCACCTAGAAATTTAAACTGGGTTTATCCACTATTATTTTGTTTTCCCATCATACTGGGTTCTTTGTTATTTACTTTATAAAAAAAATTGATGTAACATGAAAAATTTAATGCCTTTAAAAATATTCTAAGTTAGAGTTGTGTTGGAGTTTGACTGTAAAGAACAGAAATGAAAATATTTCTTTGGATGAATGAAGTATTGCACAGCAAGAGGCAAAGAAACAATGAATTGGAGATGGTTGTTGGAATAGAGGAGCCAATGAAGAGAAATGGAATGGGATTGTTGGGTCATATGTTGAGAAAGGGTGGGAGTGACTGTGTGAGAGGAGTGATAGAAATGGATGTAGATGGAAGTCGAGAAAGGGGGAAAACAATGAGAGACATAAAAATTATGAAGAAAGAAATGAAGAACAGCAGTTTGGTGGGGAGGGTTGCAGACACCATGGCAAAATGGAAAAGCTTATCATGAGGCCTACAAGTCTAACTCTTGCTCTAATGAGGTAAAAGGCCTTCAAACACTTGTTTATGCTGTGTTGTCTGTCTAAAAGATTCTAGGCAAATATATTTGGACAATAATAATATAGACTCCAGTTTTCGTTATTTTGTCTATAGCTTAGTCATAGGAAGCAGAACTCATGAGATTGTGCTGAGTTTCCAAGACTGGTGAGATGAAAGGGAGGCAGAAATTACATGTGGCTTTGTTGTTTGTGTTTATCCTCAAATCAACTCTAAGACCTACGATGAAAGATATTCCAACTGTGATCATTTAAAAAAATATTTTATTAGATAACATGTCTAGGAGTACATTTATCCAATATGTTCCTTTCTCTTTAATTGTAGCATGTAGTTTGAGGGTTATGTAGGCTTGTGATTTCTTACTGTAATCAATATCTTATAAGGTAGGAATCCCCAAACCTTTTGCACCATTAACCCTTTCATGGAATCCTTCACCTCTCATCGACTCATGTACAAAAGTAAATAAATTAAATAGAATATAAAATGAATAGAAAATAAAAACAGAAAATCAGAAACTGTATAAGTGAGTTGTATTTTATTGTATTATTTTATATATTTTCATTTTGTATACAAATGTATTTGGTCTAAAAGTTCAATCAATCTCTGGGTAGTCCCATTGATGCCTAGGGATTGATATCAGAAGAGGTTTCCCGTGACCTCTACGGAGAATCAAACTCTGTGTCTCTCAGATACTGGCTGAGTGCTCTCACCATTGAGCCTAGAGACCTGTTGTGATGGGTCCCTTAGCTCAATGATGAGAGCACTCAGTTTGTATCTTAGAGATATGGTCTTTGGTTCTTCCTAGTAGCAGCTGGTAACATCTTTTTCCATCTTGAAAGACCGTTACCCAATTTTTATTAGCCATTGTTTAGAAACTGACTGTAATTCCAGTTATTTTCAGTTATTGAGCATCCTACATCTATAAATTTATTTCCCCAATGCTTCATAAGCTCAATTGTTCAAGCTTCACACACAATATTTGTTTATGTATATATATATATGTGATGCGTATGAAGGATGACAGCTGCATAAAAAGGTGCAGACCACTAGAAGTCGATGGAAGCCGCGGAGTGGGGAGACCCAAGAAGACTTGGGGTGAGTTGATAAAAGCCAAACTTACCCAATTGGATCTCTCAAGGGAGATGACACACGACCGTGACCTCTGGCATCATGCAGTAATACAGAATACCCGACTTCCCACAGGAACAAGCCGAAGCTGAAGCATATAGACAATATGCCCCCACCCCCTCCCACTGCAAAGTGGTTGTGGAGGTGGTACGGCAAAAAAGCACGCAGCCCACACTGTAAAGTGGCCGTGTAGGTGCCACAGAAAAAAAGCACCCAGAAATCACTGTAAATGAGGTTGGTGTTAGAAAGGGCATCCAGCTGTAGAAATCAAGCCAGAATCAGTTCTAGTATGAGCAAGACAAGGTCAGCCAACTGGGCACTGCCCACAACAGGACAACCTGTCTAACCCATGCCAGCGTGGAAGAACGGACGTAAAACGGTGATGATGATGATGATATATATATATATGATAACTAAAAAAAAAATTATCGTTCTACATGGCTAAATACAATAAATGTAATCTTGTATATATATATATATATATATATATATATATATATATATATATATATAGATAATTTAATATATCAACTAACATAAGCGCACAGATGCACGCCCATGCCAGCAAATACACAGGTTATGTCATAGTACCTAGGTGGTTCAATGCAGGAGAATGCAGAACAATAATATAAAGGACGTAAAATAAGAAAATATTTTTTTAAAAAAATATTTTCTTATTTTACGTCCTTTATATTATTGTTCTGCATTCTCCTGCATTGAACCACCTAGGTACTATGACATAACCTGTGTATTTGCTGGCATGGGCGTGCATCTGTGCGCTTATGTTAGTTGATATATTAAATTATCTATATTTATCTCCAAATCACTGATTTGTCGAGCAAACTTGTCAAAACCACTTCTAAAAAAATTTTTTTTTTGGGGTGTTAGTAGGCGTCAGTCATCTTACCATCCCATTCCTTCTAACTAGCCTCTGTGTCACGTGATTGATTCTTTAGAATCGGCCATTTGACTTGAAGCAGTGAGAATTTCGGTACATAGAATTCAGTCCTCGCAAGCTGTTCGATCTACCGAATTATTATTATTTTTATATGAGCCGCCAGTGTCCGCGCATTGCCTGGAGACTTAACTGAGAATAGACTTCCTGATGACGCAATGAATTCTCGACAGTTGGATTACATAACTGTCTTTATCCCATTGCAGAAACTAATTAGTTGGAGTGAAAATTTAAGTAAGAAAAAAATTTTTTTTTTTTTAATTTTTTTAAAAAAATATTTTCTTATTTTACGTCCTTTATATTATTGTTCTGCATTCTCCTGCATTGAACCACCTAGGTACTATGACATAACCTGTGTATTTGCTGGCATGGGCGTGCATCTGTGCGCTTATGTTAGTTGATATATTAAATTATCTATATTTATCTCTAAATCACTGATTTGTCGAGCAAACTTGTCAAAACCACTTCTAAAAAAATTTTTTTTTTTTGGGGTGTTAGTAGGCGTCAGTCATCTTACCATCCCATTCCTTCTAACTAGCCTCTGTGTCACGTGATTGATTCTTTAGAATCGGCCATTTGACTTGAAGCAGTGAGAATTTCGGTACATAGAATTCAGTCCTCGCAAGCTGTTCGATCTACCGAATTATTATTATTTTTATATGAGCCGCCAGTGTCCGCGCATTGCCTGGAGACTTAACTGAGAATAGACTTCCTGATGACGCAATGAATTCTCGACAGTTGGATTACATAACTGTCTTTATCCCATTGCAGAAACTAATTAGTTGGAGTGAAAATTTAAGTAAGAAAAAAATTTTTTTTTTTAATTTTTTTAAAAAAATATTTTCTTATTTTACGTCCTTTATATTATTGTTCTGCATTCTCCTGCATTGAACCACCTAGGTACTATGACATAACCTGTGTATTTGCTGGCATGGGCGTGCATCTGTGCGCTTATGTTAGTTGATATATTAAATTATCTATATTTATCTCCAAATCACTGATTTGTCGAGCAAACTTGTCAAAACCACTTCTAAAAAAATTTTTTTTTTGGGGTGTTAGTAGGCGTCAGTCATCTTACCATCCCATTCCTTCTAACTAGCCTCTGTGTCACGTGATTGATTCTTTAGAATCGGCCATTTGACTTGAAGCAGTGAGAATTTCGGTACATAGAATTCAGTCCTCGCAAGCTGTTCGATCTACCGAATTATTATTATTTTTATATGAGCCGCCAGTGTCCGCGCATTGCCTGGAGACTTAACTGAGAATAGACTTCCTGATGACGCAATGAATTCTCGACAGTTGGATTACATAACTGTCTTTATCCCATTGCAGAAACTAATTAGTTGGAGTGAAAATTTAAGTAAGAAAAACATTTTTTTTTTTTTTTTTAATTTTTTTAAAAAAATATTTTCTTATTTTACGTCCTTTATATTATTGTTCTGCATTCTCCTGCATTGAACCACCTAGGTACTATGACATAACCTGTGTATTTGCTGGCATGGGCGTGCATCTGTGCGCTTATGTTAGTTGATATATTAAATTATCTATATTTATCTCCAAATCACTGATTTGTCGAGCAAACTTGTCAAAACCACTTCTAAAAAAATTTTTTTTTTTGGGGTGTTAGTAGGCGTCAGTCATCTTACCATCCCATTCCTTCTAACTAGCCTCTGTGTCACGTGATTGATTCTTTAGAATCGGCCATTTGACTTGAAGCAGTGAGAATTTCGGTACATAGAATTCAGTCCTCGCAAGCTGTTCGATCTACCGAATTATTATTATTTTTATATGAGCCGCCAGTGTCCGCGCATTGCCTGGAGACTTAACTGAGAATAGACTTCCTGATGACGCAATGAATTCTCGACAGTTGGATTACATAACTGTCTTTATCCCATTGCAGAAACTAATTAGTTGGAGTGAAAATTTAAGTAAGAAAAAAATTTTTTTTTTTTTAATTTTTTTAAAAAAATATTTTCTTATTTTACGTCCTTTATATTATTGTTCTGCATTCTCCTGCATTGAACCACCTAGGTACTATGACATAACCTGTGTATTTGCTGGCATGGGCGTGCATCTGTGCGCTTATGTTAGTTGATATATTAAATTATCTATATTTATCTCCAAATCACTGATTTGTCGAGCAAACTTGTCAAAACCACTTCTAAAAAAATTTTTTTTTTGGGGTGTTAGTAGGCGTCAGTCATCTTACCATCCCATTCCTTCTAACTAGCCTCTGTGTCACGTGATTGATTCTTTAGAATCGGCCATTTGACTTGAAGCAGTGAGAATTTCGGTACATAGAATTCAGTCCTCGCAAGCTGTTCGATCTACCGAATTATTATTATTTTTATATGAGCCGCCAGTGTCCGCGCATTGCCTGGAGACTTAACTGAGAATAGACTTCCTGATGACGCAATGAATTCTCGACAGTTGGATTACATAACTGTCTTTATCCCATTGCAGAAACTAATTAGTTGGAGTGAAAATTTAAGTAAGAAAAACATTTTTTTTTTTTTTTTTAATTTTTTTAAAAAAATATTTTCTTATTTTACGTCCTTTATATTATTGTTCTGCATTCTCCTGCATTGAACCACCTAGGTACTATGACATAACCTGTGTATTTGCTGGCATGGGCGTGCATCTGTGCGCTTATGTTAGTTGATATATTAAATTATCTATATTTATCTCCAAATCACTGATTTGTCGAGCAAACTTGTCAAAACCACTTCTAAAAAAATTTTTTTTTTTGGGGTGTTAGTAGGCGTCAGTCATCTTACCATCCCATTCCTTCTAACTAGCCTCTGTGTCACGTGATTGATTCTTTAGAATCGGCCATTTGACTTGAAGCAGTGAGAATTTCGGTACATAGAATTCAGTCCTCGCAAGCTGTTCGATCTACCGAATTATTATTATTTTTATATGAGCCGCCAGTGTCCGCGCATTGCCTGGAGACTTAACTGAGAATAGACTTCCTGATGACGCAATGAATTCTCGACAGTTGGATTACATAACTGTCTTTATCCCATTGCAGAAACTAATTAGTTGGAGTGAAAATTTAAGTAAGAAAAAAATTTTTTTTTTTAATTTTTTTAAAAAAATATTTTCTTATTTTACGTCCTTTATATATATATATATATATATATATACATATATATAATATATATATATTTGTCTATATGTATCATCATCATCATCATCATCATTGTTTAACATCCATCTTCCACGCTAGCATGGGTCAGACGGTATATATATATAATTATATATATATGCCGTCTGACCCATCCTACCATGGAAGATTGACGTTAAACAATGATGATGATGATGATGATGATACATATAGACAAATATATATATATTATATATATGTATATATATATATATATATATATATATATATATTTATATATATATATATATATTTATATATATATATAATATATACATATATATATTTGTCTATATGTATATATATATATATATATATATATATAATATATAATTTGTAATTCTTTATCTAAATAAATGCAAATCTATTCATAATATAAATATAATTCTCTATCTTTCCTCAGGTTGTCGTAATTTCCATATCATTAAATTGTTTTGTTTTGTTTTTCTTCTAAGAAATGTGTATCTTTCGTAGAGATATAATTTTCTCTTTCCATTCTCTCTGATCCTTGTTATCTAAAACTTATCTGAGACATCGTATTTGTTTTAATTTTAATTATAAGCTTTTATTATTATTAGGAGTAATGTTTATTTTGCTTAACTATCAGTATTAAAAGCAATAATTCAAAATTATTTTTGTTTTATCCCTATACCCTCTTTGATTAAAGTATTCTGTATATTTTCCAGATATATAGATGTTAAATTATGTTTCTGAATATAGGGTTGTACAATACTTTTACATATCATTTTATTGATATTATGTAATATTTATAGAGATATCTGCTATTTCTGAATTTAGCATATGAAAGAAGTTATATATCTCTCTCTCTTAAACATTGATAGAGACCCATGCAGACTAAATATAACAACTGGGGAAGAATGCATTTAGAACAGATTGCTGGGTATGCATGATTATATGAATATGAAGATTTATCTGAAGTAGATGAAGGAGGTGAATAAGATATCTTAAAAACATTGGGGTACGCTAGATGCCTCAACAATGACAAAATGACTATGGTTGTAAAGCAGAGGACTGCCCAGCCAAAGTTGACATGAGGTGTGATTTGAAGAATATTTGGTAATTATTTCTAGCAGGTTGAGTGAATGTATTCAGTCTCCCTCATTGGCTTAGAGCTTATAATCAGATGTCAACAAATGTATTTTGTTGTATTAGTAAAAATATTTTACATTGCCTCAGTCCACCTATTTATCAGGTTATCAATGCCAGATCATCTGAGAATATTACATAATATTATAAAAGTACAGCTAAGAAAACGTCAGCCCTCAAGTCCAACTATGACTTTAAAGAAATTTACATTTGACATATTGTAATTTATAGTGGGCAGTACCTAATATATTGGTGGATATCATCATCATCATTGTTTTACGTCCGTTCTTCCACGTTAGCATGGATTAGACGGGTTATTCTGTTGTGAGCAGTGTCCAGTCGGCTGACCTTGTCTTGCTCATACAGGAACTGATTCTGCCTTGATTTCTACAGCTGGATGCCCTTCCTAACACCAACCTTATTTACAGTGGATATAGAATACATATTTTTAGATTTTGGAAGCATATAAGTGTAAGAGGTATGTTTAAGGTTCTGTGTTGTCTATTGTATAAGTATGATGTTAGTGTAAGTTATATTTGTGGTTGTGTGGTGTGTATTGTATTGGGTATGGTGTTAGTGCAAGTGATGTTTGTAATTGTGGGGTCTCTTTTGTATAAGTGTGATGTAAGTGATATGCTTGTAGTTGTGTGGTGTCTACTGTATATAGTGTTAGTGTGATAGTTTTGAAGCTCTGTACTGTCCATTGTATTGTATATGGTGTTAATGCAAGTAATGTGTGATATCTAATGTATAAATGTGCTGTTAGTGTAAGATATATTTGTGGTTGTGTTGTGTTTATTTATTTTTTTTATTTTTTTACTAATATTAATATACTAACAAAATAGACCAGGGTTTTTATTTGTTTTAAATATATAAGTAAATAACATTACACGTTGCTCAGAAATATTTTAGAATGAAAATATAAACACATATAACAAATACAATTAACTATTTCTAGGAACCTCACAAATACATCGCACCAAAAGTATGATTTTAGTATAAGTGATATGTTTGTAGTTGTATGGTGCCTATTGCGTAGTATGATGTTTGTGTTGTGAGGTGTCTACTGTGTTATGTATGGTGTTAATATTTTGTTTGCTGTTGTGTGGTGTCTACTGTATAAGCATGATATCAGTGCAAGAATTGTATTTATGCATAAAAATAGTGTTGAAACACAAAAGATGTAAATTTACGGTTCTAAATTACTAATAACATGACAAGCTTAAATCTTGCTATAGATATTGTTTTGTTTTAGTTTACTTTTAGCTAAAAGTAGCTTCCATTCTATTTTACAGTAGATGGATGACTAATCTAAACTATAATAAAGTAAGGAGTGCGGGACTGCGTACGGTTTATAATTTTTTATCCCATTAGTAAAATAAGTTGGATTACTTTGAATAAATAATGAATGAATATTACATAATTTATCTACTAAATTTCGTAGCTGTTGATTAAATATATTTTATTGTTTATTTAAAGATTCACTTCTTTAAAATTTTCAAATGTCAACACTTCCGGTTAGTGATCGCTTAAATAAACATTTACATGTTCCCGTCACTAATTTTCTCCTAATGCAGTTTATATATAATATCGTGTTTTTTTTAATGTATCATGTATTATATTACTGATTACATAAGACAGTGTAACGCAGTCTTCATTCAATTTCTGTGGATATTGTCAATTACGATTTTATTTGATGTATCATATCTACATGCATATATAGTTACGTATAATATCAATATGCACACTACATATGCATGTAGAAAACCACCTGAAGGGTAGTTTTTCTGCTAGTAATTTTAATATTTATAGAGTAACTAAAGTTTACGTTAAATATAGTATGTAGTTTACATTTTTGTAGCACTGAATTGAAAATGTAAAGCTTTTAGGTTATGTCTTCTGATAATTAATACTATATGAAGTGAACATATATTTCTAAAATACACCCTTTTGATACTACATCTTTTATAACCACCCTGCTTCTATCATACAAAGCTGTTCATTTTAAAATCTTTATATTCATCTAAAAAACCAACCTTCCCTTAGATGGCTTTTTTGAGAGATTATATTATTATCTTGATATGAATCTCATTTAAATATATTGTTTGTTTCTTGAGTTTAACTCCATGGCTCTTTTTGTTGCTTGTAAAACTATATATATAAATACATTATAAATATAATATAAAATAATAATATATAAATACATTATAAATATAATATAAAATAATTGTTTCTACGTTAGGCACAAGGCCAGCAATTACCCAGTGTATTACTGGTACTTTAAAATAATAATATATAAATATAATCTAAATATCATATAAAATAATAATATATAAATATATTATAAATATAATATAAAATAATTGTTTATACTTTTGGCACAAGGCCAGCAATTACCCAGTACATTACTGGTACTTTATTTTATCGACCCCGTAAGGATGAAAGGCAAAGTTAACCTCGGCGGGATAAGAACTCAGATCGTAAAGGGACGTAACTATGCTGCAAATCATGGCGTCCGACTCTCTCCCGATACTGCCAATTCACCGCCCCTTTATAATATAAAATAATTGTTTCTACTTTTGGCACAAGGCCCGCAATTACCCAGTGTATTACTGGTACTTTATTTTACCGACCCCGTAAGGAAGAAAGGCAAAGTTAACCTCGGCGGGATTTGAACTCAGAACGGCAAGGGCCGTAACTCTATGCATCAAAGCATGGCGTCCGACCTTCTACCGATACTGCCAATTCACCATATAAATATAATCTAAATATCATATAAAATAATTGTTTCTACATTTGGCACAAGGCCAGCAATTATCCAGTGCATTACTGGTACTTTATTTTATCGACCCCGTAAGGATGAAAGGCAAAGTTAATCTCGGCGGGATTTGAACTCAGAATGGCAAGGGTCGTAACTCTATACGTCAAAGCATGGTGTCCGACCCTCTACCGATACTGCCAATCCACCGCCCAATCATATAAAATAATAATATATAGATATATTCAAATAACAGAAAATAAAAAGAATCATGAAGTTAAACATAAGAAACAAACAATATACTTGAATAAGATTCATGTCTAGATAATATCTGTCAAAATAGCCATCTAATTTACATTGTTATTATAATGTGAAACATTACTAGAGTGGTGTTAGTCAGTTTAGATAGTTCTTCTTCCAAAAGATTTACTCTTCATTAAAATTAAACTTGCTATTTAAGTGTACTATAGAATTTCTTTGCCTCCTGGGTATACATGTAATTTTTTTTCACCTGTAAATAATTGTTTCTAATTTAGTCAGATGGCCAGCAATTATGTGTGAAGGGAAATTTGTACTAGTACTATATTTTATCAATCTCAAAACTATAAAATGCAAAGTTGACCTCGGCAGGATTTGAAGTCAAAACATAATATTCTGGAACGAATGATACTTAGAATTATTAAATAATTAGTATATTGGAAAGAATGTCTATTATTAAGACTATAATGTATTTTTTGCATATTCATCTCATATTCTTTTTCCAATAATAATTTCTTAATGGCAATAGGAAGATTGTGGAATGGGGGATAGTGGAAGAAGTATATTGATAATAGATAAGAGTGTTAATTAGAGTGGAGTCAATGGGATTTTGTGTAGTCAGGTATGTACTGCAGTTAGCCACATTGTGAAATTGGTTCAGGAATCAATGGAGTGGTGGTATCTGTGGGTGGGGTATTACATATAGAATACAGACAGGAGGGAGGGGCATATAGGGTGCCTTGCTTGTAATGGTGCATTGTGAGGTTTAGCTTCTTAAGGTACAGTACCAAGTGAGTAAACATCACTGATGATGGGTTAAAATCCTGAAACACTAATGTCTGGTGTTCTCACACGACTACTGTGGTAGCTGTAACATGAGCACCATTTAAAACATTCATAGCAAGACTTATATATGTTTGTTATGCGTAAACATATTGTACATTCCTTCATATATACTTCTATTATAAATTATGTTCTGTTAGTGCTACTGTTAATTAATCCTAACCAATCAAGCTCACACTATAGGCAAATGAGCATCTCTAGCAAATGTTTGATACGCAAAAGTATATAAGTTATGGCTTATTCTTGTTGCAGTACTGAATGAGTAAACATCACTGATGATGGATAAAAAACTTGAAACATGAATGCCTGGCATTCTCAAACAGCATAAAACATTTATAGCAAGACTATATATAAACTTATTATATCTGCCTATATTATGAATCACGGTATCTTAATTCTACTGCTAATGTGTGTGAGTGTGTATATATATATATATATATATTTCTCTCTAAAAATGAAAAGCAGATTATATGATGCCTGTATACGAACAGTAATGTTACATGGCAGTGAGACATGGGCATTGTGTGCAGAGGACCTATGCAGACTGGAAAGGAACGAAGCATGCATGCTCCGTTGGATGTGTAATAATAATATACGTGAACGGCAAAACATAAATGAACTAAGTGAGAAATTAGGAATAAGAGGGATCAGATGCTGTTTACTTGAGAGAAGACTACGTTGGTATGGTCATGAGATGCGCATGAAAGACAACAGCTGTATAAAAAAGTGCAAGGCGATCAAAATTGATGGAAGTTACGAAGTAGGTAGACCCAGAAAAACCTGGAACGATTTGATGAATTCCAACCTTGCACCTCTCTACGGCAAAATGTCACTGGACTGAGATCTTTGGCGCCACGCAGTAATACAGAAGACCCGCCTTGCCTATGTACAAAGTGAAACCTACAGTCAGTAGGGACCTCTTAACCAAATATACACCCCAACCCACTCCCCCTACTCTATCTTCCCATTCCCACCAACACCGCCCTTTCTCTATAAAGTTATGTTGGTACCACAACATTCAGTCCAAACTAATGAGTTTGTGTAGGTATCACAACAAAAAAAACACAATCCATGCTGTAATGTGGCCATGTAGGTAACACGGTAAAAAGCTCCCATTCCACACTGTAAATGTGGTTGGTGTTAGGAAGGGCATCCAGCCGTAGAAAACCTGCCAGATAGTCCTATATGAGTGAGACATGGTCACCTGACAAATCTAACCTCAAGTGGGACAAATTCCCATCTAACCCATGCCAGCGTGGAAGATAGATTTTAAACGATGATGATGATGATGATGATATATATAGATATAGATATTATTATTGTTATTATTATTATGTGAGAATAATGTACAAATGTCAAGAAAATGAACAGTGTATGAGTCATGATATACATGTGTGCATGTGTACAGAGACGGAATATCAGATGAAGTGTTGGTGAATTTCGGGAAGCTCAGAGATTTTGTAGGATGCAGTGTCCCAACAGCTAACAACCGATGCTGTTAGTTTGTTCCGTGCTTCAGCAACTCTGAGCATGAAAAAATGTTTCCGAAAGTCATCGGAGCTCTGCAGTTTTCTGATTCTGACTTTGTAGACATGCCCACAGGTCTTAGACACATGGAATTCAAAAATGTACTCAGGGTTGTTGTTGGCAAGATGGTTAATAATTTTGTGGGTATATACCAAGACAGTTGCCAGATGTCGGAGCTTCAATGTATCCATGCCTAGGGAAGCAAGGTGTTCAGAATTTGGTAGATGCCTTATGGAGGGTATTCGCTTGGTTGCACGTCTCTGAACAGTTTCCAGGAGGTCAATATTCTGAGCAAGATAGGGGTTCCAGACAGGTGATGCAAATTCTAAGTGTGGCCGCATCATAGCTATATACAGCTTTTAATAGATAGCTGGAGAGCCGCTGACAAAGGTTTTACTGAGTGATGCCAAGACTCCCTTGGCCTTCTTGACAATTTTAGAGATGTGCTTTGTCCAATGCAAATCACTGCTGACAGTAATGTCTATCTAGATTCAACTTGCAGTTGTTAGCTAGGTAATATGAATTAAAAATTCAATGTAATTGCATAGTTTTGAGCTTTAGAGCACAAAATCAAGTTGTCTCAATTATTGATAATGTATTAGGTAACATATTTATGCTTTATTCTTACAGAAGATATTCCTATGGTCATTAAGTGTGATGTCCTAACAAGTATCATTAACCCGATCCATATTCCATTCAGAGAACACTATGTGAGTAACTAATTTCACATTTATTATTAGTTTTGTTTCATTTTAAAGGATAACAGAATTTTAGATAGTCATGCAAATTCTAACATGTGCATGTATTTTTCAGCTAGTGTTGGATAGCTGAATAGTCAATGGGAGAAATAATTTTTATTTGGTAGTGTAAAGCAACTAACTAGAGCAAAATGACACGAAACCTTTTCTTCCCCATGTCTTCTATTCAAACACTTTACACACAAATGGATACCATGTAGAAAAAAAACACACAAAATATTTAAAATAGATGAAAAAAAAAAGTGATGCCTAAAACAATTTTATGAAGCATTACATTTATATTGAATTTATACAAAAATCAATGTTGCACAATCTGTATACATTGTCTTATAAACTCTTTAATAAACAACACAAAATGTTGATTAGCAAATTAGTGTTGAGGTCGCCAAACTTAGGAGTATACAAAAACTAAATATCCTGTATTTGCAATATTTTGGATGGAGGATTGTAATAAGCCTTCCTATCACCTATACATTTTATTCTATACATATGTAACCTTCCTACATCTTCACAAAGTATACATACAGAATCATATGCAGATGGTATTGTGTAAAGTGCTCAGGTGCACTACAACTCGTCAAAGGTGCATGTATAGTACATAGAATAATATACAAATCTCAGGGAAGTGAATAGTGTATGAGTCATGATATACATGTGTGTATGTGTATGGAGGGGGAACATTAGGTGTAGTGTTGGCGAATCTCGGGAAGCATGGAGGTTTTAAAGGATGCAGTGTCTCGACAACTAACAACTGATGCAGGTAGTTTGTTCCATGCTTCAGCAACTCTGAGCGTGAAAATGTCTAACACAGTTCCTGTATGAGCAAGGCATGGTCAGCCGACCAGACACTGCCTACAACAGGACAACCCGTCTAACCCATGCTAGCGTGGAAGAACGGACGTAAAACGGTGATGATGATGATGACTTCATTCTACATTATTCCACTAAAAACTTATCTCAAAATTAATAGGCTTAAAGTATTACTTACCAAATACACCATCTCCCTTCTTACCACAAAATAGAGAGAGAAAGAGAGAAGACAAAAATAATAGGAGATTTATACAACACTTCTATACCATCCACAGCATACATAGAAGTTTTCTTCTTTCACATATACCTAGGAGGGTTGTAGGGGCAGAGTCCTCAAGCAGACCTTCCAGCAGGTCTTCTCAGAACAACTATCTTCAATCCATCCGGCATGATTCTCAAGTGAGACCAACCAAGCTTATGGATGTTATCTAACCATCTTCCTTGGGTCTAACCCTGGGTCTCCTACCAGTTGGATTTGCACGTAAAATCTATCCAATGATTCTTTTAACTGAATTTTTGCTCGAAAGCCCACCATACCGGATTCCAGAAAGTATTAATTCTATAGTGTGGAATGCTGTGAAAGACTTTCTTTGAGCAAAAATGGAATAATTTCATTACAATGAACTATTACATTTCGAAAGGTTGCCTGATTTTTGTTAGATTTTCTTAGAAAACTACACTTAGCAATTCAATAAATTATCTTTAAGAAAAGTGCCAGTTCAATCTCTGGTTTACTGGCTTTGATATTTTATGGCCTTTTCATTTTAGATTATCTTTCAAAATATTTTGTAGATCTTTGTTAACTAATATTTTGTGCAAACGAACTGCAAAAATACAAACTTTAAACTGTCTTAAAATTCTATAGGCACAAGCTTTTCGGCTGTGGGTTTTTGCTTCTTCTCCCTAAAAATCTTATTCGACAGAGAATTTGCAATAAACAATAATAGGGGAAACTTCACAAAATAATATTTTCTCACTCTGGACACATTGTGTACTGTCTGTCAGTAAGAATTACAGTTAAGGCCCAGCACATACAGCACAGCATATTTATGAATAAATTCCATATATATAAACATATACAGTATTTCTGTAAAGATTTATAATAAATGGAGTGTATGAAGCAAGTTAATATATTAGAAATTAATATAGTCAGAGTTCATATATCCATATGCTGCATAATCTTTCCTCTAATTCTTTCAGAGTTTTGTTTTAAGTAAACATGACCAAGTAGCTGGCCATTATTTCAAGAATTATTTATAGGTTATGCTTTCTGCCCTCTTTAACTTCAGCTTGTAGATTTTTATCCCTTTTCATAGTTTCAGTGAGACTGTTTTTGCATATATCAGGATTAACAAGATATATGTACGTATATATCATCATCATCATCATCATCATCATCATCATCATTTTACGTCCGCTTTTCCCTACTTGCAAGGGTTGGATGGGTCCTATTCAGCCCAGCATCTCTCCACTTGTCACGGTCCTTCATCATATCCTCCGTGAGTTTCAGCAATCTGAAGTCTGCTCTCACCACCTCCGCCCATTTTGTTTGTGGTCTACCTCTACTGCGTCTTCTTTCTACTGAGATTTCTTGGCACTTCTTTACCCAGTGGTCATCCTCCATTCGCATCACATGTCCATACCATCTCAGTCTTCTCTCCTGCACACCACAACTTATCCTTCTTATACCCAGTTTCTTTCTCAACTCGTCTATGCTTGGTCATACCCATGCTAGGTCCTACCCATGCTAGCATGGAAGATGGATATTAAATGATGATGATGATAATGATACACAAACACACACACTTCGCAAGCCATAGTGAAGACAATTTGTCTAGGAGTGCAGTGACTCCAAATAAAATCAACTGCATAGAGCAGACGTCAACTCTGTAAGTTGTAGTGAAGGCAAACCATCTAGAAGAGCAGTAACTCTGATTTAAAAAAAACAACTGCATAGGGCAGATGTGAGCTTCATAAGCTGTAGTGAAGGCTACCCATCTAGGAGAATAGACACCAAATATAAACTGATGCAGAGTGGATAAGACTCTTAAGTCTGGTAAGACACCCTCTCTAGTGCTTGTAGCACGAATAATGCACCGCGTCCACACTAAAGTAGTTGGTGAGGAAGCTCACTATAAGTAGGTTACAGACACAAAATTAAGCAGTGTGAATAACTTAGAAAAGAAATGTGTTTGGTATGCTGAACTTAAAAGGACTGCACGAAAGCAGGACATATGGCCCCATACTGAATATAATGATTGTCCACTTTCCTTTGTTCATATTGTAAATAAGGTATGCTTATCATATGCATGTTTGAAATCCCATTTAAGGTTGCATGATGCAAGCCAATTTACATATACCAAAAAAAAAAAAGGCGAATTATCCAGTTGCCTTAAGAAACATTACAAAATCCACTGGGCTGGTGATGATACGAGGGAGAAGACTTTGCCAATTGCCAACAAACGTTTGGCTTTATATCTGGACATAAGAATTGTTTACAGTAAAATTATTTCTTTTTCTTAAAAATAAATATTGCACAATTGAGAAGAGTCTTGCTTGTTTATCGAGTAACAACGATCACATATGCACGTGTGTATGTATATATATATATATATATATGTTTGCATACATGTATGTATATATATATATGTTTGCATACATATATGTTTATATGTGTATGTATCTATGTATTATATATATATATATATATATGTGTGTGTGTGTGTAAAGTTAATAACTAAAGTTGAAAATAAGTATTATAAATATTTCCTCTGATTAATTCCATTGATTTTGTTTTAATAATATTTATAAAAAATTTGATGCAGCTTCTTTATATGGATAACACCAGTGGCAAGCCTTTGCTGTCCCCAGGAACAAATTTGTCTCAAACAACACAACCTTTAATCAAAATTCGCATTAAACAAGTATTGCCATCATCAGCCTTATGTGAATCCCTAATATTTGGAATGGTAAGAATGGACATTTATTCTACTGTGTATCATGGTTGTCATAATCTTTGTTGTTGATGTTGTTGCTGGTATTACTATCCATCAATCCTACTAATGTATGAGTGATAGGGAGTAGGATTAGTAAATCATCAGACAAAATGCCTTGTAATGTTTAATTACATCTCCTCCTCATCCTCATCATCATCAGCATCATCATTATTAAATGTATGACCTTGTGCTAATATTACAAAGCATTATTATTTTCAACGGCGGTGAATTGGCAGTATCGGTAGAGGGTTGGACGCCATGCTTTCAAGCACAGTTACGACTTTACAGTCTGAGTTCAAATCCCGCCGAAGTTAACTTTGCCTTTCATCCTTATGGGGTCGATAAAATAAAGTACCAGAAATGCACTGGGTAATTGCTGGCCTTGTGCCTAAAGTAGAAACAATTATTATTTTCATGGCAGTATTGGTAAAGGCTCAGACGCCATGCTTTGCAGCAAAAAGTTACAGCCCTTTATGGTTTGAATTCAAATCCCGCCGAGGTTAACTTTGCCTTTCATCCTTACGGGGTCGATAAAATAAAGTACCAGTAATACACTGGGATAATTGCTGGCCTTGTGCCAAAAGTAGAAACAATTATTTTCATTACCATCGTGAAGGCATGTGGTTGAGTGGTTTGTGAGTTGGACTCAATCATAAAGTTGTGGGTTCAATTCTTGGTCTGGGTGGGACATTTTGTTCTTGAGTAAAACATTTTGATTTCATGTTCCTTTTTATAATAGGATTGGTGGCCCTTATTATAAAAACATGCAAGAAGCTGCCTATGAGATGAAATTTCATAGGAGGTCAGCTAGACCTACATAGGTGCAAGTTCTACAATTTGTTACCATTATCATTAACAATATCAGCATTATCAGAAACATCATCATCATCATCATCACTGTTTAATCTTCATTTTTCTATCTAGCATGGGTTAGACAAGTTGTCCCTTTGTGAGACATGTCAGATCAAATGACTGTATCTTATTCATACAGAACTGTTTCTGGCTTGGTTTCTACAGCTGGATGTCCTTCCTAATGCCAACCACATTTATAGTGTGGACTGGGTGCTTTTTATCATGTCCCCAAAATGACCACTTCACTGTGTGGGCTGGGCACTTTTTGTTGCGTACCAACATGACCACTTTACTGGGTTGGCTGGGTGCTTTTTGTCATGGCACCTAAACAACCACTTTACAATGTGGACTGGGGGCTGTGGTGGGGGAGGTGCATATATGTAGGGTGGGGATTGGTGAGGTAGGTCTAGGGTATGGACACTTAGCTGGTGAAGAGTGGAGTGTTAGGAAGGTGTATGGAAGGGGAGAGAAAGGGAAAGAGAAAGTAAATTATTTGTAGCCAGAGAAAGAAAAAAATCAAAAATAGAAACTCAGTGAAAGCAAACAATATATTTTATACCACATACATATTTTAGTATGCTTTCAATAATTCTCTGTAAATTATCTTTATATATCAAATTCTAATTTCCATGTATAATTCATCATCATCATTTTACGTCCATTTTTCTGTTTCCATGGGTTGGGGTAGGCCTTTTCCAGCATAACTTCCCTCCACTCATTGAAGTTCCTCACCATCTCTGCAAGGTTCAATGTTTTGGGATCTGCTCTTACCACTCCTGTCTTAGCCTTCCTTTACTGCAGCGTCTTTCCTCCTGGATCTTTTGGCACTTCTTCACCCAATGAACATCATCCGTATGCATCTCATGTTCATACCAGTACTGTTGTCTATCTTGCACATTACATCAAATTCCTCTTTTATCCAGGTTTTTCTTTTATTCATCCATGCTTTGATATTCATCCACATCATTACACATCCAAAGTATCACACTCACTTCATAACCCTCCTGCCTTCACATATCCTCTGCATTCACCACATATCTCATTACCGTGCAACATTGCACTTGAGACATGGTCATTATACAACCCACCCTTCATTCACAGAGAAAAACCCATTATCAACAGAGGTAATAGTTCCTTGAATTTCCTCCATCCTTTTCTTATTCTTGCTACCATACCTTCAGAGCAACCTTCTCCACTGATAATTAGATCGCTTAGTTTACAGAAGCTATTAATATTTATATATCTATGTATATGTCTGTAACAGCTCTTCTATTATGTAAGACAAGTTTCTCCTCACTAGATAATTATTTCTAGTTAGCTTTTTAATGTACCTGTCATAATATATGTTAAGGCTAACACCCTGTGGATGGCATCTCTGAATTATTTATTCTATAAACAATTTTTATTTATCTAAATTACCAAATTTCTGACACTAACTAATGTACAATATTCTGTACATTTACTTAGTGACTCCAAGAGATACAGTAAAATCTATGTATTGTTGACAAGGTCAGAATAAGACCAAAGCATGTCCAGTGTTGTCTTTGATAGTTGCAATAAAAAGAAAAGAAAAATAATAATATTAATCATTGACTAAATTTAATTTTTTTCAATGCTCTCTGTATTAAGTATATTAACACTTACATAACCTTAGTGTAAAGTTAAGTCTTTGACAAAATACAATTGGCCAAATTTCAATGCTCATCTGGAATGAATTGGATGTGAGATAGACTGACAAAGAAGCAGGGCTTTAGATGTAATAAATGCATTGGAGTAATTAGGTGGAGCACTCATTAATTCATATGAACTACTCGATTGCTTCACAGGAGCCAATAGGAGTTCAGTTTCTGTTATTTAAATGATGAAATAAGTGCTAGAATTAGAGGTAGTAGGGAAGAAGTTTAGGGACTTGTTGCTAATGATTGCCATAAACAATTACGTTTTCCATATAAAAAGGGAACTATATGAAAGTGTGTGATGTTACATATTAGTGAAAGAAAAGTATTGAATGTCTCGGAGCTGCTGAAGTCGGAGAAAATTATGATGTGCACCATGTCACACAAATCAGTTCTGTATGAGCAAGACATGATCACCTGACCTAGCATTTCCCACAACAGGACAACTCGTCTAACCCACGCTAGCATGGAAAAATAGATGTAAAACAGTGATGATGATATTTTGTTTTGCATGCAATGATAACTTGCATTAAAGCTGGTGTTTGGGTAAACTAAAAATGTGACAAGACATAAAACCATCTGTTGAAGTATTCAAGAAAGATGACTGTGCTAGTGGTGGGGTGTTAAGTGAATAAATATCATGCTGATGGTGGGATGTACTCACAGCAGAGAAAGACAGAGGTGGGCGTACAAGAAAGAAATAGTCAGATCATTTCAAGATGGTAGCTTTACAAACTAGATAGCAAACTTGATGACATGATTATGGATTATATATTTTACATCAGATCCATCTTTCCTATACAAATATGAAAGAACCAATGCTAAAGTGAGGATGATGGCAACAATGAAAGTGGTAATGGCAAAGAAAAATGTATGCCATTGATCCTTTTTTAGATACACCTTGACAATGGAGTTATCATTTTTCATGTGATTTGAATGAAATGTGTATGATTGTGATATACTTTTGAATAATCTCTTATGGGGAACTTTTAGCATGATTAGATGATAATCAATAGAATGAGTGTTTCAGACATATAAAAGCAAATACGTATGCAATTTTTGTTATGATTCATGTAATTATATGGGTATGTTTCGAAATATACTGTGAGTAAATGTGAATTATATACATATATATTAATTATATACATATATAAATGTGAATTATAAACATATTTATATATACACACGAAATCATTCATAAATACACATGTATACATACAACCACACACACACATTCACACATTATATATAATAATAATGAAATTAATGAGTATAGTACTCAGGTGCACTTACATAGAATAATGTACAAATGTCAGGAAAATGAACAGTGTATGAGTCATGATATACATGTGTGTGTGTGTGTGTGTGGAGGGGGGATATCCAGTGTAGTGTTGGCGAATTTCATTGAGGTTTTAAAGGATGCAGTGTGTCAGCAGCTAACAACTGATGCAGGTAGTTTGTTCCGTGCTTCAGCAACTTTGAGTGTGAAAAAGTGTTTCCGAAGGTCATGGGAGCTCTGCTGTTTTCTGACTTTGTAGGCATGCCCACGTGTGTTAGACACATGGAAATCAAAAAATTGCTCAGGGTTGTTGTTGGCAAGATGGTTAATGATTTTGTGGGTGTATACCAAGTCAGTTGCCAGACGTCAGAGTTTCAATGTATCCATGCCCCGGGAAGCAAGGCATTCAGAGTTTGGTAGATGCCTTATGGAGGCTATTTGCTTGATTGCACATCTCTGAACAGTTTCCAGGAGGTCAATATCCTGAGCAAGATAGGGGTTCCAGACTGGTGATGCAAATTCTACGTGTAGCCGCACCATAGCTATATACAGCTTTAAATAGATAGCTGGAGAGCGGGTGACAAAGATCTTGCTGAGTGATGCCAAGAAACCCTTGGCCTTCTTGACAATTTTAGAGATGTGCGTTGTCCAACACAAATCGCTGCTGACAGTAATGCCCAGGTCAAGTTCACAAGAAGACTTCTTGATATTAGTGTTGTGAAGGGAGTGTGTGGACGCTGGGATTTTCCTCCCAAAATGCATGGTGGTACATTTGTCCACAGCCAGCTTGAGTTGCCCGTCTGTGATCCATGCTACATTGTGTCCAGGTCTGATTGCAGGAGAGATCTATAGTGTTCAGGATCTGTCCTTTTTATCTCAATGTACAGCTATATGCATGTGTCTGTTTGCTGTCATACTGTCAGTTCTGATGATGAGTGTCCCAGATGTTTAATCAATGGTCCTGCTTGATCTTGAAATTAGTGTGCAAGTGCTTGAGCTTTCTACAGAGGTGTGCATTCAGTGTGACAAAATCTTTGATAAGGCTGACCCCTTGAAATACAGGTAGAGTTTTTCCAGCTGAGTGAACTGGAGTAATTTGAAATAAAGTGATATGCTGAAGGACACATCATACCACTGGGAATCAACCTTATGGTCTTACGATCATGAGCTGAACACTCTAACCACTAAGCCATGCACTTTCACGTGTACACACACATACATACATACACACTATTTAAATGAGATGATGTATTAACTTCTCTCTTTCTTCCACACACATACACACATATATGCCTTTATATTGGTAAAAGAGACTACAAAAGAAACCCAGATGGAAGTATGCAATCTAAAATAATGTTTTCTCAAATATCTGTAGAGATTCGAAGAATTATTATGTTTGTAAATGTTAGATTCGAAAGATTGCTGAAGTTTGATGAAATCTACTCTGATAACATTTTAGAAAAAGCAACAAATTTAATATTATCATTTATTATCCTTCTTTTTTTAATTTACATCAATTCTATTCACTATATCATGTGGGGATATTGTAGTCAACGTACATTTATTCTGAAATCTCTATCTAGCATTTAAGTTAATATCACTATTTTAAACAATATTGGCATTGTTTCAGTTGTTTGCAATTTAAATTTAAGGCTCATCAGCAATTCTCTTTAATACTATATTTATTTAGAAAATCCAAATATTCTTAGTGTTTCAGATAATTTTCATTTTCCTCTTAAATATATAATAGCACATATATTTTTATTTTTATATGACTGAGTGTTTTGATTTTAGAAAGATTTTCTGTTCATGATAAAGCATTTAAAATAGTAATGAACCCATAGAATAAATATGTATATGCACACATACATATGATAATACTTTGTTACACTCATACACACACATTTCATTGAAACATTATTAAACTCCAAAGATCAGTCTTTCTCATAATTGCTACATCTTTTATCTTTTATCTTTTTTTTTTGTTTACAAAATTATCTTTTGTACACATGTATACGTATGTCTATTTAGGTTTATATGTACATGTGCATGTTTTTGTATCTGCCTATATGTGTGTTTACATTACAAGTATGCATGTACGCTAAGTGGTAAAGAGCTACACAAACAAGAAGTAGAAAATGGTGTTCTCAATATGTATCGTAGAGTTTTATTATGTTCTGAGAAGAAAAATTCACTAATCATTACTTGAAGTTTCACATGAAACTCAGAGTAACAGTTAGTGAATATTCACCATCATCATCTTTATCATTTCTTTTTAACTTGTTTTTCTATACTGGCTTGGGTTGAATAAGACTTCTTGAAGCAGTTGCATACCCTTCCTAATTCCAACCTAGATTTTATTTATCATTCTGTCTTTTTCCTTTTATTCTTTTACTGGTTTCTCTCATTGGACTGGGTTTAGTCAATCATATTAGTCTCAGTACTTATTTTTTCAAGTCTAGTACATATTTTATTAAATTCTATTTTTCATGATATATAAGAAAAAAATGAACCATGAAAGATACCATTCACGAATGGCTAAACAAAAGCTAAGAAATGAAATAAATAATAATATTACTAGTGTTTTGAAAACTTCAATATTATAAACCACTATGTACTGAAGTGTCCTTCTATAGCTCTTTCATTCAGGATATTTAGCCATTTAGAACATAACTGCAAGCCCCAAATAGCCCCAATCCTTTTTAATATCTCTCCTTTCATGTCAATGCTATCACAAAAACACCATATCCACATTTCCCTATTAAACCTTTTTAACCCAATAACACGGCTCCACTATGAGTAAGGTTTGGTGCAGCCAACTGGCCAGTCTTGTCTCATGACGTGGGCAACCTGTCTAACCTATGCAAGCATGGAAAATGGACATTAACTTGTGATGATGATGATGTTGATATATATATATATATCATCATCATTTTACGTGTATAGGTATGCCGAGTGAGCACTCAATGCTCGCGCAGAGCAGAGTATAATATTATAAGAATAAAGGAACAAAGAATCAGTGTTACATCATAACATGTTTAATGACATATTACATATGTTTCACTGTCGATCAGCTCGAGGAATGATCTGTTATTGATCGAACCTGACTCTGGAATTGAAAGATCCTCGGATATGCTCCAATATGGAGCTTACATATTGAGGCATATCTGAGGTTCGATCAATAACAGATCGTTCCTCTAACTGATCGATAGTGAAACATGTGTAATATGTTATTAAATATGTTATGATGCAACACTGATTCTTTGTTCCTTTATTCTCATATTATATATATATATATATATATATATATATATATATATATATATATATATATATATATATATATATATATATATATGTATATATATGTATATATATATGTATATATATGTATATATATATATATATGTATATATATATATGTATATATATATATGTATATATATATATATGTATATATATATGCATTGACATGAAAGGAGATATATATAATATGAGAATAAAGGAACAAAGAATCAGTGTTGCATCATAACATATTTAATAACATATTACACATGTTTCACTATCGATCAGTTAGAGGAACGATCTGTTATTGATCGAACCTCAGATATGCCTCAATATGTAAGCTCCATATTGGAGCATATCTGAGGATCTTTCAATTCCAGAGTCAGGTTCGATCAATAATAGATCATTCCTCGAATTGATCGACAGTGAAACATATGTAATATGTCATTAAACATGTTATGATGTAACACTGATTCTTTGTTCCTTTATTCTTATAATATTATACTCTGCTCTGCGCGAGCATTGAGTGCTCACCCGCCATACCTATACACGTAAAATGATGATGATATATATATATATCAACATCATCATCATCACAAATTAATGTCCATTTTCCATGCTTGCATAGGTTAGACAGGTTGCCCACGTCATGAGACAAGACTGGCCAGTTGGCTGCACCAAACCTTACTCATAGTGGAGCCGTGTTATTGGGTTAAAAAGGTTTAATAGGGAAATGTGGATATGGTGTTTTGTGATAGCATTGACATGAAAGGAGAGATATTAAAAAGGATTGGCGCTATTTGGGGCTTGCAGTTATGTTCTAAATGGCTAAATATCCTGAATGAAAGAGCTATATACACACATGTGTGTGTGTATATACATATACACACACACATGCACAGATTTATACAACTATGTAGCAACTGATATAGATATTACTTATTTATTTCAATAATGAAATTTGAAGATATCTAAATAAGAAAAAAGTGGATAGAAATTGTATGCATATCATATCATACCTGAATCCGTACTGTATACCAGTAGGTTTAGATATGAAATGATATGGGGAAAATTAACTTTAATCAATAAAAAAAAATGCCTTTAGATTGTAAAAGCCTTTTATTTATTCTGCACCTGCATCACTCTTCAGATGGATTCGTGTATTATTATAGTTGTTCAATTTCAAATCATGCAGAGAATAAACAGTTGTTGAACTCAAATTATAGAGTTCAGTAATTGTCTCTTCAATGGATATATTTCATTCGATTGTTATTGATGTTGCCATTGTTGATTTTGATGTTATATCTATTATAATGTCTTGAGATAACTATAATAATTTACATTTATTATAATTATATTTACTATTGTTTCTGTGGAAGCCAGATGAAATAATAATCCTCTGAGCATTTAAGCTGCGAATCTGATTGTCAAGGTTAATGCTGTATAACACTTCTTACACGCACACACTACATGCACACACACACATACACGCACACACACACACACACACACACACGCACACACACACACACACACACACATACACACACACACACACACACACACACACACGTATAATCATCACTGTTTAACATCCATTTTCCATGCTTGAACGGGTTAGATGATTTGTCCTATTGCTCATACAAAACTGTTTCTGGCTTGGTTTTTACAGCTGGATGCCCTTCCTAACACCAACCACATTTACGACCAACTGACATATTGGATAGTGTACTTTTTATCATGTCACCAACACCAGCACCTTACAGGGGCAACTTGGTACCTTTTGTGGTGTCATAAACATGACCACTTTACAGGGTAGACTGGGTGCTTATTTGTTGTCATCAGGATGACCACATTACAGGGGGTGGACTGTATATATCTAGTGTTGATGATCTACACGATAAACATACCCATTACACGCTGTAAGGTGGTTGGTGATAGGAAGAGCATCCAGCCCTAGAAAGCTTGCCAAATAAAGGGTTAGGAGTTGTGTCAAGGACTTGACAACTTCCCTAGTGTTGGTGATAAGAAGGACATCCTGCTGTACGAAACTTGCCAAATAAAGAGTTTTGGGGAAAAGTGTTATGAAGGATATGACAAGATCCCTTGTGTTGGTGATCTATACAATAAAAACACCCAGCAGACGTTGTAAATTTGTTGGTATTAGGAAGGACATCCAGCCATAGAAAGGTTGCTAAACAAAAGTTAAGGAGGACACTCCAGTTGTGTTAAAGATACAACAACCTCTGTAGTGCTGGTGCCACGATAACATGCACTAGGTAGAACACATAACCATATGTGAAATGCAAACTCCCAGCCTGTCTGGCAGGTCAGTGGCCCTGCTTCAGTACAAACTCGGTCTGTGAAGACCTGTCCAACCCTTGCTAGCAGGGAAAGTGAACGTTAAATCATTATGATGATATCTGTGTGTGGGTGTCCTCTTTGACGGCTTCCACATCTCAGCTCACATCCTTGGGGATCCTCATGTCCTTCATAAGAATTCCATGTCCAACCCAGTATAGCTGTGACTACAGCAGAATGGGCTAAACACTGAGAAAACTTGTGCACTGCAGAACCACCTGTGATTTCACCAGGGAATATTTATTATGGACTGTAGTTGGTCCAACTGGAAACTCATAAGGTTTTTAATGTGTAAGTACAACAACAGGATGGCATTAGTGCTCAGGATACTTTGCATTTTATAAATTGTTTTATGCCCCATTGTTTCCAGTGCTCAGGATACTTTGCATTTTATAAACTGTTTTATGCCCCATTGTTTCCACAGACAGTCATTGAGCTTTCCAAAAGTGACTGCTGTAGACTGGATGCTGCAATCCACCTCTGCATCCAGGCTGTTTCATTAGAAATTGCACAGGCTATGTAGGTGAACTTCTTCATTATATTCAGAAGCTGATTCATGATTGGGACAATCTGAGGTTCATGTTCTGGCATTCTAGGTTCCAGCTGATACAAAACTTCAGTCTTTCTGACAGTGATTGAGAGGCTAATAAGCAGCCATGGACCAATAGTTACATCAGCCACCAAAGTGGAGTAACCCAACATTTAACACTGTTAGGTCTATAAAATCTGTGCATACCCTATGACAATGCTGTCACAAGGCAGATAAAGGTCAACTTCAAATAAACCTTGCTTCCATCTATGGGTTAAATAAATGCAGCCCTCTCTCCTCCCAGCTGTGTTAAGGGTGTGTGGATTGAGAGAGTGGTCTATCTCTGCAGGTATCTAAAACAGTAGCTAAGTCATGGTGTATGACAAAACAGAAAACATGTTGAGCAACAATATATAACTGGTAATGGTGGCAGGCTTGATATATGTTTATGATTTTGTATATTATTTTTGTATCCTGGTTTATAGAATTGATACACAGTATCCCTGTGTAGCATAAGAAGCAACTAAAGGCATTGACACTAGGAAGAGCATCCTGCTGTAAAACATTATCTTAAACCATCCCATTCAACCCATACCAACGTAGAAAAGTGGAAGTAAAACAATGATATATATATATACCTGTATACATACATACACACAGATACATACACACACATACATACATACACACACATACATACATATATAACATTAAAATTGAACTTGTGTATTCCTGTTTTGTGTTTCTTATTTTTAGTGAAAACTATTGAACTGAAAAAAATGTTTCGACTAATGTACTTTTAAACACAACATTTATTTTGGTTCTCTGCTCTCTGAGTTCAAATCCTGCCAAGGTCAACTTTGCCTTTCATCCATTCCAGGTCGATAAAAGGAGTATAATACTGGGGCTGATTTTTCCACTGTGTCTCTTTCTCACTATCTTATTCTCTATCCTTCTCTGGAAGAAATCTAGTGTATTCAGACCTGGTGCAGGATAGGCTCTCCCAGGTTTAAAGATGCCCTAAAAGCGCTGTACGACTCCCCCAAGCATTATGGGACCATCCATCCATCCATCCATTTCCCCTATTCATCATCGTAATCATCAACTAAAGCTTCATTCCTTTTACAAATCTTACAAACTCTTATCATCAACTTTATCATCATCATCATCATCATCGCACATACCATGTCACACCTTCCATATTTATTGTAGTTCTTTCTTTACTGTTTTTTCTTCACACTTCTCTTTACATAACTCACTTCTTTCCCTCCCTTCATACCCTTTCAAAAATATCTATCCTCCAACCTCCCTTGAGTTTTCCCCTATTTACTGAAAATTTAGTCTTGTCTGATGATTCTGTGAGTGCACAAGTGAATCTCCAGAGTACCAAACTTACTTAGCCATAATATAGGAATATTCAAACTCTACTTTAGTATTGAGTCGTCATTCTCATGACCATCAATAATTCATGGGTATATATCATCATCATCATCATCATTTTACGTCCGCTTTTCCCTGCTTGCAAGGGTGGGATGGGTCTTATTCAGCATAGCATCTCTCCACTTGTCACGGTCCTTTGTCATCTCCACCGTGAGCTTCAGTGATCTGATGTCTATTCTCACCACCTCCGCCCATGTTTTTCGTGGTCTACCTCTACCACATCTTCCTTCAACTGGCATTTCCTGGCACTTCTTCACCCATTGGTCATCCTCCATGCGCATCACATGTCCATACCACCGCAGTCTCCTCTCTTGCACACTACATTCTATCCCTCTCAGACACAGTTTCTCTCTTAACACATCCATGCTGGGTCATTCACGCACATTGACATTGCACAT
Organism: Eledone cirrhosa; assembly: GCA_964016885.1. Taxonomy (NCBI): domain Eukaryota; kingdom Metazoa; phylum Mollusca; class Cephalopoda; order Octopoda; family Eledonidae; genus Eledone; species Eledone cirrhosa. The sequence continues at coordinate 28,966,442 of OZ024743.1, read as the reverse complement.
CCAACGCATGCTTGCCTCATTTCTCTCCAGCTGTCGCATATCCTCTGCAGTTGCTGCCCATGTCTCACTACCATGCAGCATTGTGCTCTTCACACAGGCATCATATAACCGACCTTTCGTACGCAGGGAGAAACCCTTCTTCGTCAGCAGAGGAAGCAGCACCCTAAACTTCTTCCAACCCATCCTTATTCTAGATACTATGGCCTCGGAACACCCCCTCCCATGCTAATCTGATCACCTAGGTACAGGAAGCTATCAACCACTTCTATAGAACCAACCTGCATTTGAAAAATGTGTCTATCAATGCGACTTCTACTGTCAAATTTCCCTGTACATCTACTGCATACGTATTTCTCCCTACCTGTTAGTTTGCCTGCTATCCCACTACATCTCTTGTGTACCCAGCATCTGCATTGTGTGCATTTTATAGAATTTATGCCAGTTCCTTTTCTGCATATCGAACATGGCCATTTCTCTGATTCTGCTATAAGAACCAGATCGTCAGCATAGAGAAGTTCCCATGGACAGCCAGTCTTAAAATGCTCTGTTATGGCTTGGAGGACTATAATGAACAAGAGCGGGCTGAGGACCGAACCTTGATATACTCCTACTTGTATCTGGAATTCCTCACTAACCTCCATTCCTACCCTTACTTTACTGACAGCACCTCTGTAAAAAGTTTGCACTGTCCTCCCAAGCCATTCCTCAACACCTAGTTTCCTTAGGGACCACCAGATGACAGATTGGGGTACCCTATCAAAGGCCTTCTCCAGGTCATCAAAGGCTAAGTATAGTGGCTTATTCTTCTCTAAGAACCTCTCTTGTAATTATCTCACTAAGAAGAGGGCATCCGTTGCACTATTCCCAGGCACAAAACCAAACTGCATCTCATCTAGTTTGACCCTTTCTCTAATTAGTTGTGCTAATATCCTTTCTGCCACTTTCATAACCTGATCCATCAGTTTTATGCCCCTATAATTGCTCCTCTCCAGGGCATCCCCTTTACCTTTGTAACAATTTATGAGAATACTGCTGCACCAGTCTTTGGGTATGACACCACCATATATAGACTGATTGATGATGCGTGCAACCAGTTCAGTGCCTATGTCCCCTGATGCCTTCAGCATCTCAGCAAATATCACCAACGGTCCAGCAGCCTTATCATTTTTACCTCTTGGATCCTATATTCGTCAATCTCAATAGCTGGTCCCTCTGTCAGATCTACTGAGGGTAATTTCTCTCTCTCCCATTTGTTCTCCACATTCATCAGTCTTTCATAATGACATTTCCAGGCCTCCTTTCTGATCATTCTGATCATTCATGACACTAAGTACATCAGCATCATTCCGGACACATTTATCTCCAACAACATCCTGATTAGCACTGACACACTGCCTTGCAATGCGGACCACCACACATCTCTGATCTTCCCGTCGCAACATTGGCAAACCTACTACTGTCAGCTTCCCTACATGCTAGGTACACCTGACGTCTAGCTTCTCTCTTAGCGGCTGTATATCCTTCTCTGCTCACACCTTTCTTCCAAGCATTCCTTTCTAATATTTTGTCTCTAATGGCCCTATCTACTATGCTGTTCCACCACCAGGTCACTCTCTGTCTGGTAGGAGCTCTGCTCCAGCCACAGGTTTCTTCAGTAACCTGCAGTAAGTTGTCAAGTAAAAAATTCCAGTTATCATCTGGCATACGACTCTAAATCGTCTTCTTTTTCGTCATACACATCTTGAAGGGCTTTCCTAAATTTGTATTTTAGTGAAAGATCTTTTAACTTCTAGACCTTTCTTCTCCACACCTTCCTGTATGTCTGATTCCGTCTTTTGCTTACTGAGATATCACTAATGACTAATCTATGCTGTGGGGTACATTCTTCCCCAGGGTATGCCTTGGTATTTAACACCATCTGTTTGTCCCGCTGCCTAATTAGCAAGAAGTCTATCTTGCTTATGTTCACGCCTGATTTGTAGGTTATTAGGTTGTTGGCAGGTTTCTGGAAGTTAGTGTTGCAAATGGTTAGTGCACTTGTATCACAAAATTCAAGAAGTCTCACTCCTTCTTCATTTCTTGAGCCGTAACCATGCCCACCATGTACCCCTGTGTAACCATCCTGGAACTGTCTAACATGACCATTGAAGTCCCCTGCTTGCATAACGATGTCTCCATCCTCCGTCATTGCGGCTGTTTGTAAAAGTTGCTCGTAAAAGCAGTCTTTCTCTTCTTTACCTAGGCCTGCCAGGGGAGCATAGGCAGAGATGATTGTCAGTAGTCTCTTGCCTAAAACTAATCTAAGCTTAATATTCTATTACTAACTCGAACTACCTCTATTTTCTTATCGATCCATCTCTCAGCCAGGAAAATGCCTACTCCCCCTAACCCATCATCATTACCCACCCAGAAAAGCTTATAACTAAGATGTTTGCCTGTGAATAGTCTCGCAGAGGCACCTCTCCATCTCACCTCTTGCACGCAACAAACATCCACATGCCTTCTCTCCACCATCTCCACTATTTCACCAGATCTACCTGTTAGAGTGCCAACATTAAGTGTGGCAACTCTGAGATGCGATGACTTGTTCTTTTTCCTGTTGTGCAATTGTTTGATGATGGTCGGGGGGGGGGGGGGGGGGGTTCTCGCACATGGCCGCACCAGCCACCCCACTACTGTGCGCAGCCCTAACATGGTTAGTCTTATTGCTGTTGACGCAGTTGTTGTAATTCTCACTTGTTGTGCTCATAGTTTTTGGCAGTAGTATATATACTGGTTGGATGCCCTTCCTAACACCAGCACCACTTTACAGCATAGAATAGGTGCTTTTATTCGTGCCACCAGCACTAGAGCGGATGTCTTACTGGACTCAGGGGCCCTTTCTACCCCTCCATTTTACAGCATGGACTAGGTGCTTTTATTCGTGCCACCAGCACTAGAGAGGTCGTCTTACTGGACTCAGGGGCCCTAACCACCCCTCCATTTTTACATCATGGACTGGGTTCTTTTATTCGTGCCACCAGCATTAGAGAAGTTGTCTTACTGGACTTAGGGGACTTCTCTACTCCACACCAATTTATTCGGAGTGGTAGCTCTCCTAGAGGGGTTGCCTACATTATGGCTTATGGAGCCTCCGTCCATCCCTTGTCTGTTCTATGATATATTCATGAGGGAGTGGTTAGAATACAGCATCAGACATGTATACCGAATGTGGTGGCAGTGTAAGTGAGAACCGTAATGGCTTATACATACAATTTTTAACACAGTTTATAAGTCACATACATACATATATACATATACAAGTCTCTACAAATTCAACACAAACATGAACACCCATCTTTACGAAGAAATAATTGTTTCTACATTAGGCACGAGGCCAGCAATTACCCAGTGTATTACTGGTACTTTATTTTATCAACCCCGTAAGGATGAAAGGCAAAGTTAACCTCGGCGGGATTTGAACTCAGAATGGCAAGGGCCGTAACTCTATGTGAAGAATATATGAAGAAATAATGTGCAGAAACAATGGAAACATATATATATACAATCCCCTTATGAAGCTTCTCACAATCATTACACATACAATTTCAACACAATTTTGGAGATATAAAAAATGAACACTTATCTTTACGAAGTTCACACACAATAAATAATATTAATAACTGGTTTACCTTCTTAGAAATTATATTGATAGGTATAGATGTAGCTGTGTAGTTAAGGAGTTTGCTTCACTATTAAATCATCTTGGGTTTAGTCCCATTCCATGTCACTTTGGGCAAGTTTCTTCTACAATAGTCTCTGGTTGACCAATGTTTTGTCAATGAATTTGGTAGGTAGAAACTGTGCAGAAATGTTCATGTGTGCGCGTGTCCATGCTTGTGTTTATATTTACACTACCACTGTTTGTTTATATCCTATAACTTAGCAGTTTGACAAATAGCAATTAATGAAATGTGTATCAGATTTGAAAAACCAAATAACTACTGGGGTTAGTACATCAGCTAAACCCTTAAAGACAGTTTTTCAGCACAACCACAGTTCAATGACTGAAACCAGAAAGAATATAAAAATATTATTCTGAACAATTATTTTTTAAATAAATGTAAAATCCTAAGAATTGCAAACCAAAGATCACTTTCTCTCTCCCCAGACACACACAAATGTGTGTGTATTTTAGATAATGATCTCCACTAAACAAAAATAAAACAGGAATTAATAATATCTTGTAACCACAAAGTCATAAAGTCATTTAAATACTATAAGCCGGCTTAATAATAGCATCACACATAGCAATAAGAGCCCCTGGACAAACTACTATTCTTTCAATTTTCTACAACTCAATAGGTACACATAACAACTCTTACACTCGATTCATACTAAAAGTAAAGATACATACTCCACAAGCTGGGTTACACCAAGGAGTGGAGTGTTTATATCTATTTGTTTATTTACATGTGAAAGAATATGTCATGTGCAAATGATATCCATATCTTTATAAGTATCTCTATGAATGCATGTATTCAATTAGTTTGCATCTCTGGACATGTAAATGTAAGTCTACTGATGAATATATGCAGGTAATTGTTTATGCCTATCTGCTTATGTTTGTACCTATGTATATGTGCGAGGCTGTGTACATTGTATGTGTCATCATCATCATCATCGTCATCATCAGGTTTAGCGTCCGTGTTCCACGCTTGCATGGGTTTGGACGGGGGTTTTCCCACTTGAGGCAAGAGTGGTTGTCTTGCTCGCATAGGACTGTCTGGCGGGTTTTCTACAGCTGGATGCCCTTCCTAACACCAACCACATTTACAGTGTGGGGCTGGGAGGTTTTTACCGTGTTGCCTACACGGCCACATTACAGCGTGGACTGTCTGGCGGGTTTTCTACAGCTGGATGCCTTTCCTAACACCAACCACATTTACAGTGTGGGGCTGGGAGGTTTTTACCGTGTTGCCTACACGGCCACATTTACAGCGTGGACTGTGTTTTTTTTTTGTCGTGACACCTACACGATCTCATTTGTTTCGGCCTGGATGTTGTGGGACCAACATAACTTTACATTGAAAGGGGCGGTGTGGATGGGGTGGAGGTGGTGGGACGGGGGTGTGTTTTGATAGAGATGCCTACTGACTGTAGTAGGTTTTTACTTTGTATATAGGTAAGGCGGGTCTTCTCTATTACTGAGTACCGCCAAAGGTCTCGGTCCAGTGACATTGTCTTGGAGAGGTGTAAGCGTGTGAGGTCGGAATTTATCAGCTCGTCCCATGTTTTTCTGGGTCTGCCTACTCCGTGGCTACCGTCTATCTTTATTGCCCTGCACTTTGTTATACAGCTGTCGTCTTACGTATATATGTTTATATATGATACCTATATTTACGTGTATATATATATGTGTGTGTAAATGTACACATATATATGAGTGAGTATGTCTGTTTATGAGTAGGTGGATATAGATATAGATATGTATGCAAATGTATAGTTTATAACTTTATATAGATAAGAGTGCATATATGTTAGGTACATTATTCATCTGCTTATGTATCGATATATTTATTCCTATATCTATATCACTCTGTTAAAATACAAATATGTACATATGATGATGATGATGATGATTTATAAATTATGTAAGCATATGAATAAATATTTTGATTGTGTATAAGTAAGTATATATATATATATATATATATATATATGCATGTGTGTGTGTGTGTGTGTGAGAGTGTGTAAAATAAATGTATATACTGACATGTTTATACATATTTGTATGAATGCATATGAATTTAAGATTGGTCCTTTATCTCTCTCTCATATGTGTCCCAAGTGCAAACTATGGGTACACATGAGATGTAGTGGTATCTCAGGTAGGCTAGCAAAGAACGCATGTTTTACATGTTGCCAATGCACAGGTGCAGTAATTAGCAAGAGCCCACAGGATACAAGCTCCTTCAAATGCCCAGAGGGCTTTCTAGAAGTAGTAGTTTCGGTTACCTGGTTGACCAAATTAGCAGTGGAGGAGGTGTTCGAAAAGCACAGTAGCCTGAGTGAGAATGGGTTGGAGAAAGTTCAGGGAGCTACTGCCATTGCTACCTACAAAAGGTTTTGACTTCAAAATGAAGGGCAGACTATATGTGCATGTATATGAACAGCAATTTGCATGGAGGTGAGACTTGGGCATTGTGTGCAGAAGACCTGTGAAGATTGGAAAGAAATGAAGCTACTACGCTTTGATGGATGTGTAATAGTAATATAAATGATAGCATAGAAAAATGGACGTTAAACACTGATAATGATATATATTATATATATATATATATATATATGTATATCATTATCATTATATATATATATATCATTATTATATATATATATATATATATAACAAATTCCAATGTAACACACTCATTCAACATTGTCAGCATCATTATAATTTAACATCTACTTTCATTTCTGATGAATTGTATAATGATAATGGATGGCCCACCACAGATAAGGTCAATTCTTTTTTGGAGTTACTTCTTTAACTCTTCCACATATTTGGCTATAAGAACAATACACAAGCTCCTCTGTTATGGCCTGAATAACTATAATAAATAGAACTAGGTTGGAAATAAAGCTTTGATGAACTCCTATCTGCACACTGAATTCCTCATTAAAGCATTTCATAAAATACTTTGTACTACTAGTTCCAACTCTATGTCCTCTGAGTTTAAATCCTGTGATGGTCAACTTTGCTTTTTAATCTATTGGTGTCATTAAACAAAATACAAGTCAAGAACTAGGGTCTATTCATTTTCTCTCTCTCACTCTCTCTCTCTGGTGGTGGAACAGCACAGTACATAGGGCCATTAGAGACAAAAGACTAGCATGGAAGGCTTTGAAAAAGGGTGGGAGTAGAGAAGGATATACAGCCGTGTCAGGTGTACTTAGCACGCAGGGGGGCTGAGAGTAGGAGGTTTGCCAATGTTCTGAGACGGGAAGATCAGAGACGTTCGATGTTCCACATTGCAAGGCAGTGTGTCAATGCAAATCAGGATGTTGTTGGAGATAAATGTGTCCGGAATGATGCCGGTGTACTTAGTGTCACGAATGATCAGAAAAAGGAGGCCTGGAAATGTCATTATGAAAGACTGATGAATGTGGAGAACAAATGGGAGAGAGAGAAATTACCCCCAGTAGATCTGACAGAGGGACCAGCTATTGAGATTGATGAATATAGGGTCCAAGAGGCGATTAAGGAAATGAAAAATGATAAGGCTGCTGGACCGTCGGGGATAGTTGCTGAGATGCTGAAGGCATCAGGGGACATAGGCACTGAACTGGTTGCACGCATCATCAATCAGTCTATATATGGTGGTGTCATACCCAAAGACTGGTGCAGCAGTATTCTCATAAATTGCTACAAAGGTAAAGGGGATACTCTGGAGGGGGGCAATTATAGGGGCATAAAACTGGTGGATCAGGTTATGAAAGTGGCAGAAAGGATATTAGCACAACTAATTAGAGAAAGGGTCAAACTAGATGAGATGCAGTTTGGTTTTGTGCCTGGGAAAAGTGCAACGGATGCCCTCTTCTTAGTGAGACAATTACAAGAGAGGTTCTTAGAGATGAATACGCCACTATACTTAGCTTTTGTTGACCTAGAGAAGGCCTTTGATAGGGTACCCCGATCTGTTATCTGGTGGTCCCTGAGGAAGCTAGGTGTTGAGGAATGGCTTGAGGACAATAGAAGCTTTGTACAGAGGTGCTGTCAGTAAAGTGAGGGTAGGAATGGAGTTTAGTGAGGAATTCCAGATACAAGTAGGAGTACATGAGGGTTCGGTCGTCAGCCCTCTCTTGTTCATTATAGTCCTCCAAGCCATAACAGAGGAGTTTAAGACTGGCTGTCCATGGGAACTTCTCTATGCCGACGATCTGGTTCTTATAGTAGAATCAGTAGAGGAGCTGGAGAATAAATTCTGGCTATGGAAACAGCAGTTGGAATCAAGAAGACCGAGAGAGAACCTAGCTAAAACAAAAGTGTTGATGAGTAGAAAAGAGGACAAAACTCTGATTCCATCAGGGAAATGGCCATGTTAGATATGCAAAAAAGGAACTGGCATGAATTCTATAAAATGTACACAATGCAGATCTTGGGTACACAAGAGATGTAGTAGAATAGCAGGCAAACTAAGAGGTAGGGAGAAATACGTATGCAGTAGATGTACAGGGAAATTTGACAGTAGAAGTCGCATTGATAGACACATTTTGCAAATGCAGGTTGGTTCTATAGAAGTAGTTGATAGCTTCCTGTATCTAGGTGATCAGATTAGCATGGGAGGGGGGTGTTCCGAGGCCATAGTATCTAGAATAAGGATGGGTTGGAAGAAGTTTAGGAAGTTGCTTTCTCTGCTGACGAAGAAGGGTTTCTTCCTGCATACAGAAGGCGGGTTATATGATGCCTGCATGGTAGTGAGACATGGGCAGCAACTGCAGAAGATATGCAACAGCTGGAGAGAAATGAGGCAAGCATGCTCCGTTGGATATGCAATGTCAATGTGCGTCAATGGCCGAGCATGGATGTGTTTAGAGAGAGACTGTGTCTGAGAGGGATAAATTGTTGAGTGCGGAAGAGGAGACTGCGATGGTTTGGATATGTGATGCGCATGGAGGATGACCGATGGGTGAAGAAGTGCCAAGAAATGCCAGTTGAAGGAAGACCTAGTAGAGGAAGACCACAAAAAACATGCGCGGAGGTGGTGAGCGCAGACCTCAGTTCGCTGAAGTTCACAGTGGAGATGACGAAGGACCGTGACAAGTGGAGAGATGCTGTGCTGAATAGGTCCTGTCCCACCCTTGCAAGCAGGGAAAAGCGGACGTAAAATGATGATGATGATGATAATTTCATAGTGTCTATTTCACATTCCTTATTTATTTTCTTATTGGTTTCAGTAAATGTGCTACAGCACTGTCTTCAGCTGTTTCAATTGATCATATCAATCCCTGTTGATATTTCAGGCCATCTTCCATGTTAAAGCAAAGGTTAGCCTTGCAAGCCCCACAACAAGCTACATACACATCATGGGGTCTTTTTTGAGACAAAGTTTTACAGCCAGATATCTTTTCTGGCAGAAACCCTTTCATTCACCTCTTAGAACATACAGGGGTATGGGATACCAATTCGAAACTGGACACACACACACACACACACATATGAGTCGGCATAGCTGCATGATTAAGAAGTTTGTTTTGTAATCCCATGGTCTTAGGTTCTGACTTACTGTGTAGCACCTTGGCTAAGTATCTTCTACTATGTGCCAGTGCCTTGTGAATGAATTTGATAGATGAAAACTGTAAGAAGCCAATGCATATATCTTCATTTTTGTGTTTGTCTTTTCCCTTCTCTTCCCATTCAAACTCATCATCAAAGGTAGTAATATTTTACATTCCACATGAACAGAAATCCTGTTAGATATGCAAAGATCCATAACTTACTTAAAATAAAAAAAAGACTGAGGGTTAACATCAGCTAGGGCAAGGGCATCCATGTCTCATCCACCTTATGCCAGCATGGAGAAATGGATGTAAAACTGATGAGAATGATGATGATGGATCTACCAAATTCCACTCACACTTGTATAGCCAAGTCTATAGTAATAGATACTTGTTCAAAATGTAATTAATGCCCTGGAATTGAACTTGGAACCACATGGCTGCAAACAAAATTAACTTGTGCATGCCTGTGCCTATAAAACATTTTAATTTCTGTTATTTTGTTCACACATGTTTAGTTTGTTTTGTCCAAATTCACTGATAAAGAAAACAACTTTTTCAAAATAAAGCTGAATGCCAGGTTTTGATTTTACACCCCCAAACATTAATTTTTTTTTTTTGTAAGAATTGATTTCTATTGAGGTCTATTAATTCTTAAAATAATTCCCCCCGAGAATATTTTCTACACTTTTTAAATATATTTGTTACATTTACAAATTTAAAAAGAAATTCTTTTGTTAATTTATGTTTTCCTCCCCTACACAGTGAAAATAGTCATGTGAATAAGTTATTATGTAATCAGCTCATAAATTTGGAGCTCAAATTTGCTGCAGGCATTTTGTAGTGTCTCTTTATGTATGCTTTAGTTTATATAGCCAATGGAAGTTGCTGTTCATCTTGTGAGAATGTTACATGTAATAGAAATGTATTTTAGCCAAAAGAAGTTTTGTTACACATGTACATAACTCTGCAGAAATTAAAGCCATTTACTGGTCTTAAGAGACCTTATACTTTATAGAGAAAATTTACTTAAATATATATATGTAAATATATAGCTTCATAAAACAAAATTATTTATATATATATATGTCGTTATCACCATTATTTAATGTCCACTTATATATATATATATGTATCATCATCATCATCATCCCAGTCATTTTTACATTCTCTTTTTCATGCTTGCATGGGTTGGATGGGTCTTTTTCAGCACAGCATCTCTCCACTTCTTGCTTCGTTTGTCATCTCCTCTCTGTTTCACCGATTTGAGATCTGCTCTCACCACCTCTACCCAAGTCTTCCTTGGTCTTCTTCTACTGTGGATTCCTTCTATTGGGATTTCCTGATACTTCTTCACCCAACAATCACCAACCATGCAGATAATTTGTCTATACCATTGCAGTCTCCTTTCTTGCACACTACATCTGACACCTCTTATACCACCTAGCTTTTCCCTCAGTTCATCCAAGCTCTACTATTCTCTTGCATTTACATTGCACATCCATCGAAGCATGCTTGCTTCATTTCTCTCCAGCCCATGCATATCTGTTGCAGTCACTGCCCTTTTTTCACTACTATGCAGCATCGGACTTCACACACAGAGGCAGTAGCTCTCTAAACTTTTTCCATCCTATCCTTATTCTAGCAGCTATACTCTCTGATCACCCTCCTCCACTGCTTATTAGATTACGTAGTTAGCAAAAGTTATCAACCACTTTTATGGATCCTCATGTGATTGGAAAAGGTTTATATCACTGACATTTATTTACTATCAATTACCTCTTGTGTAGTCAAGATTTGCATATAGAGTTTCTACCTATTCCTTTTCTGCATATTGAATAGGCCCATTTTCCCTGATGGGATCAGTATCCTGTCTTCTTTCCTACGTATTAGCACTTTAGGGTTTGCTAAGTTTACTTTCAGGCCTTTTGTAAATTTTGTTTGCTCAGTTGAGATTTGTTCTCTCATTATTCTATTGATTCAGCTATATGAACCATAAAAAAGTTTCCATGGACAGCCAGTCTTAAACTCCTCATTTATGGATGACAATTATTGGGTGAAGAAGTGCCAAGAAATCCTAGTGGAAAGGAGCTACAGTAGAGGGAGACCAAGGAAGAGCTGGGCAGAGTTTCTGAGAGCTGATATCAAATCACTGAAACTCATAGTCGAGTTAATGAATGACCATGGCAAGTGAGGGGATGTTGTGTTGGAAAAGACCTATCCAACCCATGCAAATAAATGATCAGAGGATTCCAAATCAGATATTGAATGGTGAGCTTGTATACAGAAAGCATCATCAGTTCAAATGCAGGCTGTATTTTAAGGATTGTGCAAACTTCTCTTTGAAAGCATTGAAAATAAGTGATGTCAACTGGGAAAGAAATGCTTTTCATCACAACCATTGGAGAAAATAGAAACAGGATGAAGTGGGTGCAAAAGTTACGTGAGCTGCATGAAAAAGCATAATTTGTAAAGTGGATGGGGTAAACTTAGTCTGTAATATTCATGGGCATATATGTCACCCATAAAGTCACAAGATCAGACAATACCTTGACTATAGTATGTTCATGGCAATAAATTGTATAATATGCTGTACATATGGGAAGGTTTGCAGATCTATTAATGGCTTAAAAAGCAATGCTAGACATCAAAATGTATATTTGTATACTAATGTGCATGTAAGCTGTTTAGTTTGAAAGGTCTTCAGAAAAACATGTTAGAGTCTGTCAAACTTAAAGAGTGACTGTTCAAAACATGATTATTTTTATTGTCAAGGCTGGTCACTCTTGGACATGAGCAGACAACCATTGTGTGTGTGTTTATATTGTAAAATGCTTCCTTGACATAATCAGATAATTAGGCTCCTCTTGTAAAAGTCTCACTCTGGACATCTAAATAATGAAATATAAGAGTTAAGAAGACACATGGAGGCACATGGCTTAGTGGTTAGAGCATTGGCCTTGCAATCGAAAGGTTGTGAGTTCAATTCTCAGACTGGATGATGTGTTGTTTCCTTGAGCAAGACACTTTATTTCACATTGCTCCAGTTTCCTCAGCTGTAGAAATGAGAGGTGAAGATATGTGTGACCCCAGTCCCTATCATTCCACTGCAAAGTAGTTGTGGAGGTGCCACGGCAAAAAAGCACCCAGCACTCACTGTAAATGAGGTTGGTGTTAGGAAGGGCATCCAGCTGTAGAAATCAAGCCATAATCTGTTCCCGTCCCACCCTTGGAGGCAGGGAAAAGCGGACGTAAAATGAAATGATGATGATGAAGACATAATTGTAATATGATATTCAGCAAGACTGCACTAACTCATTAGAAATAATTTCTATATAACAGTTTATCTTAATTCACTCATTGTTGTATATTTATACATAATTTAATACATACTCCAAACATTGGATATTTATTATCTAATTCTCTATTGTAGGTCAAATCATTCAAATTATTTCCACATTGAGTCATTAAAATAGCCTTCTCTTAGCTCACAAATTACTTATAAAAAATGAAAATAGACAAATTATCCACTGTCTGCTGCATTATTCAATGAATTGATTTTAATGATAATTACAAGATGCCCAATATCATAGATAAAATACTTGTAAACATTAACTAAGATTACAAACTAACTCTATGATAACTACATTGTCATTTAATAGTTTTAGATTTTCACTTCATTATATATAAAATCATTTACTTTGTTTTGAATATTTTAATTCATCAATTCAACAGTTAAACTATTTAAAATGTTTATACACAATACTATTTATGTACACTGAAGTTAGAACATTTTTTTTTCAGTTTAAATGTTATAAAGTTTTAAAAATATTTCAGAAACATTTTAGTGCTATAATTGTTCTTTTATTCTGTCATATATTTTTAGCTTGTTGAAATTACAAAATTATACAAATACTTGTATCCTCTGTTGCTTTCTCTGTTTTGGAAACAAAACTGTTGCTATTAGTTGTTTTTCTGCCCTGTTTAACATCATTTTATATGATTGCTCGAGAAGTTTTTCCTCTCTTCTTCAAGTACTTATTCTACAGTTGGATGGCCTTTCTATTACCAAGCCTTCCATTGTGAAGGAGTGATTAGATATCAGTTAGGCAGATTGGGGAAAAGCAGGCTTATATTTTAAGGGATTAGGTAGAAAGGTTTGCACTTACATTCAGTAGTCTAGCTTTTGTGTGTTTTTTGATTGAGCAAATGTTTAAAATCTTGGAGTATGACTAAAATCTTATATTAACTGGTGTGGCAGGATTATAGATCTTAACTTGGTTTAGAGCATATAGGTTTGATGATGTGATGGTTCACACACACATCAACCTCTTTCATATTTGTCCATACATATCCAATGTATGTGTATCATCATCATTTTACATTTGCTTTCCACACTTGCATGGGTTGGACAGTTCATTATGGTATGCTACATGTCAGTGAGACATGGGCCCTGAGTGTAGATGATCTGGTGGCTAAAAAGACATGAAGCATGCATGCTTCATTGGATGGGTAATGTTTGTGTACATGAATGTTCATCTTATTCAAACATGCTGAGAATAAGAGGAACTGAATGTAGCAAGCAAGAGAGACAATTGTACTGTTATGGTCATGTGATGTGTAAGGAGAATGACAGCTGTATAAAAAGTGCTGAGCACTTAAAATTGCTGGAACCTGTGGGAGAGGGAGACCAAAGAGGAATGGGAAGAATGATTTCAAGAATTGAACTTCATGAAGGATATGACATTAGACTGAGCTGATATGTGATATGCCATAATACAAAAAATAACATAAAAATGAATGTAAACATGGTGAGACTGGAGGCTACAGTGTTGCTGATAAATCAGAGACAATATTAGGTTTGAGAGATTTTTTTTGTCTGGAGGAATTTTTCTAGTGCTGTTGCCACAATAAAATGTACCCAGTATACTCTGTAAAGTGGTTGATAATACAAAGGATATCCAACCACAGAACACTTGCCAAACAAAGAATAGAGAGGATATTTCAGTTGTGTTGAAGACTTGATGACCTCACAAGTAGTAGTGCTATGTCAAAATACAGGGTGCACTCTGCTGAGTGCGGGAACATATGTAAGTAAGATGTAGCCCTTGGCCGATCTGAGAAATCAATGACTCTGATTAAGTACTGACATATTGTGACAACGCATTGAAATTTTGCTTGTGAGGAAAAACAAATGTTAGATGATCAGGAGAAATGGAAAGAGACCAAAGTTGAATAAGGTCCTTAGTACATTAATTAGTGATTGATAATTTCAAACAAATTAAAGAGACAGTTGTAGTTGTGTAGAGGTCACACACACACACACACACACACACACATGCATGTGTGTACATACAGCTTTAATTGTTTTTCAACTATTAATGGTGCTTCATTAGATGTTACTTTTGGCATGGTTTCTACAGCTGGAGGACCTTCCTAATACCAATCACATAGAATTTGTTGGTATGTTTCTATGGTTAAATTCGCTTCCCATATATATATATATCATCATCATCATTCAATGTCTATTTTTCCCTGCTTGCATGGGTTAGACAGGTTGTTATGTCATGAGACAAGTCAGGTCAAGAGACCACATCTTGCTCATATGGATCTATATTTTGGTTTCATTTCTTTGGGTAGATGTCCTTTGTAATGCCAACCATGTTACAGAGTAGACGCGATGGTTTTTATTGTGGCATCAAAGCGACTATCTAACAAGGGAAATGGGTGATTTTTTTCTTCATGTCACCAGAACAACCATCTTACATGGTTAACTAGGTGCTTTTTGTTGACACCAGCACAACCACTTTACAGAGTGGACTGGGTGCATTTTTTTCTTGTGTCACCAGCAAGACCACCTTACAGGCTGGACTAGGTGCTTTGTTGTTTTCATATCAGCAACACAACCACTATACAGGGTGAACTGGGAGCCTCTTGTGTCACTAGCATCACCAACTTTAGACATGATGTTTATTAGCTCTCTGTATTTCATCAGATGATGTTATCTAACTGTCTGCTTTCTCTACATTTATATTATTGCATCTATATCTTTATATTTATGTCACTATATCTACATGTCTTATCATCATGATTATGATATGTTCATTTTCCTTGCTAGCAAAAGTTATATATATATGAGTGTGTGTGTGTGTATGTGAATGTGTGTGTATGCATGTGTGTGTATGTATGTATCCATGTAAGCATGCATGTATGGTGTATGTATATGTGTATGTCTTTGTATGCATGCATATATGCATCTATACATATGTGTATGTATATATGTATGATATATATAAAGGAAATACATATATATTACAACTTCAGGTGTTTTATGCTTTACACGTGCAAGTTGTTTGTCACTGTCACCTATTAACATTCTATTTTTGAAGCCCATTGCTGTTTACAGAATACATTTCTGGAAACTTTACCCAGTGAATTAATTTCAAATATAAGAAAATTCTCTTTCTTATATTTATTTTTGCTTTTTTTTTCATCAAATCCATCATCAATAATAAAACTATCCATTTCAGGTCTATTATAATGCTTACATTCACATCATCCTTCTAATAATTCATTTTCTGTTTTACATATTTTCTGTAGCTTTTCAATACTCTTGCCAGGATACTATTGGATACATTATGCCATATTGCCTTTTGCTTAGTTACATTCAATTGTATCAAATTCTGCCACATCCAATTTTTCCAAATTTGCCAAGTGACTTTTGGTAAAATTTTGGAATAAGCACCCCACCCATAGAAACTTCTTTATTTTTAAATTTTCTAAAGAGTTCTTTATGAATTTCTATGTGAAACATTTTTTTAAATTCTAATAAATATGGCATCACAAACTTAGTATATTGAAATATCCTGTGTATTTAACACATTCGTACAAAACACTCATACAGGGTGTAACAGGTAAATTGGGACCATTTAAATATCTTTATTATAATTTGTATAACTCAGATGGTGGTGGATTGGCAGTATCGGTAGAGGGTCAGACGCCATGCTTTGCAGCACAGTTACGTCCCTTTACGAACTGAGTTCAAATCCCGCCGAGGTTAACTTTGCCTTTCATCCTTACGGGGTTGATAAAATAAAGTACCAGTAATATACTGGGTAATTGCTGGCCTTGTGCCAAACGTAGAAACAATTATAATTTGTATAACTCAGATAAATAAAACTGCATATTTTTTGTTTCTGTCAATTTCTTATAGAGTTTTTAGCACTTATTTCAGTTCAATGTGAATGCCATTTGCTTTCTTTACCAGTTCAATCCGTTTACAAAATAATGCACATTCCTTAACTATTTCTTCATTTTTCATTTGACCAAATGGTCGCCTGATTGATGCCTTCAGTGAAGCCACACAGTTGTGAGAAGTTGTGTTGGATATTGCTTCAGCTGCATCCCATAGCCAAAAGTCATACAGATTCAAATCAGGCAAGCTAGCGAGCCAGATATCTTTAGGGACAAACTTGGGCAATTTTTTCTTTAAAAATTCTTACACTCTTTTTGAAGAATGGGCAGGTGCATAGTCCTGTACAAACATGACTCGACTTGCATCATAATGCTTCTTAATCCAAGGTAACAAAACTTCTAAAATTTTGAGATACTCTGCTATGTTGATTTTAAGACCCGTGTCAATAAAACGAGGAGGCATCAATTTCCTATCACTTGCAACAGCTCCAAAGACATAATGAAAGAAGGATTCTTGTTATGCATAACTGAAGGAACTTGGGAAGGGTCATATGCTATCACTCATGAGTTTTGACGGTTTACAACTTAGTCTACCACAAACTTCTTTTCATCCACGAAGATGTGGATGTCACCGTCCCAATGTTTCAAATGACTAAGAAGTTTCGGACTTCTTTTAGCTTGAATGGCTTTGGAGTGGGTAGTTAGGATGTTACGGTGTCTCTTCATATATGATTTCAAATGGAGGTCTTGTCTCACAGACCTAGAAATGATCATTTTACTGATTCCAATGGGTTCGACTCAATCAATCTTTTAAGCTCTGCTAAGAAGTGTGGTGTGCATTTTTGGTCACTGGGAGGACTGTGTGGCTTTCTCTGAACATCCTGAATTTTCTTCAAATTGACTACAACTATAAAAACAGTAGATTTGGCATACTTTGTGGCTCTAACAATCTCCCCAGCACTTTTGTCAGTGCGGAATAATTTGACAATTACACTTCTACAATTTAATTCTTTATTAACATTCAGAATTTTTTCAATCTAAAATGAAAAATAGTACAGGTGATTATTCAATCTGGTAATATTTAACATTTAGACTTGAATAAAATCTATACAATTAGAAATATGCTCCTTTGAAACTTATCCCAATTTACCTGTTACATCTTGGCTATGGGGCATAATTAAAGCAATATCCAACGTGACTTCTCACAACTGTATGTCTTCACTGAAGGCTTCGATCAAGCAAACATTCTGTAAAATGTGGAATGTGTACAAACACTGCCAAATATACCTCCCACTTCACCAATGTCCCCACCTAGTAGCTAATACAATATAGAAAACTGCAACTGTAACCCATGAACTGCCCTGAGGGGATAGATATCTGTACAGAAACATTGTATATGAATGCAAGATAACATCCACCAGTGGCACATATAACTTTGGGGAAACAGTGAAGCAGTTAAAAAATGCCATTATGTGTATACATATCCGTTCAAATATGCTAAAAAACAACTGCCTTAGTGAGAAAAATCTTGGATTTGAAAAGAAATAACCCTAAATATAAAATACTAGGATTTTTTTCAACATGCTGACATGTATCTGTATATGTGTGTGCATGTGTGTATGTGCATCTGCATACATTTATATGTATGAGTATATAAATATAAACATGCAAACAGACACAATTACAAAAATACACAGCATAACAAATGGAACACAAGCCACTATTTTGCTATAGTTTTTTCACTATCCCCTTCCTTCCTTTTACACATACATACATTCACACAGGCAGCAGACGTAAAGAGAGAGGAGTAGTATGAGGTAGTCAAATTACTCCTCTCTCTTTATGTGTTGTGACAGAATTGCAGAAATTTATATATAGATGGTTGTTAAGACTGCAAAATCATACATAGGAAATGTGACTTTTGCTCAGTCAAAGTGCTAGAAGTTATTACCCATAAAGTTAAACAAAGCATCACTAAACTCACATAAAATAATTGCCACCTCTTTAGATTAAACAACACATTAAAATACTCAACATAATAATGTATATACTAAAAGCACCCAACAACTCACAATACAAATATACATAATCAAAACCAAATCAACACATCTAAGAATTACTCCACATACTTAAAGCACTCAATAACTCAAATTACAATTATATGATTTCCATAATCAAAACCCAACCAACATATCTAAATATTATTTAACATCACACCTTAAAACAATTTAACCTGTCTTAATTATCCATTTATGGCTAAAAAAAAAAAAATAGGAAATAAAATAAGACGTTTTTACAGACATCTCTGATATCACTATTTAGATAAATCTATATCAAAATCCATAAATCCTAATCTTGAATATTTACCTAGGCACCCTGCAACTTAGCTCTGACCACTACCTAAAAAAAACCTGTTATCTTGATCCTAATAATCTCTATCTACAAACAACAAAAATAAAAACCATACAGACACCATGTCGCCAGTAAATAATGAAATTCCAGACTGAGGCCAATAAAAGAAGGTGATGGAATAAAGACTTCAGTTGTCCCTGTGCCTTAAATCAATGAATAAATAAGAATAAACTCAATTCTTCTGAAAGAATTTGACATATCCCCATATCTACTAGCAATACTAAACCCCAAGTAAATACCATATGTTAATTTGCCTGAATACTGTGTGTTATGCTGCAGCCATATAATATTCTGATCGGAATATCAGTTTCATCCAAATTCCCACACTAAATGTTGCACACTGATTGATCCTCTACTACAGTATCCACTAACAAAGTCGCCTTTGTCAAAGTACATTCCACACCAACATCAAATCTTGTTTCTTCTGAAAAGATGTGAACACAGCTAATTGTTCAACACAGTGCACTGAAATTAAACGAATTTTATAATTTGTTATTAATTGCTGCAGGTCTATTAGGCAATCAAAAGCAGCAAAACTTGTGTAACGGATTAATAAATGATTTTAAAAAATGATTTAAAAAA
The DNA here is from genome assembly GCA_964016885.1 of Eledone cirrhosa. NCBI lineage: Eukaryota > Metazoa > Mollusca > Cephalopoda > Octopoda > Eledonidae > Eledone > Eledone cirrhosa. The sequence continues at coordinate 28,946,996 of OZ024743.1, read as the reverse complement.
ACAAAGCAACTTCACTGCATCCATGATAATTCTGCCATCCTCTGCTCACTAACAGGAAAGGAAGATTTCATGTGTAATAGATGCACAGAGGTAATTGATAGTAAGAGGGGTAGAGATATAATCCTTTTCCAATCACATGAAGGATCCATAGAAATTGTTTTTTGTGTTGCTTTGTTTTCATTTGTTGTCTTGTCCTCTCTTTGTTGATTTTCCTAACTTTATATATATATGAGAAAGACATGGTCACCCAACCCAAATTGCCTCTAATGGGGCAACCTGTCTAACCCATGCTAGTGTGGAAAATGGAAGTTAAACGAATATGATGATGATATACAGAGTGCGGACGATATTTGTTCGCAATTTCCAACTGCTAATTTTATGCAAATTATTTTCACTTCCGTTGTCACTCTTGTCTTCATAAAAACAGTGACTATATTTCCATTATTCATTTTCAGAATAATTGATTATGAATAATTTTGAACCTCCAAATTTGTGGAAGAGATACGGAGTTCTTCTTGGAATCCGCGCTTGGAGGACAAATAAGACCAGAAGATCAACTCCCAGAACAACAGGTGGCTCGCTGTCTCATCCAAAGACATGCCCAGAGTCATGCAGACAAAGTTTCCAGCGACAGCATTGGTCTTAGGTGTCGTCAGCAGTCAAGGTGACGTCGTGCCACCTCACTTCTTCCTTGAGGGCCTCAAGCTGAACAGCGATGGCTACATCCACGTTCTGAGCGAGGTAGTAAAGCCCTGGATCGACCAGGTAGCTGCAGGTAGGCCGTACGTGTGGCAGCAAGACTCAGCGCCCTGCCATACCAGCCGAAAGACCAAAGCCTGGCTGTCAGAGAACTTCGTCGACCACACTTCACCTGACATCTGGCCTCCCACCTCACCTGACTGCAACCCCCTCGACTTCTTTGTGTGGGGCTCAGTGGAAGAGACACCAACAGATCTAGCTGCAATACGAAAGACAATCTGAAGGCCAGGATCACAAGTGCCTTTAGGGGCCTAAGTCGGGGGACAGTGACGAAAGCCTGTAGCCGGTTCCGAGGCCGCCTTGAGGCCGTCATCAAAGCCAATGGCGGGTTTATCGAATGAGATCGAAAGAACAAGTCATGAAGACAAACTGACCCAAGTTTGATAAATAAATCTTAAAAAATAAAACTACTGTGTAATTTATTCCTAGACAGTAACTTACGAACAAATATCATCCACACCCTGTATATATATATATCATCATCATCATATATATTAGGTGATTGTAGAGTTGTAGTTTACTGAGGAAGGTACTAAAATTAGCACTCTGTGCTATAGCATAGTGTATACATTAATAGGAACAAAAGATGGGATTCTGGTTTTGTTTGATTAACATGTCTGGTGAGTGATTGGGGCTGGAGTCAGGTCTATAACATAAATATGGATCTTGAGCCACCCATCTGTGAGACGTTCATAACTGAGTCTAATCAATAAAAACCTCAATACAAAACCTTGTTTTGTTCTTCTGAATATACATCATCATCATCATCTTCGTTTAACGTCCATTTTCCATGCTAGCATGGGTTATATATATATATATAATATAAGATCAAAAGATTGTTAAAAGAGTTCCATGTATTTTATTATGCGCATTTCAAAAACAAATATCATCATGGGATGATATTTGCGTTCTCATTAGATAAAATAGGGAGACATGATATGAAGCTTAAAAAACACTTGCGAGTAGTGAAGTGTTAAATCAACATATGAAAAATAAAATAAGATGGATATATGAGATTGAGATAAAAAGAAGGAAGGGGGAAGGAAAAGGTAAGGAAGAGGAAGAAAGAAAATAATAATAAGAAAAAAATATAATAAGGAAAGGATGACGGAGGAGGAGTATAAGAAGGAAGGATGAGAGAGGAGGAGAAATGAGTGAGAGAGAGAGAGATAACCTTTAATACTGAGAAACACTGTCTCACAGAGAAATTTTAAAAAACTGTTGTAAGATAATACATAATGGAAAAAAATTTTGAAATTAAAAGTTAATGAGGTTTATGAATGGTGATGTTTATGATTAAAGAAAAAGGAATTAAGAATAGTATTTATTTAAGGTTTATATATTGAAGGGTTTAATAATATGTGCGAAAAGGAATTTATTAAAATGTATTATTAAAATAAAAAAATATTAAGGAGATAAGGTGAATGAAGAAAAGGTTAAATGAATTATGAACTTAGAGGAATTAGATAGGGTCCAAGTTTGTTTCTATGTATTGTAATAGGAAAAAGTAAATAATAGGTCTAATACGAGCACGGAAGGAGTGAAGAAAGGAGAAAATTCAAGGAAGAAAAAATATATAACGTCAAAAAAAAAAAAAAAATATATTTTTACAAAATTTACTAATGGTAATATTAGTATATATTAAAAATAAAATTTGTATGGCCAAGAATATAAGGAAAATGCTATAGTGAGTTATAATATGAATTAAGAAGTAATTGAGAAGTAAAAGTTGCAGATTAAAGATTAGAAATTAAAAAAGAAGAAAAATAGGGGACCGCTAACGACATAGAATGAGTAAATTGTATAATATAATATACTGAAATAAGGTAGAAAGATGGGTATATTTGTAAAAGATATAAAAGCGTTTGAGAAAAGAAGATTTTAAACTAATTAGGTAGTAAGATATTAGCTGTATACTTTATGGAAAGTTCTATGGGATTTATGCAAGCAGAGCGAAAATAATTCCATACATCTATTTATTATCATCCCATGATGATATTTGTTTTTGAAATGCGCATAATAAAATACATGGAACTCTTTTAACCATCTTTTGATCTTATATTATTTATACTCCAGTCCTATAAACTGTTGAGTGCTACTTATCCGATATTTGCATTGCTTTATTGTGCTACAATAAAACTCACCTCCTACATATATATATATATATATATATATATTATGTGTTTATTAAAGAATACCCTAAACATGTTCTGAATGAAGCATACATATAATATTCATAGAGTCAGTATAATATTCCTGCCAGGAATAGAAAAATGATGACCATCTTCATATTTTAACCTAATATATATATTTTTTTCTCTATATATTACAAAGCTGGTGCCTGCCATGGCCAAGTACTGTGTGCATTTGCGTCATTGAAAAACTGCCACTTTCCTAGTTTCTTCACTCACTTGATGGAGAAGGGATCGGGCCCATTGCGAAGCGATGATTCATTTATTTAGTGCAAAGTGTGTGTGATGCATGCTGTGTGCACTTTGATGGGTGCTGACACAGCCAATGCGCAATCCTTAGTCGAGAACATTGTTGGTCGGGGAGTTTGCCTGTCAAAATAAGTGTCTGTGTCAATATTTAAAATTATTTGTTAATAATTATTTACTATAAGGTTTGTTTTATGAGAAAGTTCCTTATACATTTTTACCGTTCCTTATACATTTTTACAGCCCCATATATTAGAACCAACAAGTTCTTGGAAAATTGATTGGGATGAACTAGAAAGTAACAGAGCCAACTTCCAGGCTCTTTGTCATATTCTACTGGAAAAGGTAAGTGCTATTGTTTAATTTAAAGTGATATTTTTTATGCTTCGTCATAGTGAATTTGATACCATTTTTCTAATTACATAATTTGTTAGTATACTTATCATGAGGGGCTTTTGAGGTCAGATGCCCTTTCTAGCACCAGTCCTTTAAGTTACCTTTTATATGGCTAAAGATGATGGAGGAGATGGTGACGATAGGACAAAATAGAGCTGCTTGTCATGCCCTCTTGCCCAGACAAAATGGAGTAGCTTGTCATGCCCCATTCCCTGCAGGGCCAGCCCCTTCTTTAGCAGGGAAAATTGCCATAACCCTTTAGCATTTAAACCAGCCATATCTGGCCAGAATCCTCTCACCTCTTTCTGTTCAAACTGGCCTCTCATACTGATGTTAAGGTATTGTTCTCAAAATAAGTAATATCAAAATCCCATAGATTTGATATTATGTGAGGTAAATCATTTACTGTGAAAATATAATAGTAAATATAGAGTAATGTAAATGCTAATGAGTTAAAACATTTGTTACTACAAGATTTGGCTGGATGATCACTATAAATGTTATTATTGTAGTTGTGATGGTGGTGATGATGTTAAAGCTGTGGTCAACTCCATTTCATAATGGATCATTGTTAATCAAATTGTGCCTATAGTTATGACGCAGAAGTAATAGTAATTAGACACTGCTTATATTGCAGGTTGATAGAATTGTATAGAAGTTTCCTTTAGTGTATTGAATATGTAACTGGACTGTCAATTGTTTAAGACAGCCAGAAAACTAATTGAATTACAATAAATTCTGTGACTGCCATATCTCCAGAGACAATGATTTGATATACTTTAGAAGAAACAGTTTTCTGGGATTACACCAGAGAAGAAATGTATATAATGATTAGAAGATTGTTGTTGCTGTTTTGCCTCAAGTTGGCTCTGATCAAGTAGGCTTGTGATCAAAGACTTTCCAACCATGACCATCGTGTCGTTTCTTTTTCAGGCTAATATATTGTTGTTTCTCCAACAGAAGTTCAGTGTTGTAGAATGGCTACATCTCAATTTGATGTGAGATTTGAAATTTCCAAAGAGAACTTAGTCATGAGGTATCAGATACGTAAAGCAGTTCCACATGGAAAATACTCTTCCATTGAAACCATGCATGCTATATCTCAGACTATATTATTCAATGTTATTTTTAAGGTGGTAGAATGTAAATTTATGGACATTTGACTGTTATTTCTTACAGATTAGGTGACAAAATAGTATCATAGAATTAGTAGAAACGTTTTAGAGAAAAAAAGATTATTGTTTTTATACATGTTTTTGTTAAGAGTAGAATTATGCTACAAAGATTTAGTCTTTGTGCCATATTTTTGGTAAGTGTGCCTCATGCTGTAAAATTGAATGCTTTTATGTTGCAAGAATATAGATGTGAAAAGTGTCAATTGTTTAAACTGATCATTGCATACTTTGCTCCATGTGAAAATAAATGGAAGGCTTCTAGCATGTTTAGATGTTTGTGTAAAAGAAAATATTATTCCTTATGCAGATAATTAATGTATAAACAATACTGATTTTTACATCAGCAATTGTACAATCTTGTAAATTAACTTAGTGATACATTCATGTACATTTAGGCTGTGTTTCATTGAGGAGGTTATAATAAGACTAAAACGTGTATGAAGTTAGCTCCCATATTGACAGGGAAAAATTGGATATTAGCACTTGAATAATATTTCTTTCCTAAATGCTTATATTTAGCTCTATATGGCAGTAGCTTTCCATTCCAATGAGGGTATAAAATGATTCTTTTGACCCCAAACTACCTGAAGCTGCTTTTGGTTTTATCATAGAGAGCTGTTTATATTTATCTAAAAACCTTCCATCATAACTTTATGTAAGAACCTTTGTTAATTTATGTTCCAAACACCTGCTTAATAATGAAAAAATTGGTTATTTTACAAACTCCTTCCAAATTTTCAATTATTTTCAAAATGATTGGAAAATGTTAAGCAATGTCTTTTATTAGAAATATGAGAAATATGGTAATGGGAGGGTTAAGCAACTAATATCTCTTGTCTATGAAAATAAACAATTGCTATGAATGGTTTTATTGTCCAACATATGAACTTCTCAACTACTATAACTTTGAGGAAGACAGATATCATTTGAGAGAAGATAAATTCATAACCTGTTGATTGTGGATGAAAGACTTCACATTGATAAACACAATATTGCAAATACGATTAAGTTGAATTTTTCAGTGAAAATAAATTATTAATGTGACGCTTATAAATGGTAAACAGCTTGTAAATAACAACTAACTCATAATTTTTTTACAAAGAAATATTTCCTATTACATCTGATTTCCAAAACATTTCTTTCATAGCAAGCTATCATTTCACATAAACCATGTTATTCTAATTCCTTACTCACTATGCAACTAAAGAAATTACTGAAATAGTTCAGTATTTAATTAGCTTATGTGAAATCAAATTTCTTTATGTATTACTATGGTTCGAAACTCTATAGCAACTTTCAATTAGTGCATAGTTATTTGTATTTAAGATTTACAGTTTCTAATATAAATTTTTAATATATTTCAAATTTGGTCTTGTAATTTTGTATTGATAGAAATGTTCTTCTTTATCTTATTTCCAATTTGTTTATTTACCTTTTCAAAAAACCGTTTGATCTTCTCCTTTTCTCTCTTTTTTTTAAACATTTCAATTTTCAAATGCATTAACTATTATCAAAATATTACCAATTCAAAGAGAAAAGATATGTAGCTTGGTTATTTTTGTATAAAATTGCCTCATCCACCAGTCATTTAGTGGTATGTACACTGAAATTGGAATGCTTGAAGTAAATGTTTATAACATCATTATATTACTGTTTAGAATTCCTCAAACATTTGTAATATTGAAGAAAAAGTAAAACAACAAAAGTGCCAATAGCTAGTTGACCCTTTCTCTGTCTTTTAAATAATGAAGGAAGTAGGGTCAAAATCAGCAAAATAAGACTTGCTTCAAGAACTGTAAAGAAAGCTGTCATCATTTCTGGGTTTAATTTTTGCTATCAAAATGTCTAGCTTAGTCACTTAAGTTTGCTTTTATGATTTTGTGTCACTAACAATGTCAACCTTATCTTCAGACTGAAAATCAAAAACAATAATCTTAGGTTTCTTCACGTAACTCTTTTTAAAAATTGCATTTGTCTAATACATCTAGCACTTCCTGCACATTGTACCTCCTGGCTCTAGTTTTAATGGAAACTCACTGAAAAAAAACAAAACAAAACTAATCAAATAGCAAATTTTTTATCATACACCTTCTGGCTATTGTTTGCTGTGAAAGAATTTATCAAATTGGCAGTCTTAGAAATAGTAAATAGGGCTTCGTAAAGTTAAAATATAGAGCTCGCATGATCTGTAGACAGGTATTTCAAATTCTTTAAGATGACTACTTTACTCTCTCTTCTAAGTTAAAATCCTACTAGAGTCAATTTACAGTTTATAGTATGCTATGACTCTAGAATTACCAATAGTCCTTACCTCTTGATTGCGTTGTAAGGGTGCTATTCTGACACAGTCTGTCTTTTAAACCTGGCAGAGCCCATCCCTTTCCAGGTTTGAAAACAACTGATTTCTTCCAGAAAAGGATAGAAAGCAATAGAAAGTGATAAAAAGCGATAGAGGAAGAATCAACTCTAATACTGGACTGTTTATTTATTGATCTCAAAAGGATGAAAGACAAAGTTGACTTGAGCAGGATTTCAACTCAGAGCACAGTGAGTACAAATACAGAGGCATTTAATCTCATGTCCTAATATATCTGCCAGTTTGCCATCTTATGAATTACCAATAAAATAATACAAAATATATGATTTATAGTCTGAAACATTTAAATTAATATTGCAGTAGACATAAATTCAGAAGATGAAGTAAACTGTTTGATTTGTCTTTTACACAGGAGTATGTATTAATTGGTCAACTAGGACAAGAAACAGATTCTTCTCTTCCACAACAAAATAACCATCTGGATGATCTATTTCTGAAAAATAAACAACCATTAGGTTGCTTTGTTATACTTCCATCACAGTCAGGTAAAATGTTGATTAAATCATTGGCCTGTAAAGAATTAATGGTATCTCAGAGTCAAGCCCTTCAGGTTGAAATGCCTTCAGACAATAATCTTCAAATGGTAGAATCTTCAATTTCTCAAGTAAGTTAACCCATTTGTTACCATATTTCTAATAAAATAGACTGCATAGGATTTTCAAATCATTTTGAAAATATTTAAGAATTTGGAACATAACTTAACAAAGGTTTTCATAAATTATGATGAAATGTTTGTAGATATATATAAACATTTTAAAATAAGCAGCTTTGTATGATAGAACTGTTTTAGATAGTTTAGTATCAAAAGTGTTAAGCTGATTTATTAATTTCATTACTGTTTTGGATAAATTTTTTGACATTGGCCACTAGGTTTTCTTTTTAACCAAATGTTTTAACGATTAGATGAATTTCTTGCAACCACTCAATTGGCAAGTAGCAATAGAAACTTTCTTAGAACTTTCTGTATTGTCTAGCAGCATAATACAATGAAAGTATTAAGAGAAAATCTCATGATCATTCTATTTTAGTTTTTAGTTCACCACCTTGAACTCAGTTATTTTCAAGGAATTTAACTTTGAAACATAGCACTAGGCAAAATATTGTCTATCTTCTATGGCAAAGCAAATATAAAAATTATTATGATGAGAATGTTTTCAAACAGTGTATGTTTTCAGTAAGTATGTTTTCAAACAGTGACCAAGTTTGAAATTAGAAATAGAAGTTTTCGCCGTACATGTACATCACTACTCATCTTTTTCCATTTCTAAATTGAGGCTAAAATTTCTATAGTAAAAAAAATATGGCAAAAGCTTTTAAATGTACATATATATATGTAGATGACTTCATCTCAGATTTCCTCATTGTACTCCATCATCAGCTGTCAATCAAATTATGGCTACACCCTCAAAGAGATATTTTTGAATTAAATTAAATCAAAGAGATTTGTTACTCAATTGCTATTGAAACAGTAGCAGCCTAACTATAATGTAAAGAATCCTTATAATATATATATATTCATCCAGCCCACACTGTAAAGTGGTTGTGTAGGTGTCACAAGAAAAAGCACCCAGTGCACACTGTAAGGTGGTTGTGTATGTGTCATGACAAAAGCACCCACCCCACACTGTAGAGTGGTTGGCATTAGGAGGGGCATCCAGCCATAGAAATCTAGCCAGAAACAGTCCTATATGAGCAAGACCTGGTCACCTGACCCAACTTGCCTCTATTGGGACAACCCGTTTAACCCATGCTAGCGTGGAAAATAGGCGTTTGATAATGATATTTATATATATTTATATATAAATATATATATATGTGTGTGTGTGTCGCTTTTTCTACCCGCCGAAATGCGATTCTCGCTGAATTTATATATATACATCTATATTTATTTAAGGTGTTTGCTCTATATGTTTAAGTATATATATATAATGATGATGGTATGTGTGTGTACGTTAAACCTATAGAAAATACCATATTAATTATGATGATTTTCCTTCTTGAATAATATCATGATATGTAAAACAATTGCTCACATGTTTAACTCCAAAATTATCTTTTAGAATTAATGAACAGTAATAATTATAAAATTTATGCTTCTCAATTAATTAAGTTGAAATTCAGAAAAATAATAAATCTTTCTAAATAATTATATAAAGCTGTAATAATGTTGAATCAATGTAATATTTCATTATTTGTGGATTGGCAGTATTGGTAGAGGGTCGGACGCCATGCTTTGACGCATAGAGTTACAGCCCTTGCCATTCTGAGTTCAAATCCCGCCGAGGTTAACTTTGCCTTTCATCCTTACGGAGTCAATAAAATAAAGAACCAGTAATACACTGGGTAATTGCTGGCCTTGTGCCAAAAGTAGAAACAATTATTTACTAAAGATTCATAGTAAATATTCCACAAAATAAACTGGCTAATGACATTGGAAAATCTCTCATGCCAAATTTATAGTTAAGTACATACTACAATACTTAAGGAGTGAAAAATAAGTTTTTAACCAATTGAAATTACAACCATAATTAGAAGAGTAGTTGTTAGCATAAATGTAAATTAATATGAAATAGAGCAAGAATGAGAGCACTTGAAATTTCAATTTAATTGGAAATATGCAGGATGGAGTGAGCAAATATAATGATAACTCTGGACATTTTTTCAGTCTTATCAGACCTCTTCAGCAAAATGTAGCTCACTTATAGCTGCAAACACTTTAGAATGTCTAAAAGATATAGATTTTGTGTGAAAATAATCCCTTGATTAGACAAATTAAAATAATTGTTTCTACTTTAGGCACAAGGCCAGCAATTACCCAGTGCATTACTAGTACTTTATTTTATCGACCCCGTAAGGATGAAAGGCAAAGTCAACCTCGGCGGGATTTGAACTCAGATCGTAAAGGGACGTAACTATGCTGGAGACAAATTAGACAAATTAAAATAATGATATTGGGAAATATAGGTGCTTTCTGCATGAAAAACATATAGTTAAGTGAAAGCTAAACGTTCATATAGTAATGTTTGTTTTATTTAAAATTATCTCTGTAAAGGCTTTGCTAGAGATTATTCAGATGCACCATCATTATACATGTCAATAAATGACACTATCAACAAATATATATTTCAAATCTTTCAAATCGTGTTTTGTGCAAACATTTTATCAAGTTAAAAAAGAAAAAAAAAGAAACTTCTAAGAGAAAGATTACTACATGATATTTAATTCAGGGCAAATGTAGAGACGTAAAGATAGCTTTGATATTATATCAGGGGATAAAAATCAATAATAACATTAGTGGTAATATTTGGTTTATTGAATATTGATGCATGAGGGTTTTAGTACTTAATCTGGAGATCCTGGGAAAAATCTCAAGTGAAAATAAATGAGCTTTATTTTGATTGCATTTATAATTGTGATCATATTATATGCAGTAGAGCTCATTTACATTTTGTTTATAAATCAAATGCTATAAAAATAAGTATAGCAGCTTACATCCCCTTGTGAAACCGATTTAATGGCAGGTAGTGTAACTGTTTGTTAATACACCTATTTTGTTTACTGTCCCTTCTTTGTCTTCACATCACTCTTCGAAATGCTAATTTTATCACGATTTAATACATTTCCAGCAATAAAGTATTTATTGACTGATTAATGAGTTTATAGCACTTTGTTGAAGCATATTTACACACTATCATTGTAACTTAATGGACTACTGAGCCCTGCTAATTTACTATTGATCTGTTTTTTTAGATGATATTAACTGTTTCAGAAACACTTTAGTATTTTATAACCACCACTTTTGATGCCAACAATCATCCACTATCATGTTTTTATGTTATTTATACATATTATCAGACTTCCCCATTCTTGGATTAATTGAAACTTTTCCTACTCCATTCTATAATATCCTTGTAATTTATGCCTTATTTTTAGTCTAAATTAAAATATTGAAAATTGATGAAAAATAACAAAAGCAAATTTAATAAAAGTAAAACGTACATAATGCAACTGACCAAGAGTTTTTTTTAAAGGCTTTGTGGTTTTATTGTATAGGAGACAGAAAATGATGCAATTATTTTGTAATCCATGCAAGTACTAATAGCAGCAGACACAGAGTTATGCAGTTAAAGTGAACTGGCATGAAGGAACAATAGATTGAGTTCCACTAATAGCAATCAATAAAGTACTTAACCCTTTCATTACTGTATTTCAAATGAAATAAATTGCCAATGTGTTTCAAAAGTTGGGAGGAATTCAGTTAAACAATTTTTTTCATTGGTAAGCTGATGTTTAGAACATTACTTAATAAAAAATTTATTGAATAAAATTGTGATGGGCGGTCTTAATATAAGTAGCAACTTTTCAAAATTGCCAGTTTTATAGCATATGACTTGTAGTTTCATGTGGGTATGTATCAAAAGGGTTAATATATTTTCTTCAATATTCACCTCGCTAAATTGAGTAGATCATATTCAAATATGTAAGGAAAGTTATAACTACAAATAGGACTGATACTTATTTTGTTCTTAAATTCGAAAGACTAGAAACTGTGATGAAGATTAACAAACAAAACCAGGGAAAGTTATTTGAAATTATGAAAATGTTATTGAAATAGCTTGGATTTTAAAGAAAGTATTCAATAATTAGAAAACAATCGCTGATAATGTAATCTATCTCTTAAATTATTTATTTTCAAGGTTGCATTAAAGTTTGCATAAAACTGTACAACTGTATCCTAATTGGCTATTGTTTAAACTTAAATACGTTTTCAGAATTCTAAATGGTTACACTTTTAATGCAAGTTGGAGGAGGTGATATATAATAAGGGTGACTGGAGATAAAAAGACAAATGGGACAAGCATGTTTGGGAGGAGTTGGTATGGAAATAACTAGTTCAGAGGAGCAGAATCCATCAGAGTAACAATAAAAAAAGGCAGATAGCAAAAACAGCACATGTGCAACCTAGTAAATTACCAGGCCAGAGAGGTGGATTGGTAAAATTACTAAAGCTTCAGATGAGGTGCCTTACAGTATTTGTTCTGGCTATTTGAATTCAAATCCTGCTTAATCCATTGTCTGTTTTAACTGCACTACCTGATCCTTGGTGCCTTTAAGTATTTAGACCACATTTCTAGTTTGAACTTATCTTCCTCCCACTGGTATCAGAGGTCCTGGAAACAATGATGGGCCTTGTCCTTTCGTCCATGTTGTTGACTTAATTTTTTGTAAATAACTTATTTGTGAGGAATGCTTATTTACACTTAGTGCAAACTTGACTGGCTAGATTTCATTAGTGAAAGCACTTACACAGTATGATTCAGAATAAAGTTGTATATGAACCCACTTGCTACCTCTGTTCTACCACTACTGACACATGTTACACACTGTTCTAATTTTGCTTTGAAAGTTAGTGCTTGCAATGTATTTTTTGACTCAGCTCTTTTTGGTGCCACATTATTTGAAAACTTTTATAACTGTTTCGGTTTTCACAACACCTCACAAGTTTTTCACTCACTGAGCTACCTGGGAAAATGTAGGCCTCTTCATACGTCCTGTCAGTGTCATGTTGTGGGTCCTTCATCCAATTATACCATACCTCTCCCATGTGTGCCTTAAAAGGCTTGTTTAGTGAAACATCAAGGGGTTGTAATTGAGAAGTCAGTCCACCAGGTATGACAGCTATTTCAGTGTTTAAGTTCTTTACCATCCTTATTGTATTTTCAGCCGTATGTGCTCTAACCTGCATACTGAAGTGTCGTTAAACAACCAACACATACTCAAAGTTATATATATATATATATATACATACAAACACACACACACACACACACATATATATATATATATATATATATATATATATATGTGTGTGTGTGTGTGTGTGTGTATTTGTATGTATATAATGAGATTGTAAGTGAGTGTGGAAAGAATGGAAACAAGGTTTAGATGGATGAGCAAAATGGAAAACCTTGAAATGGAATCCACTATAATTTAGCAAGGAAAATGGTTTTAACACACTTGTTTGTTGTTTTTGTTGTGTTAAGCAACGTGAGAATTGATTGATTCATTTTTTAATAAAGATAGTAGTAAAAATTTAATGCAATGTATTTTCTATTTTAATTTAGTTGGAATGTTTAGAGACTTATAATCCTCTTTTTGTGCCCAGTGGTCTCTACAATGCGCTGATTAATTTAGTGTCCAAACAATCTCAATCTAAACAGAAAAAAACACCAGCTAAGGTATATGATATATAATATTAATTCCAATCTTAAAACATCAAATTGATCAACATAGATCATAATTTATCGAAATTAGCTTCTTAACTGTTTAAATAAATGTAAAATAATATAGATTTTGATTGTTGGATGGAAAATATTTAAGGCATTTATAAAATAAATATATCTTAATTTAAAATCCCACAATTATATATTCTTTGAATTGCTCTTCTCATAAACAAAATCAATTTGCCATTTAAGGAAAATCCATAAAGAAAAAAAAACAACCAAGACCAAAACATTTTAGTTACAAATTTCAACTAAGTTTCTGATATTTTGGTATGTTAATAAGATTTTGCTATAAAATATGATTGATTGTACAGATATTATGCATCCAGAAGGTGATTTATAGCTTATTTCCCAAGCTGTGTAAATATTTAAAATTTATATCTTTCCACATTTGTTTAATTTATTATTTCTAGGCACCCATTACAGAAGAAACTAAGTCAAAGCAGAGATCTTTATTTCATCCATCAAAGGAGCTTTCTTCCAGCAAAAAACCTTTCAGATATAATAAAAACCAATATAAAGAAGTTAATTCATGGGATTTTGACTTCACAGATGCAAGTGATTTCATCAAGTTTTCTAAATAACTTGTAATATAACATATGCTACATGTGTTCTTGCTGCGAAAGAATGCTACTGATTTTGTTACTACTATATGGAAGTATACTATGTGAGTTTAATGTTGAAGCTATTATTGTTTTCATTTTCATTTACCCAAAATAAAACTGAATATAGTAAAAAAGTGAACTATGGAGGCTAGGTGGGAAAGAAGCTATATAACCTAGTTTACACCCTAGTTTTTGTCATTAATTGTCAAGCTATTTACTAATTCATCAGTCCTGTTATATATATACATTCATGAAAGTACAGAGAAATTTTATTTGCATCAATGTAACTTCATTAAAAACAGGCAGTGATTACTATCAATTTAAACTGACATATTTGTTTTCTATATAACTATACCAGAATGGAAATAAGTTTACTTTCAGTTCACATGAATATTTAGCGGTAAAACATTTAGAATACATTATTTTGTGAATGAGGAAGGATTCCTCCAGTTATAGTAAAATAAACTACAATGTCATATATATATATATATATATATATATATGCACTCATTCCCCCATTTATATATGTCTATATACCGTCCAAACCCATGCGAGCGTGGAATATGGACGTTAAACGATGATGATGATGATGATGATGATATACATACATATGCACTCATTTCCCCATATACATCTATCTAACTATCTATCTCTCTCTCTCTCTCTCTATATATATATATATATATATATATATATATATATATCTATATATATATACACATATATATATATATATAGAGAGAGAGATGATTAGTAGACTCAATATGTCACCTGGTTTAACACCACTACTTGACATTTCCATGTCTTTAGTAATATCTCTATTGCAAACTTTCTGGCAAGATCTCTCTCATTAGTCTTGGTATCTCTGAAAAATTAATCGATCCTTCCCTTCCCTCCTTGACTAAACAGTAATATATATATATGAACGTATACATACAAATATACATATATATATATATATAGTGCAGGTTATTTAGTAATGTTTGTTGATTACTGTAGGTGGCAGCAATATGACAGAGTGTTCCAGAGACAGTGTGTTCTTCTCACCATATCTGTGTGTTATATGTTTCTCATCTGCAGAGTGTATACATTATGTATGAGATAATGGGATTTAAATGTAAAATGTTTTTATTCCATATCAAACGTGATATGTTTCACAGATGGTTGGCTTGAGGTCTTATTCAATATGATAGACCTGATATGTAGCTTTAAATCAAACCATTTCCATCTTGATATAAATCTGCATGTCTAATGAGCAGATCAATACTGAAATCAGGTCTATCATATTGATTAAGACCTCAAGCTGATCATCTGTGAAACATGTCACGTTTAGTATATAATAAAAGCATTTTAAAGCTAAACTTCGTTATCTTGTACATAATATATATAATACACACATATTTAGTGTTTCTGATTTTGTGATACCAACAAATGAAAGAGCACTTAAGACATGCAACATCTTAATATAAAATTTCCTGTTATTGTACCTATAGTTTCATATTGTTGAATTTTAAAAATTTAAATGTTGTTTATAAAATATTCTAAATAAAAGAAAGTTAATATTGGAGCATGTTTTTATTTTTCATAATGCCTACACAAACAGACATACACATACAAAAAGACATATATATGCTCAAACACATGCATGCATGCAAACACATACACACACACATATGAATAATAGAACAGATAGAAAATATATTAGAAGTGACTAAAAGGGTTGGCACCAGCAATGGTATCTGGCCATATAATATTCCCTCAAAGAGGGTCTCATTATGAATATGAAGCCTATCATGTGGTCCATACAGCTTTGTCAAGGAAAATGGCCTTAAAATGCTTATTGTTCTACATATAAACATGATTTCCTATACTCACATAATACTTTACAGCCACTGCTAAGCATATGACCAATATGCCACTAGTATGACAATTTTGATCCTTAAGATATAGCTGAAACATTAATGCACATGGATTTAGGAACATAAGCATAAATAATGCATAGTGATACACAAAAGATCCTTAATAAAAATGATCATACTGGAGCACAGTCGTGTTTTCAATATAGCATTTTTGAAAGAAAACACTTTCCCTACTTTTACACACACACACACACACACACACACACACACACACACACACACACACACACTCTCTCTCTCTCTATATATATATATATAAATCAAAAGGGCTGAAAGTAAACTTAGTCAAAACTAAAGTGCTAGTGAGTAGGAAAGAAGATAGGACCCTGATTCCTTCAGGGAAGTGGCCCTGCTCAATATGTAGAAAAGGAGTTAGCATAAACTCCATGATGTACAGTATGGCTACACAAGAGATGTAGTTCTTGGCTACACAAGAGATGTAGTTCTTGGCTACACAAGAGATGTAGTTTGTTTGGCTGGATGCCCTTCCTATCACCAACTACTTTACAGCATAGTGGATGCATTTATCGTGTAGGTCATCAAACACTAGGGAGGCTGATATGTCCTTGACATGACTGAAGGGTCCTCCCAACACGTTTTTTGGCAAGCTTTCTACAGCTGAACACCCATCGTATCACCAATCACTTTACAGTGTATACTGGGTATGTTTATTGTGTAGATCACCAAACACTAGAGAGGTTATGTCCTTGACATGACTGAAAGGTCTTTCCAACCCTTGTTTGGTAAGACCTTACAAGGGGGCTACAGCTAGGAATGCGTATGTGTGTGTGTGTGTGGGTGTGGGGTTAGTGATTTTGAGAATAGCTGTTAACGTGTGCTAGTGCAAGCAGGAGGCACAAGGAGGTAGGTCAGGCCACATTGTATATTGCAGGCTGGGTCTTCTTCAACATTGCATCGCACCAGCCCTCGCAGTCTTTTGTCATTTCTGTTGTGAGGTCTTGTTTTGTAACCTCAACCCTTGAATTTGTTGAATATTGCATTCAGTACCCCTTCCCCGCTAACATTGAAATACACATCCACCTATATATATATTTATGGGTGTAGAGCCAGTGATAATGCTGTGAAGATAAATGGAATGAAATTGTTGGGTCATATGTTGATGAAGGATGAAAGTGATTGGGTAAGAAGAGTGATGGAAATGAAATGTTCTTATTTACTTGAATTTATTCTATAAGCGTATTTCAGTTATTTCCCTTACTCATTAAAAAGATAATGCAAATTATTACTGGACCAATCCCTTCCTGATCAAAACAGATCTAAGTTGAGTAGCATTTCTCAAACCTGGCTGCAACTCTTGAAATTTAATTTTATCTAGATTTGAGCCTTCACCTCTTTGGCATACATTAAAGATTAATACAAATAAAGGGAGAAAAAGACGGCATTACTAAGGGATGCTGATGATTTTACCATATTAAAAGGGGTTGTTTTGGCAAAACCAGTACGGAACCACTAATCCACATGTAGACTATATTATGCTGATGAGGATCAATAAGACCGAAACATGTTAGCTATCCATTTACCTGCAAACAAAATTCATATTATCCTCTAAGCATGTAAATATATTTTGTGTTATTGTTTCTAATTTTTTTAAATTATATCACTTTTTTTCTGGGAATTGCTAATAATTTTCTTTAAGGTTTCATTTAGCATCTCTGTCTCAACTAGGAATGAAATTTGAATTAATTGCGAACTCTTTGTACATCATTCAGTACATCGCCCCTTAGCTTGTTTATAAAGGTAAAATATTTGACATGGTTTATGTTAAAAGAGTAAAAGCCATTAATTATTAATTTACATGCATACATTACTCTTTCTCATACACACAGACATATATATATTATTTATATACACACATATATATTTTATTTATACACACACATATATCTATTTATAAACACACACACACTCACCATAATTATATGTAAAATATGATTATTACAAATATTTGAAATAAAGATATTGTTTTGTTAGAATATATTTGTAATATTTGCTATAGCTATATTCTTGTTTATTATGATATTCCACATTTCAGGTAAAATTCCATTATGTTTTCTTTGGGGGATTTTTATTTCTCAGGAAATGATATACAATATACAATCAAATATTCTTTGACAAAATCAAATTTAATATCCTTGCTGATAAGATGTTAGTGTTGAATAAAAACAGTAATCATTTTAGATTGTGGTAAATTATATGTGATGTTGAATGTGTATTTCATCATTACACCCTGCCTGTAGATTTAATATGTTCCTTTCAATATTAGAAGATTTTTTTCTTCCATATTGGTTTTATAAATATTAAATCTCATTTGCACTTAGTATTTTGTTCACAACTAAATTACTTTCAACTGTATCAGAACATAATGATTTACTCCAAAATAGTTCTAAGTATTTGACACATGTTTACAGGATTTAGGTAATATTATGCTATGTCATAAATCTAGTTTGACTCTTTGGATTTTGTTTGGTTTTTACCAAGCTTATACAATGAAGGTGATGAGATCTCATCTTCCATATTGCATATGCTCTACACATTCATCATTAACCCTTAAATAGTGTATGGTGGTAAACTATATTTTTTATATGTATGAGGTCCACTTTTATATAATCTTACATATGATGTAGATGAGTCAGTGAGGGAACTTCTATGTGGTTGCTGAGCTTGTTAGAAATAGAAGCCAAGTCTCCATCAAACTCACAGTTTACTGTTTAAAATATGTAAATAAACAACAGACAATGTATTCCTAGATATATAGAAAGACAGGATGGTCATGACTGAAATGTCTTTGATCATAGTCAGTCTATCAGGGCTGATCTGGGGTTAAACAGCAACAACAACATATATAATGTAGTGTATGACCAATATATCTAAACATAGTACATTGTAATACATGTGATTTAGATAAGTATTTGTTTTAAAGACATTAGCTGACATGTGTTACTGAGAGAACTGCTGTTGCATTAAAGACACCAGTTGATGTGTCCATCTGAGACAACTTTTAATATGTACATGTGATGTAAATGGACAAGTAATAAAGCATATGTTATATATTCCTTTATGTATTTGTATTACATCTCTTTGTGGGTCACATGGTTAATGTTGGCCCATATATTTTGCAACTGCAGGCTCTTTGTATGTTTCCAACTGCTAATTTCTAACATAGACACAAGGCTGGACATTTTGTAAAGTGGGAAATGTTGATTATATCAACCTGAGTATTTCACTGGAACTTTATTTTATTGGGCCTCAGAAGTTTGAAAGTCAAAACAGCCAAGTTGAACACAGTGGGATTTGAAATATAAATATCCCTGGAGGGTATTTTGTCTAGTTCTCTACAAATTATTCTGACTATAACAGTAATACTTGCTTTTTTATTTATAACAAGTGTGACAAATGAGAGACATTACAAAAATAAAAAAGTGGAAAACAATGGGAACATTACAATGAGTAAAACAATATATATAAACATTGGGATAGAACCAGTTTAAAACTAGTTAGACCATTACTGAACAGAGTACTCGAACTTGGGGTAGTAGAGTATGGCTGTGTTATAAAGAGCCATAACCCAACAGCTGAGCTCTTTCCATTTCAACAGCTGGTTCCAGACTATTCATTTATTATGGCTAAGTAGTGAGCCTTGTTACTCTAGAGTTTCACCTATGCACTCACAGAATCACCAGACAAGATAATCCTGCAAGTGTGCAGGTCAAACTCCAGAGTAACAAAGCTTATTGCTTAGCCATGATCAATGAATAATTAAACTCTACTTTGGTCTTGAATACTTTTTCTCACAATAACACATGTAAATATATATATATATATATATCATCATCACCGTTTTACGTTCATTCTTCCATGCTATCATGGGTTAGACGAATTGTCCTGTTGTGGGTAATGCCAGGTCAGGTGACCATGTCTTGCTCATACAAAACTGATTTTAGCTTGGTTTCTACAGCTGGATGCCCTTCCTACCTTCAACCTCATTTACAGTGAATACTGAGTGCTTTTTATCATGGCGCCTACACAACCACTTTACAGTGTGGACTGGGTGCTTTTTGTCGTGACACCTCTCTCTCTCTCTCTCTCAATATATATATATATGTATATATATATCCTAATAGTGAACAGCCACCTAAAGCACACAATAAATTCCTTCAACACTAAATAAGTGCGTTTTTACTACAAAATTTCAGTTGAAAACTGTTGACCAACAAGCTATACCAAACCTGCCATTCTCATGCATCCTGCTAAATCAGGACTGACCTAGGGCTAAACAACTACAGATGATTATATATTTCTATTTCTAATATGTATGTTTCCATGAAATATAACAAATCATGTATGCAGTAAATTGAGAAAGTGGGGAAGAGACAGAGAAACTGTGGGATGATAAAGAAGAGAGAGTAAAAAAAATAGTAAAGTAATTGACTCTTGTAACTGGTATGATGTGTAAGTCTGTTATAATTTCATTTCTAATTGGTTAGAAAGCAATTTTCTTCATCTATGACCCATAATTCTGTCTTATTGATATGAAATTCATTGCAATAAAAGAATCTTAATTAGAAAATGTGAAGAAATATATACAACACCTTGATAAAGCCAATTAGATTGATGAAGCAAGTTGCCAAAGAAAACTAGTATGTAGAAAACATTGCAGATGGCATTTTCTTTATTTTATATATTGATTTTTAGTTTTGAAATTTCCTTTCCATTTAAAAATAATTTTTGATATTTTTGTAAAAGTATTTTTAACATTTCGAGTTTGTCACTGATAAAATCTGATACAAACACATGAACATCTGTATAAAGGTTAATAAGTTTAGATATTCCATAATTCAATCTTCTTTTCTCATTGTTTTTTTTTTAAATTCTTTTCTATTATTTTCTTGGTGTTTTGCATTAAATTTTCCATGTGAGCAAAGATGGAAATGTGTTTCATATTGTTAAAACAGAAATTGTATTTTGATAAACAGAATGACTCACACTGCCAACTACAAAGCAATACAACTGTAAAATAATGTTTTGTATGATTGGCTCTGCTAGAAATAGCTGGCAAAAATTTCCTTTTGAAAAATGAAAGATGCATTAGATATGGTAGGTCAAGGCAAGGATTCTGAAAGAAATTTTGTAAGGTGGAACATGACTGATTTTAGCTCCCCCAAGATGAGGTTTCTCTCAAAATTCAAGGGAGACTGAAAGCATTTTATTAGGGGATAAGATGAGGGGCCCTAGACTGATGTACCTGCTAAAATTACCCCCACCTTTTATAAGCCCTGCTTCAGGATACAATATTGTTGAAAAAAAAAGGTGGTATCGTCATGGCTTAAATACCCTTTGATGATAGATATGCTCAATCAAGGTTAACCTGGGGCTGAACAAAATAGATATACAGTGTGCTGTCAGTCAGATGAAAGATAGCAGGGAATACTATGTACCTTACTCAGAAACAGTATGCTTCTTTGTTGGTTTATAACATTAATTTACTGTAAAGTTGATTATTATTTGATGTGTAAAGCTAGAGGAATGCGAAAAACATTTGGATGCATGCAAAGTCAGCAGAAATGCAGAGGCATTATATGTATGTGAAACCAAAGGAAAGGCAGTAGTGGTAGAGTCTTAGACTAAATTCCTAACACTATAATATATCATTTTTTTAGTTCAATTCTACTAGAGTTAGCCGTTGTTGCTTTTCGTTTTGCACGTCAATAACATCAATATCTGTCAGCTTTCTTATCAATTTATTTTACTAAATTTCTTGCCTACAAATCTGTAAATGTTTTATTATATGTACTGAAAGTGTTTTCTATCCTAGATGATTTCAATGCAAGATTAAGCATAGATTTCAAAACCTAGGAAGGTGTGCTGGGTAGGAATAATGCAGGCAAATGCAACAGTAAAGATCATTGCTCTCTCGTCCTCCAAAAATATCGGCCAAAGATACCTATCACCTCGAATTGGAAAATTTCACTTATCTTGGCAGTCTTCTCATGAGCCATGGTCCCATTGATAATGGAGTGAATTCTAGGAAAACTAAAGCAAGCTCAGATTTTGTAAAGCAACATCACAGAGTCTGAGATCATAGAGGTATCAACACTTCTATCAAGCTGAATGATTTTAGAGACATTAGTACCCAATCGTCAAACTCTCGGTATCCTATACCTGGGATGTGAGAGTTAGACTGTTTGCAGCAGATCTTCCAAATAGCTGAAACATGTCCACCCCACATGTCTTTACAGACTGTTATGTATTAACTGATTAGAAAAAACTGAATGGTACGTACATGGCAAGTGTGGTGGTACAAGTGGACATAAATTTGTCTTTGTGGGTCTGATTACTGTCACACATGTAATACCTCCAAAATTGGGGAGCATATGAATGCAAAGGCTATCGAGTGTGCGTTCGTGTTCTGTAGTTTACTGATCTGATTTGTGTTATTTCATCAAAAGTTTAGGATGTATTTTCACTCGTGTGTGCATTTTCCGAGAATGTCCAGCTTGGTGTTCAGGAACACTTGTAATAATTGTTGCAGGATAATTTTTGTTTTTCGTCATGTAGGTATCCATCAAGGTTCGGTTTTCAGACTCTTCTATTTTTGTTAGTTCTCCAGGTCATAACAAAGAAGGTTAAGACATAGCTCATATAGCCGAATCCGTTCAATAATAATAATTAAAAATATATATATTTCAAAGTTGCAAATAAAACCTAGATTTATGAGGTCAAATTAAACCTACAAAAGAAAGTTTTTATTAACAAGAAGAATTCAGAAACCTATAGCCTTCTGGGAAATGCCATGTTACATCAGAAAAAAAGGTGTAGATAAACATTCTATATTTTTATTCACAGTTGTATAAATAACATTACAAATAGTTTATAATTCTTACAGAAGGAAAATATAAACACATATAATAAATACAATTAACTATTGCTGGGAACCTCACAAATATAATGCACAAAGATACATATGATGAAAGTGAGAGAAAAGAGAAAGAACAAACAGAAACAACCATCAATTCACCATAAGGGTCAAAGGAAAATTTTGAAGTAAGGCAACACGTTCGCAGCCTTACCACCGGTGATGGTGAGGTTAAGGAGCTGAAACAACCAGGCACCCCCACGGGCATTACCTGAGACCTCGGTAAGGTGACCCGCCAACGATGAATAGAACTTCGCTGTCAGTGGCCAAACGTCTCAAACGCAACAGACTAGAAAAGTAGTTATTTGATAGTTCCCGGCATTTTAAGATTTTATTCCGATTGGCAACGGAAGCAGTGACCCTCACATTTACCGTGGCATCCTTGATGTGGGAGAGAGCAAAAGAGTCACTGACTGAGGTGTCCCAGATGAGACATCTGCCTTTTACCCAGGGCCAAAGGCAAACCTGTCAACTCTCCCCGTCAGATGGAGGAGACGTCTTCTCTTGTGAAAATGGGTTTAGCTTTCATTAAGTAAAATCTCCCCATTTTGCCCCGTTTGGGGGTATTTTTTCTCATGGGTTATTAGAAGGTGGCAGGTCTGCAAAGGGTAGGACCATCTGGCCTCTTCCCATCAATTCTGGATAATCCAGCCGCCTCCAGAACTGAGGAGATATATAGTGTGTACGCAATGTAAGCTATAGATGTACAAGAGATACAGTATAGTCACTCGCAGACTGAATGAAAAGAAAGTCTACGTATTTAACAGGTGCATTGGAATAGATCACAGCAACAGTGTTCAGGAAATGAATTCTTTGAAATGCTTGGATTCACTTAGGTGAACTGATGAGCAATGAAGTGGGTGCTCCAAAAGTATAGTAATCAACAGGACTGATTTTAATTTGAGAACACACAGCTGTAATATGTATGAATATGTGTAAAAAGCTGGCTTTGATTATTTCGAATGCACACACACACACACAGATGTATATATAGTTGTGTGTGTAATATATATATATATATATATATATATATATATATATATATATATATGCGTATTCGTATGCATATTTAACACACAAGCACACATAAATATTTACGTGTATGCATGTATACCAATAAAATCTTGCCTGGTGCTTCAGGTAGATGTGTTCATTAAAAGTACCAAATGGAGCAGACAGTAATCTAAATAGAGAAAATACCTATATGCGTGTATAAATAATACATGCATATATTTATTTTTTTATATCCAATTGAGTTCTTCACGCCTGGTTAAAATTATTGAAAGAATTAATTGACCTGCGTGCATATTATTTTATTCTTTTATGTTTTGCGATGACCTCCCCTCTCGTTTGGTGACGGTGTGAGATTTCTCATTGTGAGACTGCTGGAATTTCAAATTTGGCGGTCACTCTAGAACGGACGGGTACCATCGCTGAATATTAATATCGGTAAGGTTTTTTTTATATCGATATTGTTGGGCATCTACTGATAATTTATAAGTGCCCACCTGCATATATTCCTATGGACTATGTGTAGGCTTCTACATAACCTTGACATTATTTTCCCAATTTGTATAAAACTTATAATGAAACGATCGTTTGGAGAGGGAGATATATTGAATTATGTCTCATAAAATAATACAACTGGCTATCCGCAAAATACGTATAATTGGGATTATACTAAGGTATATCCTAATATTTGTTGAGTGAGACGGAAGCCGGTCGGAGTATTGCTTAAAGCTTTCTCTGTTAATGTATTAAATAGATATAACACTATATGTAGGTATCTATTGAATGGGTGAACTTACAACAACAAAAATCACAAAAAATAATGGTTTCTGATTTAGGCACAAACATAAAAATAATCTCTAAAACGCTCGGTTAGCATATATAACAAAAGCTGCAACTTTGTTTGAATGCAAATATATGAGATAGGAACGGACAGAATACGAAACGCAACATCCAACATAATAAATATTAAACGATAATTCTATAAACTGGAGATATTAACCACCCAGGGTGGTTAATATTATCACCAAAACCCGATTTCCTTCCGCTTCAGAAATATACTCAACAAATCACTGCTACAATACAGACCGCTGCCAATATATGTGAATTCTTCTTTAAGTGTAGATAGTATATAATGACCGAGAAGGTTAGGGACCTCTTCCGAATTGTATGACCCTATCATCACATCAAAAGAGGTAATAATAATTTTTTTTTTTATCCAGATAGAATCATTTAAATTTATTACTGTCTTCCGAGTATGAATTATTTCGAAACCTTTAATTTCCGTTATAGGCTTAGCAAAATTAATAGCCCGAAGTAATAATGGTAAGGTTATGGAACTGTAATAATTGTTAGTGTCAAATTAGATAAATCAATTTTGTTCCTTATTATAACCTTGAACCAATCCGCCACAACAAAAGAATCATCCCACTGGTATGGTTGTATGATGTAGGAGTTCTCTTCTGAAGCACAAAGTCATAAATTCAAGTCCTGCTACGAGGTACATTTAGCAAGTGCTGTCTTCTATTATAACTTCGTGTGTAGAGCGGTGGATTGGCAGTACAGATAGAGCGTCGGACAAAAGGTTTGCAGCATAGAGTTACGGCCCTTTATGTTCAAATCCTGCCGAGGTTAGCTTTGCATTTTATCCTAATGAGGTCGATACATTAAGCACTAGCAATGCAGTGGAGTCGATTTGATCGATTTTCCCCTCCTCGAAAATTGTTGGCCTTGTACTTAAAGTAGAAACAATTATAATTTCGAGTTGACCAAATTTAGTCATTTCTCCCATCCTTGGTATTACTGTACAGGGTGGTCCGAAAGTCTTGTCACCCTTTGTCACATTTAACTTTAACTTTCATTATTTTTTATTTTAAGGGCGGGGTATTGGCAGTATCGGTAGAAGGTCGGACGCCATGCTTTGCAGCATAGAGCTATGCCCCTTTATAGTCTGAGTTCAAATCCCGCCGAGTTTAACTTTGCCTTTCATCCTTACGGGGTCGATAAAATAAAGTACCAGTAATGTACTGAAATAATTGCTGGCTTTGTGCCAAAAGTAGAAACAATTATTTTTTGTTTTAATAATATAATATATAATATCGTGGATTGCAAGTATCGGTAGAGGGTCGGACGCAATGCTTTGACGCATAGAGTTACGGCCCTTGCAATTCTGAGTTCAAATCCCGCCGAGGTTAACTTTGCCTTTCATCCTTACGGGGTCGATAAAATAAAGTACCAGTAATGCACTGGGTAATTGCTGGCCTTGTGCCAAAAGTAGAAACAATTAATTATAATGTATAATAATAACAATATAATTTTCTATTTCAGAGCACCTACAGTTTGGAAGAGAGGCTACTTGCAAGTGTATGGACACATAGTCGTATGCATTCTGGCAAGAGCATGGAAGATGGGCGACATGACTTCACGGCAAGATTCGGCAAGCCAGCTCCTCCGAAGAGGACAATACTACAATAGGAACATAAACTGTTTCTCATTACTTTTTGGTAGGGGGTGACAAGGTTTTCGGACCACCCTTTATTTCTTCCCTCGTCAATTGATGAACATTTGTTCTATCTCTTTGTATCTGTGTTATTTGAATGAAAATTTCAAATGTGTTATTCATGATTAACTTTGACGGTAAAATGTTGATATTATTAGATCTGAGGGTGGTGGATTGGCTGTATCGGTAGAGATTCGGTGGCCATGCTTTCCAGCATAGTTACGTCCCTTTATGATCTGAGTTCAAATCTCGCCGAGGTTAACTTTGCCTTTCATCCTTACGGGGTCGATAAAATAAGATACCAGTAATGCACTGGTATAATTGCTGGCCTTGTGCCAAAAGTAGAAACAATTATTAGATCTAAGCTTAAAGATTCTTTGGAAGGGTGAAATCAGATATTCTTTGCTTAAACTTGTAATCAGGTCAAATAAATAAGTATTTGCTCTATGGTAGGCTGTAAAGCTCATAGGTTGACTATGAAGGAGCGATGCTACTACTGGGAAATCTTAGGTGCATTAATTTCAACTCTTATTAATAACTGCATTGTTTCTTTCCAAGGAACATGTTGAAAAATAAACCCCATTTGATCATTCCATGAGAGTATCTTGGTCAGCCCACGAACTTTTCAGCCGACCCTAGTATGTTATGGGACATACACCTGTCCTTTAATTCCCATAACTGATTCACCATTCATTATATATATATATACACGTGTTCAAATCCCGCCGAGGTTGACTTTGCCTTTCATCCTTACGGGGTCGATAAAATAAAGCACCTTAATGCATTGGGTAATTTCTGGCCTTGTGCCAAAAGTAGAAACAACTATTATATATACACGTGCGTATACACATAACATCACACCGTGATCATGCGTTTTTTCAGCACATAATATATTCATATATAACATCAACACTTCTTTTAGATACAAAGTCTAATACAAACAGAAACAGACGTATATAAAACAAAATGTGTAATGTTTATTAACACACATATATACACAAATTTATATGTAATTATATGCATATATATATATATATATATATATAACGTGTGTGTGTGCAGGCATATATATCTATATACAATGATGTACATATGTACGTATGTATTTATAGATATGCACACATATATAAATAGATATTGATATATATATTCTATCTTTAATACAGAAGAATAAACGAGATATTCTGTCAAAAGAAGGTCCCAGATCACTGACACTTTCGATAGTATACGTATAATCCGAGTAATGCCTTGACTAATATATATATCTACATCTCCCCCCCCCCCCTCTCTCTCTCTCTGTATTGTATATATTCTAGGTTTCTAATTGTTGGGTCTTCTTTATAAAAGAATATAACACAAACACACACATCTAAAACAAGTAGAAAATGAAGACAAAAATAGATATAAAATAATTTAAAAGCAACTAATAAAACCTATTGCTTCCTAGAACAATTAAATGGGGGTATTTAAAAAAAAAAAAGCCTACAAATTTTTTTATCACTTTTGACAAATCATTTCAGAAAGCTCAAAAAAAAAAAAAAATAGAAACAATTATTTCAGAACGCTCAGGCAGATACACCGTCTTATAAAGAATATTTGTATGTCTTTAATTCTGCATTGTGTTATGTCTAAAAACAGTCAAGTAATTCGATAGATTTACATCGAAACGGATAGAACCTGGCACGAAATTCACCTATTGTAAGGAAAGAGGATAATATTAAAACCTAATAAATAAATAAAATAAATCAATAAAATAAAGCAAAACAAATAAATAAAACAATAAAATAAATGAATAAACTAATAATTGTTTCTACTTTTGGCACAAGGTCAGCAAATATCCCAGTGTATTACTGGTACGTTATTTTATCGACCCCGTAAGACAAACCCAACCTCGGCGGGATTTGAACTCAGATCATAAAGGACCGTAACTCTATGCTGCAAAGCATGTCGTCCGACCCTCTACCGATTCTGCCAATTCACCGCCCTGTAAGTGTTTATAATATTAATTCTTTCTACTTTTTGGCACAAGGCCAGCAATTACCCAGTACATTACTGGTACTTTATTTTATCGACCCCGTAAGGATGAAAGGCAAAGTTAACCTCGGCGGGATTATATTAATGATGTCTAATTTAGGCATAAGGCCAGCAGTTTATGGAGCGGGGAGAGTCGACTATACTGAAATCAGTATTTTACTGGTACGTTATGTTATTTTATCGACCTCGGAGGGATAAAAGGCAAAGTTGACCCCGATGGGATTTGAATACAGAACTTAAAGGGTCGTTATATCTTGCAAAGTAATAATATAATAATAATTGTTTCTACTTTTGGTGCAAAGCCGCCAATTTTGAAGGTAAAGGAAACATTGATTAAGTCTCCACCAATGCATCAATGGTACTTTATTTTATGGACGTCAGAGGGATGAAAAGCAAAGTTGAACTAGGTGGGAGTTGAACACGTAAAGGGCCGTAACTATATGCTGCAAAGCAATGATAAACTAATAATAAAGTAACACAAAATATGTAAATGTAATAATAATATAATTGTTAATAATGGTTTTTGATATAGACACAAGGTCATGGGGGGAGGGGAAAGTCGATTAAATCGACCTCAGCGCGTCACTGGTACTTTATTTTATCGAGCCCCATAAAGATGAAAGGTAAAGTTAATCTCGGCGGGATTTGAACTCAGAACGTAAAGGGCCGTAACTCTGTCACAAAGCAGAGTGTCCGACGCTCTAACGATTCTGCCAATTGAAATAATATTGTATAAATAGTTGGTTACGAGATGGCTCCGTTCTATCATTCATTGCCAAATATCAAGTTAGTTTGTTAAACATGTTTTTTTTTTTTTGCATGGTCCCTTAAATCCTGGAGGAGTGGTAGAGGCGTCTTATTGACATACAGCATGTCTGGGGCATTTTAAAACTTGGTGAGACCCTTCTCCTCTCTCGGTCTGAATACAGCAAATTTCTTCCAGAGAAGGATAGAGAGTGAGAGAATGGAGGTAAGAAAGAGATATAGACGAAGAATCGACCCCAGTACTAGACTGGTACTTTTTTTATCAACCTCGAAAGGATGAGAAGCAAAGGTGACTTCAGCGGGATTTGAACTCAGAGAGTTGAAACGAATAACGTAAAGCATTCTATTCAACGTTCAAACGACACTGCAAACTCGCCGTCTTTTAAACAGCGATAGAAAATCTAAAACTTTTACAAAGGTCGCCGGAACGTAATGCCATTTGGTGATTTCCGTGATTTTGTGATCGCTGTAGGTAGCCGTTGGCACGATATAATATAATTCATATTTAGAAAAGAATTAATATATAATTCATGTAAACAAATAAAACTTTAATTTTGTGGAGGATGAAACTAGGTTGAATGACATTTAATAGCGAAAGTAGAGTAGGATGGCAATGTGACGAGAAAGATTTTATGATTTGCTTACGTCCTTTGATTTATTCTAAAATTTTACCGGGGTTTATTTTTTCACCCCCATCCATCCTGTGTGGATAAAAATACTTACCAGCAATACAATGCTATTGGTTCAATCCATCATACTGCTTCTCTTTGCCTGATCTTTTGCCAACACTAACATTTAAAACATTGTGGCGCAAGAAGTATATTACCAGCAGGACATGATTTGGTTATTATTACTAGTAGGGGAAGATGCTCTCGCTGGCTCATTAAAAAGTGAAGGACAACGTAGTTCGCAGAACAACATGTCTGAAAGGAAAAGATGACATTGGCACGGATAGAATGACTGAAAGAAGAAGAAGAACCACAGCAACAACTCTTAACACAAGTGACAATATGATGACTTTTCACTTAACTCAGACTGCTAATAGATTCAAAAAAATTATAAACATCAAAACATTCCATTTGACTTTTAAAATTTAAGTCATAGAAGAATAACATTTAGATACAGAAAGCAAAGAAAAAATTTAAGAACTAAAAAGTGAATATGCCTGATTTCCAACAGAGATTATAGAGAAGAGTATAGTACTCTTTGAGTTCAAATCTCACCAAGATCAACATTGCCTTTCATCCATTCGAGGTCGATGAAAAAGTACTAGTCAAGTACTGGGGTAAATTCTTCCATTACATCTCTTTCTCATTTCCATTTTCTCACTCGCTCTATCCTTCTCTGTACGATCTGCTGTATTCAGACAAAGGGAGGAGGTTTAAAAATACTCTAGAAAGGCCTTAGATATACCCTAGAAATACGGAGCTCCTACGACTCCCTCAAGAATTACGGGTCCAAAATTGCATGCATAGTACATTAACATCGACCACAGAACCTCAATAGTAATTTTTTATGATCAAACCCGTAAAAGGCAAAGTTGGCTTATCGTTGTTTTATCGATTCTGTCAGTCAACGGCCCTTAAATAATGGTTTTCCTAATTTCGAGAGGATGTGGAAAATAGAGTCAGTTCTTTAGTGGTATTTTATTTTATTGACTCAGAAGGGGGAAAGTGAAAGTCACCTCGGTGTGATTTGAACTCAGAATGTCAATAACCAAAACAAAGGCCGTTAGTCACATTATCCTGCACTTTAACGATTCAACCAAACCTCAGCTGTAGCTAATTTCCAGCATAAGCTCAAGATCAGACTTTTCGGAGCGTTGAACAGTCAAGTTTATCGACCCCAGTACTTGATTGGTAATTTATTTTATCGATTCTGGAAGAATGAAAAGCAAAGTTGAACTAGGCGTGATTTTGAAATCAAAACAGAAAGCGACGTAATTAAATACTGCAAAACCTGTCCGATACTTTGATTCTGCCAACCCACCCTTAAAGTACTTTATTTCATCAACCTTGGAAGAATGCGACATTTAAACTTAGAACATAAAGAGCCGGAACAAATGTATTTTATCCGACGCTCTAACGATTCTGCCAATCCACCGCTCGGCTCTTTGAGTTTCTAAAATATCGAATAATGTCAATTGTTGTTACAAAAACAAAATCCGTGCTAAGACGAAACTTATTTGTTTCGGTAATTCAGGAAAACTACGTTATTTGTTTCATTTTACAATGGTTGTGGCTCATTTCTAATTACCTTACCTTTCTTAAATTCTACCAAGTATTCGCTTATTCGTTTATTGGTTTCAATCACTAGATTGCAGTCATGCTGGGGCTTCACCTTTAAGCGGTTAGTCGATTATAACAACTCCAATACTTATTTATAAGTTTGGCTCTTGTTTTATCGATTTTTATTTGTCAAATATAAACAACACTGGTTGTTATGCGGTATAAACATAACACACACACACACATGTATGTGTATTTCTCTTTCTCTTAATTTCGAGTACATTTTTTACCGGCCACCTTCCTGG
Source organism: Eledone cirrhosa (assembly GCA_964016885.1). Taxonomy (NCBI): domain Eukaryota; kingdom Metazoa; phylum Mollusca; class Cephalopoda; order Octopoda; family Eledonidae; genus Eledone; species Eledone cirrhosa. Next base: position 28,915,269 of record OZ024743.1, on the reverse strand, counting down.
TGGCAAGGCTGTAAAAGAAAAGAAATTGTCATCCCTTGAATCGCAAGAATGTTTTGCAAAGTTTTAAGGTGCCAGCTATCGCAGCCATTTATAGTCTATGAATTAGGGAGTTGCGCTCTTTGTCCATAAATCCAAGTTCAGTCATACTTTGGTCCAAGCGGGCTGGTATATAACCTGTAGCTCAAATAATGATGGGTATGAAGCTGAAGTTGTATCTTGGATATTGGATCTGCAAACTATCTATCTATCTATCTATCTATCTATCTATCTATCTATCTATCTATCTATCTATTATCTTTCTATCTATCTATCTGTCTGTCTGTCTGTCTGTCTGTGTATCTATCTATTATCTATCTACCTGTCTGTCTGTCTGTCTGTCTGTCTGTCTGTCTGTCTGTCTGTCTGTGTGTGTGTGTGGGGGGGGATGTATGCGCGTAACGGGTCGATACAAAATTAAAACCTAAATACATGTAAACGAAACCTCATCGTCTTTCTTTATATATAATCAAATCTCGCAATGTATCAGAAAATAAGGTTTCATAATTTGTTGGCAAATTCCTTATTTTTGGAATGAATGGAGCGTCTCATTCTTTCTCTAATATGAAAACGTGGTGGTCTTCAATTCTTAGTATATAATTTGAAAAACAAAATGTATTTGCAGCTCTTGCGAAGTTGAAGTTTTACGTTTCATTACTCCTATAAAACTTCTACATTGTTCCCGTTCTAACAATATCTCATCTCAGCTTGACTTAGTACGCCATGCTGATTGGTTGTTGCATCTTATTGAAGATAGATTTCTTAATGTTTTAATACCGTAAACACTGATACAATTGAAATTCATTCTCATTTTCTTTCTGTTATCAAATTCAGCTTGTATACGAACATTTAGTGAATGATTTTAACTATTGGCAATGTCTTTCATGAGGAGCTATTTTAACTGTTTAAAAAAAGTAGAAGTTGACTAACTATTCTTGATGCTGGTTCTATTAGCAATGACGACCAAGAAACTTTGTAGCTACCAGAGTTTCTTGATTCTCCTGATGTCTGTTATTTATCTCCCTACTCCAGCGTTTCCACATGGCCAGTTGCATGCTGGTATCATTAAAACGGGATTTTTTTAACGTTAAGATACTTGCTAACTCGATTTACTACATGACGAGGAAGTCAAACTCGCCCTAATGTTGTTTATAGAAATCTAAGCTAAAACGTTATAAGTATTTTATTTTATGAAACAATTATTATATTTCCAATTTACGCGACTTTCTTTCTTCCTTTCTATCTTGTAGCTTCTGAGTTCAATTCTCGCTAAGCCAATTTTGCTTTTTAGACTGCTGGGGTCACTAGAATAAAGTATAAGTCAAGTCATAGAGTTGGTTAAATCAATTCATCCTTTCTCCAGAACCTCTTGTCCTTCTGCATAAATTAGAGACCATTCTTATTATTATTGCATTCAGCGGTGGATTGGCAGTATCGGTAGAGGGTCGGACGCCATGCTTTACAGCATAGAGTTACGGCCCTTTATGATGTGAGTTCAAATCCCACCGAGGATAACTTTGCCTTTCATCCTTACGGGGTCGATAAAATAAAGTACCAGTCACGCACTGGGGTCGATTTAATCGACTTACCCCTCCCCCAAAATTGTTGGCCTTGTGCCTATATAAGAAAACATTATTATTGCACTCAGCTTGAACGGATGTTTTTGTTCGATTTGCCTGTTGGGGCTGTTTATTACAATATTTTTCAAACGATTAAAAAAAAATTAGATTATATTTCTATGCACCTTAATACCTGTTTACAATGGCTGTTTATTGAATCAATCCTTGCTCCAATTTAAACAAGTCAACGAATTCTATGCAACGCTGTGTTTGCTTTTCTTTTGTTTGACTTAACATCGTTTGGACATTAACACTTCGGAAATTAAATTTGTATTTTTATATCAATTGGATTAATATATTTTTACATAATTCTTTGACAAGACAAGTAAATTTTTATTAATTTTTTTTTCGCATAGAAAATATAAAATAACTTTATTGAATGTCATTTGAACAATTGAGTAGGTTTTTGGATCGACTCTCTTCGGATAATACGGACTGAAAAAAAAAAAAAAAAAAAAAAATCCATAAATACTTGAATGAGCCTGCTCTGCAACCAGAAATAAATTTTTTTTTCGATTCAGAAAAGCTTGTATTTTTCGAATCATAAAATAATTTATTGAGTGGCTATGAAAATCCACTCAGCAACGACAGTAGCAGCAGCAGCAACTGCAGCAACTTCTGCAGCATTAATAAAATCAACAACAACAGTAAAACGGACACCCAACATGCAGTCACATTGTTCTCCAAGCGCGAAATTTACAAACGTTTTTGCTAAAATTGCTTCCGGTATTTACTCTTTAAGTATGGAAGGGACACAGTTCTTTCCTTAGCCACAAACAATAGTACCATCCTGTGCAAGTAGGGATTAAAGAAGTAAATGACTAACATGAAAAAGGCAAAAACACCCCAAGAAAAGATAAGCGTAAAGTACGAAGAAGAGTCTTCGAATAGCAAACGGCTTCAAATAACAAACGGCTGGCAGAGGGATTATTTAAACGAATAACATGGACATTTAAGAAGAGATTAAATATAAATTTGTGAGAAACTATGATCCAGTTCAAATCTTTCTTTTCGTGAGGAACCAGGAAATCAATAAGGAAATTACAAACTTAAAAGTCTAAAACGCATCCCTAAAATACTTAAGGCGTCTAGGAATCATTGCCTTTACTACTATCTGTATGATCAACATTTTAGGTTTAAAAAATAGAGTAGCTTCATATAGACCTATTCCCTTCATATTCAATACTCCTTCATATCACTAACCAATAGATTCCCATTTCGAAATCACGACGTCGATTTATTACACTTAATCACTACACTCTTTACAAACCTCACACAAAAATAAATGAAGGATCCAACACTCCATACAACATTTTAACTGCTATTGACATCAACAAAAGTTTCAACTCAATACCCAGCTACCCAGTTATACCCCAAATACTCAACACAGTCTAAGAGAGTATCTTCGCTGTCCTTTGACCTGCTAGACATAGCAGCAAAATCTCATTTAAATTATATATATGCTTGTTTTATTCTCTAGGTGAAGCATGAAATCAAAACACTGATGTATTGAACTCAAACCTGCCAACCTCTAAAAACCCAAACAGGGAGAACCATGAAAAAAAGTGCCCCAAAACGGGTAGAAATGAAGCAAAGAGATTTTACATAATGAAAGCTATACCCATTTTCATAAGAGAAGATATCTCTCACCCACCCCAAAGTGGTTGGGAGGTCTCCCCGTCGGACGGGGAGACTTGACAGGTCTGTCTTTGCTACACGCCATAAATATTAATTTCTATTTAACACAACACTATTTTTTCGAGGCAGGATTAATATAATGTGACAATTATGTTCTTCCCAAATACACAACCAACGAGAGCAAGCTATGTAGGTATTAAAAAGGAAATTTTCTATTCCTTTTCAGCTGAAGATCTAAGAAGGAAATAGATTTATAACTAAATGACATAACAAAGACTAAGTGCTTGATTGTTAAAATTCTGTTTGTATTTTTTAATATTTTATTGAAGAACTTGATGAAATCATCTGGAAATAGAAACAATTTCTACAACGTTTTTTCGTTCATGTTTCAAATGCCCTTGAGCCTTATTTAATTTTGATTTTAGTAAAAAGAGAAATCCAGACAATTAAAACATTGTTATATTTTAACATTATTGGCTAATGAAGCGTGTCACTTCCGCAGTGTAACATGAATTCCTCCTTGAGCAGGTCACGTATAGTTACTTGGTCGAGTGCAACACAATGGAAATATTTAAACGTAAAATATATGCCCCCCCCCGCATTTTCTCCTTATATTTCCTTATGGATTGTATTCTTTCGGTTGAAACAACCAACTTTTCATAAAAAGGAATGACATATTGTTTCTTTTTTAATGACAAATGATCTCATCTATGTGTTTTCTATACATACATAGATACATACATACATACATACATACATACATACATACATACATACATACATACATGATGGCTGCCCCCTCGTTATCGAGAATGGCCATTGCACGATATACCATTATTAATAATTATTAATTAATTCTATCATGCAATGCCTGCGCATGAAGATATTTTTTAAAGTGAGGAAAGACTGTGCACTGAGCCAATCCCACTCTCTGAGCGACAGTAGCTATAACCCAAAAATAAGAAAAGATCAACATCATCGGTAACTACTTGCCGCAGGTTTTATATCGGAGTTATACATATATACATACATACATGATGGCTGTAAACTCTGCTAAGTGTATTGCAATTGCTTGTCAGATTACAGAAAATGGTGCACTTTTAGGCTACGGCCAGCCACACGAACCTGTAACAGATCCTGAACAAGCAGTGCCTGTGCTTTGAAGGTTTTTTAAGTGGGGAAAGGCCTTGCACTCGACCAATCCCACTCCCAGAGCATCGAAAAAACTACCCGAAAAGGAGAACTGGTCAACATCATCGGATGCTTCCGAAGCCGCTGGTTTTTTTCAGAGTTTCCCTCTCTTAGAAAGGTGTTGTGACAACTGGGGTCTTTCACTCCCAGGCAAAAAAGAAAAGTACTATTTGAATGACCGTTGACTCTGCTGAGATCCTCTGCTCTTTGACGGGTCTTGTATTTCATCCTACAGGGTGTCCAAATATCACCCTCTATACCAAGCTTGCTTGGTGGGGTTGCCGGTCTAGTCGCCGACGCCCCTACCATGAGACAGGTTGTACTGGGTTATATGTTACCAGTAGCACATACATAAGGGATGACGGAAATACAATATTCATTACGACTTTGCTACCGAGAAAATGGCAAGACAAAATGAACGAGAAATTAAGAAAAAGAGACACCATTGTATATTTGACCTTACGTCCCCAGACATCAACTAAACCCTGACCATTATTGTGAATCACAGATACTTCTATTTGGGCGATTCCATATTTAAAGGGACATAGGAACTACTTTTACGGCCAAATTTATCAGGTTTACTAACCATTACATATATGGAGTAGCTAGAGTGCTACGTTCGGTAGCTGAATTTACTGTCCTTACTTTCTCAGATATGTGATTTTTAGTGAAACTAAAAATTGGGTCGTCAAGTATGAAATTTGCAGAAATTTGCTTTTCTTTCTACAAATTTCATACTTGACGACCCAATATAATGTGTTAAAAATGTCAGCAATTACATAGAATTTGAAGTTGGCACAGTGATTCACCGGAGTTATCTTTCTTCGTTAGATTTCCGACTCAGAAAGAAACGAGAAGAACACCATTAAACTAAACTAAACTTCCATAAGAAATTCTTCCAACAGAATTCTTTTTGTATACTACAGATTATCCCTAACTTCCTACTTAACAAAGGTATAATATATATATATATATACATATGTATATATATATATATATATATATATATATATATATATATATATATATATATGTATATATATACATATAATGAAAAAGCCCTTGAAAGACACAAAATAATCAAAAGCAAAAGACAACCGAAATCACTAAAAACATTACCTACAACAAACCCAGAACCAACTGTCAAAAAATGTGGTCGCTCTAATTGTGGAACCTGCACTCACCTCATTAAAGGCAACACGTATACATTTCAATCAGGACAAAATTTTGCTGTAAAAAATCACTTCACTTGCTCATCAAAAAATCTAATCTATGCAATGAAGATTATATAGGACAAACTAAACTCACACTCAGAAACAGAATGACAGTTCATCGCCAACAATTACGAGATCCAACCACGAGACAGATACCACTAAGTGCACATCTAGACATATGCGCAAGTAATAAGACATCCAAATTCCAAGTCTTTCCATTTTATCTTTGCGCTGACACTACAACAGAACAAATACGAATAAATAAGGAAAATATGTTTATTCAAAAATATAGACCAGCATTAAATATAGTTTAATATACATTATGTCAACACCATAACATGCTAATCATCCAAACAGACAGACACACACACACACACACACACACACACACACACACACACACACACACACACACACACACACACACACACATAACACCTACTTTAGAAAATAAAAACCAGAACTAAATAAACCTTAACATACGTTAATACTCTAACACCTTAACATGCCAAACCCCCCCCCCCACACACATATAACTCCCTCCTCCATTTCTACTAACGGAATCATTTTCCTACACACACACACAAAATATATATATTCTCTCAATCTTAACATGCTAACCATACTCCCACACACCCATACACACACATACAACTCTCTGCTCCATTTCTACTAATAGAATCATTTTCCAACACACACACACACACACACACACACACACACACACACACACACACACACACACACACACACACACACACACACACACACACACGCACGCACACACACACACAAGCACACTAATAAACATACATATCTCTACTTTATTTATTTCAATAGAAAGTTTGAATTCTGACACCCCAGCGCACCAGCCATATTCACTGAACCAGAACAATTCTCCCCATCCCATTTTTCTTGACCATTATCTTTTGTTTAGCACAAAATTCTCTAAAAGGCTACAAAATAAATTCCCAAATACGGGCGCGAAATTTAATGTACTTGTTCACGTGACAGTCATAATTTCATTTATAACCAATCAAATTACATTTATAAAAAAAAGCCTTCGTGAGCCACCTTTTTTTTTAAGTAAAAAGA
>OZ024743.1:28858476-28903476 GCA_964016885.1 Eledone cirrhosa | reverse complement strand
TATATGTATGTACCTATGTATGTATGTATGTATGTAGGTAGGTATGTATGTGTGTATGTATGTATGTATGTATGTATGTATGTATGTATGTATGTGTGTATGTATGTGTGTATGTATGTCAGGTCACCAGTTGGTGCTACTGGTAACATGTATCCCAGTACAACCTGTCTCATGGTCGGGTCGTTGGCGTCTAAACTGGCAACCCCACCAAGGTTTCTTGGTGAGGAGGGTGACTTTGGACATCCTGCAGGACTAAAAACAAAACCTGTCAAAGGGCAAAGGAGCTCTTAAGAGTCAATGGCCATCCAAAATCACCGGGAGAGATGACCCCTTAGCCTTTGTCAAGGCAGAATTCTAGGAGAAGGAAAACTCTGATATAACACCTGCAACCCTGATGGTATCCAATGATGTTGACTTGTTCTTCTTTTTGGTAAATATCATCTTGGTTAAGAGAGTGGGACTGGCTTTGTGCAGTGCCTTTGCTCACTATAAAAGCTTCACGGCACAGGCATTGCTTTATATCTGGAGATCTCTCTGCACTTGTCCTCACATGGTACCATGGGCCCAGCACTATGTGTCAATAATTGTCACAGGTGTAGTGTTTGTACCAGAGTTTTCAAGTCGCTGGCTGGACAAAAAAGTCACACTCGTTCAGCGCATCGGTAGGAGTTCCCCTACATGGATATAAAGTAGTGGCCGTACTCGAAAACGAGTTGGCAGCCACCATGTTTGGATAAGGAAACTATCCAGATACCCTGATAAAAATTTTGTAATGAATATCTCTGAATTTTTAATGAATATCTGTAAATTCGCACCTCTCCGTCAAATTTGTGTATGTATGTATGTATGTATGTTCTTCTGGTTTTATAATTTCACAAAGTTTTACCAATAGGGAGAGAGTCGGTTTCTAACATAGACACAAGACTCTCTCATTGGAATTTACACAACATAAACTAAGTAGATATGTATGTATGCATGCATGTGTAGATATGGATGTTATTGTATGTGTGGATGTGTATATTTTGAGTTGTATGTGTGCATGTGTATATGCTTTGTATCTGTACATGTGTATATGCAGTTATTACATGCAAAATTTTGGGAATGTTTTACATATTTTTACTGTTCCATTAATGGATTGTACCCAATAATCGCAGGCATAAATCTGAAGGTGTAATCAGGGTGGAGTATCTGCAGATTTCTCATCAGTTCTACATAAATATTCTCCTTTTCACTAATCTTTGATATTATATTGGCATCTGCTGGGCAGCTAATTTCCACTACCTTGCATGTTTTCTTCTCCCTGTCCCATATCATAATATCTGGTCTGTTATGCCTGCATTTTATTGGGGTTTTTACTGGAACATTCCACCAGTACTCTTTCATATTATGTACATGGATGTATTCCACATTGTTGTAGCTTTTAATGTGTTTATTATTGGGGCTATCTTTTTCACGAACTGCATTGTACAGTGTTTTGGCCACTACATCATGCCGCATAGGTAGATAGTACCGCGATGACATCTTTGGGCAGCTGCTGATGACATGGGTGATATCCTCGATGTTAGTTCTGCAGAGTCTGCACTTGTTATCACATCTACGTGTTTTGCCTGCATCCTTATCTCTTTTGTGAATCAGGTATTTCGTGCTAATCTCCTGTTCTTGGATTGCAAAAGCATATCCTTCAAAGTGGGAGCCAATATAGCGGTTGTTGGTCCAAGATAGACTACTTTCCTTATCTATATTACACTCACTCTGGAGCTTCCTGCCAACACATCCATGCATGATTTTTTGCTGATAGGCATGCAGTTTTTCATCAATGGATTCACTGCGATACTGCTGAGCGACATCCCTGGGTGTGAGTGTTTGATTATCACACAGGGAATCTCTCTCAAGGAGTTCCTTCCCAACTCTCATGATCTTATCTGTTTCATGCAGATAGACTTGCTCGAGAAGCGGGCTCCTACGCTTCGAGGTTCGTAGATGTTGTCGGAGAGGTATGATGCAACATTAAAATGTTGTCTGGACTGATGTTAGGCCTCTGCCTCCCTGCTTACGTTTCAAGTAAAGGCGGTCTATGTCACTGTTGATGTGGAAGTTTCCGGTGTTGTTCAGTATTTTTCGAGTTCCAACATCAACTGCTCGGATTTCGTCTATCGTCCAATTGAGTATTCCAAACGTTGGTGTTAGGACAGGCACAGCAAACACATTGTGAGCCACTGTTTTGTTTTGCGCAGAGAGTTCTGATGACCAGATCTTTCTTAATCGGGTGTAGTATTCCCTGGTTACAAGTTCTTTATTACAGATACCAATATAGGATATGTTCTCATCTATCCCCAGGTATTTGTAGCAGTCCTCATCAGATATCGGTGAAACAGTTAGACCATTGTTGACAATGTTGCTAGATTGGGTTGTTGTTTTTCCCCGCTTTACAGTCATGTATGAGCATTTATCTTGGCCAAACTCCATTCCTATATCCTTTGAGAACGTTGTAACCAGGTCAAGATTTTTCTTCATCCCATCCATGTTCTTGGCATAGAGTTTCAGATCGTCCACAAAGAAATTATGGGTTAGGTTCGTATTTCTGTCCTGTGAGCCAATGATGTATCCCTCACATTTCTTGAGCAGAAAGGACAAGGGGTTTAATGACAAGATGAACAATATCACAGAGAGACTGTCCGCCTGAAATATACCCCTGCAATATTTTATTTTATCAGTGAAAATAGAGTCCTCCCTCTCTGTCTTTAACCTTAGGATAGTAGCCCAAGAAGAAGACAGCCTCTCTATGAATCTGACAATGATGTCTGGGACTTTAGAAAGTTGGAGGGCCTCTATCATCCAAGAGTGGGGAACAGAATCGAAAGCTTTCTTGTAGTCCAGCCAGACTGTAGTCATATTCCTCCTAAGTTGTCGCACCTCCGACATCGCAGTTTTGTTGATTAGGAGTTGTTAAGCACATCCCCAAACCCTTTTCTTTCCAGCTGTTTGTTCATCTGTGATGATGTTATTATTTTCACAGTGATCTTGGAGGAATAGGTTGAGGCAGGCTGTATACATCTTATACATCAGGTTCTGGCATGCAATGGGTCGGTAGTTTTTTGCCAAGTGGGTGTCTTTGTTCTTGGGGACCAGTAACGTTTGTGCTAATGTCAACCATTCTGGTATAAGTGATTCTCCCTTAAGAACTTGTTGGTAGAGGTCAGTAAGTTACCTCCGATAGAATATTAGTTTCTTGTACCAGTAGCCGACAATCATGTCTCTTCCTGGTGTTTTCTTATTTTGGAGTTTTCCTATCACAGTCTCAAGGGTACCCTCACTTACTTCGTATGTTTTTGTTGTAGTGTAGGAGCAATAGTTCTTTCGGTTTTCTCTTAGCCACACTGCATCTTGGTTGAAATTTTTCTTTTCACCCCATATTTTTCTCCAAAAGGAATCTATGTCTTTCTGGGATGGGGCCTCAGTGACACTTATTATTTTGCCCTTCAAATCTCTATAGACTGATGTTTGGTTTCGTCTGAATCTTTTATTAAGCATTTTTCTCTCATCTACCTTCTTCAGGTATCGGCGTTTTTCGCTAACAGCTCTCAATTCTTGTTTGAGGGTGATCAGCTTATATTGGAGAGTTCTGGTTCTACTGTTACCAAACATCGTTTCTATTTTATTTTTCACTCTTTGTTGGTGAGGAGTGAGGTTTTTTTTGTGTTTGTTTGCATGTAAGGAGCATTATCACATGTCCTATGTTTTTTCGTAGGTCAGCACTCTTTTATTCTATTTTAGTTATATATGATGGTATTTTTGGTGGTGTTTTGTTCTTGTTAATATCTCTGCAATCACCAAGATAATGCTTCACTGTCATTGCTAAGACTTATAAACAGGCGTTGATTTGCCAAAATGTTGGGGTTTTTATCCGTCGTAAATAGTCATCCCCTATTTCGTCAATAACACGTAGTATTTCATTATTTGTTTTTTTATTCACCATTGTCATTTTAACACGTTCAGCCAGAGAGATATTTATACATGAGTTAATTTCTCTCTGGAAGATTTCGTTGAGGAAAATTTTCAATTGTTTATACTTTTGATTATCATTATCGATAGTATTTTCCACAACAGTCGAGGTAGACTCAGATGGTATACGTGGTGTCATATTTAGTCGATTATTATTATTATTTCTTCGATTATTATTATTATTTCTTCGATTATTATTATTATCGATAGTGTTTTCCCCAGCATTCGAGGTAGACTTAGATGGTACAGGCATAGTTGTTTCAAGGCGCTGTTTGACCTGGCTGCTAGGAAGTCTAGTAGCATGGCGATCTGTAGCACGTGTTGTTGATTCCATGTTTGTTGTGGGCGACTTACAATTAATAATATTTATCTTATTTTTACGTTCAACAAACGTCGCTTGTTGGCGTAATTGTTTCGCTGTGAAATAATTTAGCTCTGGGTGCATTTCGTCCCAGTTTAACTTCATTCTATTCATATAGCCAATGGAGGGATTGTTTTTTGCCATTTTATAACAATTAAATAAACCATTATTAAGTTCGCAACTCCAAGAGAAATGCGATTTATAATTTCGGTTTCTTCTGTAGCTACAACTGAATAAAGTTTGATTACCTTCTTTGTTATTTGTCTTCGATACTTCCTTAATTTTCTTGTTGATGTTGTGTTCAGCCATGCTGTTTGTAGCAAATCCTTGTAAAATGAATTATGTATTTAGTCGGATATCTCTACGAATTCGAATAAAAGGTGTCTTCAGAAGGGATAGTTAGAAGAATAACCAGTTATTCAACCTGGCTGTAGTTGTGGCATTACTGTCGGAGATAGTATTCATCTTAAATTTAATAAATAGTCTCCCACACCAAAATATGCGACTGATCGCGTTGTATGTATGTATGTATGTATGTATGTATGTATGTATGTATGTATGTATGTATGTATGTATGTATGTATGTATGTATGTGTGTATGTATGTTTGGATAAGGAAACTATCCAGACACCCTGATAAAAAGTTTGTAATGAATATCTGTGAATTTTTAATGAATATCTGTAAATTCGCACCTCTCCGTCAAATTTGTGTATGTATGTATGTATGTATGTATGTATGTATATGAGAGATGACCCCTTAGCCTTTGTCAAGGCAGAATTCTAGGAGAAGGAAAACTCTGATATAACACCTGCAACTCTGATGGTATCCAATGATGTTGACATGTTCTTTTTGGTAAATATCATCTTGGTTAAGAGAGTGGGACTGGCTTTGTGCAGTGCCTTTGCTCACTATAAAAGCTTCACGGCACAGGCATTGCTTTATATCTGGAGATCTCTCTGCACTTGTCCTCACATGGTACTATTGGCCCAGCACTATGTGTCAATAATTGTCACAAGTGTAGTGTTTGTACCAGGGTTTTCAAGTCGCTGGCTGGACAAAAAAGTCACACTCGTTCAGCGCATCTGTAGGAGTTCTCCTACATGGATATAAAGTAGTGGCCGTACTCGAAAACGAGTTGGCAGCCACCATGTATGTATGTATGTATGTATGTATGTATGTATGTATGTATGTATGTATGTATGTATGTATGTATGTATGTATGTATGGTCAGGTCACCAGTTGGTGCTACTGGTAACATGTATCCCAGTACAGCTTGTCTCATGGTCGGGTCGTTGGCGACTAAACTGGCAGCCCCACTAAGGTTTCTTGGCGAGGAGCGTGACTTTGGACATCCTGCAGGACTAAAAACAAAACCTGTCACAGGGCAAAGGAGTTCTTAAGAGTCAATAGCCATCCAAAATCACCGGGAGAGATGACCCCTTAGCCTTTGTCAAGGCAGAATTCTAGGAGAAGGAAAACTCTGATATAACACCTGCAACCCTGATGGTATCCAATGATGTTGACTTGTTCTTGTTTTTGGTAAATATCATCTTGGTTAAGAGAGTGGGACTGGCTTTGTGCAGTGTCTTTGCTCACTATAAAAGCTTCACGGCACAGGCATTGCTTTATATCTGGAGATCTCTCTGCACTTGTCGTCACATGGTACCATGGGCCCAGCACTATGTATCAATAATTGTCACAGGTGTAGTGTTTGTACCAGAGTTTTCAAGTCGCTGGCTGGACTAAAAAGTCACACTCGTTCAGTGCATCGGTATGAGTTCTCCTACATGGATATGAAGTAGTGGCCGTACTCGAAAACGAGTTGGCAGCCACCATGTATGTATATGTGTAAGTATGTATGTATGTATGTATGTATGTATGTATGTATGTATGTATGTATGTATGTATGTATGTATGTGTCTAAGTAAGTATGTATGTATGCATATATGTATGTGTATATATATCTATGTACGTATGTATGCATGTATGTATGTGTGTGTGTGTGTGTAAGTAAGTATGTATGCATGTGTGTATGTGTGTATGTGTGTATGTGTGTAAGTATGTATGTGTGTAAGTATGTATGTATGTATGTGTATATTTTATGCATGTGTGTATGCAGGTATGCACGTACGTATGCATGTATGCATGTATCTACGTACGTATGTACGTATGCATGTATGCATGTATGTATGTATGTATGTGTGTGTATGTATGTATGTATTCGTCTATATATTATCTGTGAACAATTTTTTCCCCGCCATCCTTTACCGCATTCGTTATATATGCACACACACACACACACACACACACACACACACACACACACACACACACACACATACACACACACACACACACACACATATATATATATGCTGGGAATACTGAGTAAATAGGTAAATATTTTTAAAACTTATTTACGTCTCTAATTAATTTGTATTCAGCTCTGAATAATTGATTTTTATTAATTCTTTCATCGAGCCAAATTGGTATTTGTCGGAATCCCTCATATATATATTTATACTTGTATATAATATATATATATATATATATATATATATATATATATATATATATATATATATATATTCAATACGTATATATGTATATGTGTGTGTGTGTATATATATATATATATAGATGTATCTTCAATATATATATACATATATATATATATATATATATATATATATATATATATATATATATATATATATATATATATATATATATATATATATATATATATATATATATGTATATATATATATTGAATATATATATATGTATATATATATTGAAGATACATCTATATATATACAATGATATTAAATAAATGGAACTATATTTATAAAACCGTTAAGGTATGTTCCTTGGTTATGTCAAAATTTATAAAACACACTTTGTATTTTATCTGATGAAAGCGTACCAACGTTTTTGGTACCCTTGAAATATATATAATAGAATAAATATGGTTTTATGAATATAGTTTCCATTCATCATTGACTATTATACTCCAGAAAGCCTGTCGAGTGCTCTGAATCATTTATAAACATTTATATTTGTTGAATTACCAACAAATTGAATATCCATTCTGCTTACACACACACACACACACACACACACACACACACACACATATATATATATAATATATAAGATCAAAAGATGGTTAAAAGAGTTCCATGTATTTTATTATGCGCATTTCAAAAACAAATATCATCATGCAATAACATTTGTGTTTTCATCAGATAAAATAGGAAGACATGATATGAAGGTTAAAAACACTTGTGGATAGTGCAGTTTTAAATCAACATATGAAAAGTAGTTTTAGATTGATGTGTGATATTGGGGAAAATTCTTTTTAGGGGGGGGGGGATGAAAAAGAGGAGGAGATGAGAGTAAAAAGTGGAGGGGGAGGAGTATAATGAGGAAGGATGAGATAGGAGGAGAGATGGGTGATAGAGAGAGAGAGATAGCTTTTATAACTGAGAAAAATATATTGTTTTACATAGAGAGGTTGAAAAACCGTTGGAAGATAATGTATAAATTAAAAGAATTTGAAAATTAACGAAGAGAAAAAAATGTAAAGTTAAGGTTTGTATATTATTAAATATGTACGATGAAAAGAAATTGTTAATATGTATTAAGAATAATATTTAAGTGTTTAATAATATGTGCGATGGAAAGAAAATGTTAATATGTATTAAGAATAATATTTAAGGGTTTAATAATATGTGCGATGGAAAGAAAATGTTGATATGTATTATTAAAAAAACAAAAGTAATGTAAGTAAGGATATATTGTGAGATGAGCATGAATAAGTTAGATGAAAAGTGAGAAAAAAATAATGAATAGAGGATGAATAATCTAACGTCAAAAAATATGTTTATGTTTACGAAGGATTTTTTCAAGGTGATATAAAGTAAGAATATATTGTATTGTGTAATAATTGTTTCTATGTTAGGCACAGTGAGAAAAGGTACATATTAGGGGTTAGAAATTAAAAGAAAAAGAAAAGAAAAGGAAAAGGAAGAAAGGGAAGTGATAAATAGGAGTGATATAGAATGAGTAACAAGTATTATATAATGTATAATAAATAACTTTGAAATAAGGTAGAAAGATGGGTATATTTTTAAAGAAGTATATATATATATATATATGTGCCTTTGAGAAAAGGATTCTGAATTGATAAAGTTTAGGATATTAGCTGTATACTTTATGGAATGTTGTGTTGAATTTATGCAAGCAGAGAGAAAACAAGTAAGTGCGTCTATTTATTATAGAATCTAAATTAGATATAACGGTAAATTTTTCATTTAGACAGAGATTGCAAGTCTTGGATAGAGAACTGTTCAAGTTTGAAACAGCAGAAGAAACCTTTTTCCAAGAGATGTTATATTTAATATTTTTGTCTTTCAAGGACCATATGAGTTCTGAGAGAGCCGTGTGGGTTCTTTTAAGTTGGTATTTAAAAGACGAATGATGATTATAAAGACGAGCTTTAAAGGAGGTGGAAGTGGAGCCAAAATAGGTGAAGGAATTGGTGTCAGTTATATATTCTTACTTTATATCACCTTGAAAAAATCCTTCGTAAACATAAACATATTTTTTGACGTTAGATTATTCATCCTCTATTCATTATTTTTTTCTCACTTTTCATCTAACTTATTCATGCTCATCTCACAATATATCCTTACTTACATTACTTTTGTTTTTTTAATAATACATATCAACATTTTCTTTCCATCGCACATATTATTAAACCCTTAAATATTATTCTTAATACATATTAACATTTTCTTTCCATCGCACATATTATTAAACACTTAAATATTATTCTTAATACATATTAACAATTTCTTTTCATCGTACATATTTAATAATATACAAACCTTAACTTTACATTTTTTTCTCTTCGTTAATTTTCAAATTCTTTTAATTTATACATTATCTTCCAACGGTTTTTCAACCTCTCTATGTAAAACAATATATTTTTCTCAGTTATAAAAGCTATCTCTCTCTCTCTATCACCCATCTCTCCTCCTATCTCATCCTTCCTCATTATACTCCTCCCCCTCCACTTTTTACTCTCATCTCCTCCTCTTTTTCATCCCCCCCCCCCCTAAAAAGAATTTTCCCCAATATCACACATCAATCTAAAACTACTTTTCATATGTTGATTTAAAACTGCACTATCCACAAGTGTTTTTAACCTTCATATCATGTCTTCCTATTTTATCTGATGAAAACACAAATGTTATTGCATGATGATATTTGTTTTTGAAATGCGCATAATAAAATACATGGAACTCTTTTAACCATCTTTTGATCTTATATATTATGTATACTCCAGTCCTACAAACTGTAGAGTGCTTCTTATCCGATATCTGCATTACTTTATTGTACTACAATAAAACTCACCTCCTACATATATATATATAACTAAAAAAGGGGGACACACACAAGACAAAGACAACATAAAAACAACTTAAAAAGAAACAGTTCCTTCAGGTAACCTCTTGATATTACTGTAGTTTCAATCAGTATAGTATATACATATAGAATGTTTGTTGATGGCATATTTCTTAGATGAATTATGATGTTCATGGCTAGGAGATTGACAGAATTGCAGTGTCTAATCCGGCTACGGGCGCGCTGACTTCAAATAGCACCTCCTTCTGTAGGTAGGAATTGCGACCGACAGATAATTGTTTCTACTTTTGGCACAAGGTCAGCAATTATGCCAGTGTATTACTGGTACTTTATTTTATCGACCCCGTAATGGTGAAAGGCAAAGTTAACCTCGGCGGGATTTGAACTCATATCAGAAAAGGAATGACCAATGGAAACATTGTTTCTTTGCGCAGATCTGACGATCAGCTCCTTTTTGCTTTGTGGAAAAGCCCCATTTTCCAAGTGATTTCCTTCATTGTAGAAACATTTTACTTATTTCCTCTTTTTCTTCATGTCCCAGCCTTTTTCTGCATCATCCCATTATCTCTCGTGTTGCTTCAAATCTTCGATTTCCTTCCCTCTAAAAATTGTTTAAATGTGAAGTATGAGAATAAAATTTGTTTTAAAAAATATAAAAAGATAATGTAAATTGACAATACAATTATTTGTTGTCAAAAGGATTTGCCTTTTTAATGATAGATTTGAAGAATTATTTCAAGATATCGGATCAATTTATTACTGTGATAAATAACGAAAGATTTGAACAATTATTTATGGAAAGAAAAAAATATTAAATATTACTTTTTTCACCAAGGAAAATAATTACACACTTTTGCCAAAGCAAACACAGTATTATTTTGAGCAGAAAGGTTGTTAAAATGTGAAGTTATAATAACATTTGCAGTGCAAAGTATTTAGATAACAAGAAACTGGAAAACATTCCTTGTTGTTTTACTGTGTAAATAAGTGTTTACTTTGTCAAATGTGAAAGTGTGAGAAAACAATAGGAAAAAATGAGTGCAATCGTTTTTTCATAACATTAAATTATTATGGAAGAAGCGTGTCCAAGAGAAAATAAATTTCGAAGGAACGAGCATATTCAATGATGATAGTAAAATATATAATTGTTTCTATTTTTGGCACAAGTTCAGCAATTACCCAGTGCATTACTGGTACTTTATTTTATCGAATTCGTAAGGATGAAAGGCAAAGTTAACCTCTGCGAGATTTGAACTCAGAATGGAAAGGGCCGTAACTCTATTCGTCAAAGCATGGCGTCCGACCATCTACCGATACTGCCAATCCACCGAGTAAAATATATAATAGAAAGTAGGATGCTGGATAGATATTACATAGCATGAAATGAGAGAAAGATATTTTGAATCATTGTGAAATTGAGTAAAAAGGATGTAGTTGAGACAGTAGTACTTTTCGTTCACAATTCTTATTTAATTGAGTTTGAGTTTATGTGGAGTTACGCCTTTCCTAATGATGCATTTGAACTATTATTCAAAGATATTACATTTGTTTATTGTTTGTAATAAATAATAATAAACTCGAACAATTATTTAATGATAGATCCATTTATGCTTAGAAATTAAAAAAAAATATATGAAACACTAAATTTTAGTATAGAAAAACAAAAACCTGCTCCATTTTCTTGAGGAAAAATAGTTTGCACATTTTTACCCTCCATTTTCCAATGAAAAACATACTTGGTATGTATATTTATATATAAATATATATATATATATATATATATATATATATATATATATATATATATACCACCCCACACATATACGCAGCATATATACATTGCATAATAAATACATACATACAGGAAATATCATATCTAATAAATATCGTCATTTATACGATAATTCTCCATCGTTAGTGTTCCTTCTTTATCTCCCCCATCTCTCTCTCTTTATCTCACTCTCCTCCTCTTTCTCTCTCTTTCTCTCTTTTCTTCTCTTTCTCTCTCTCTCTCTATCTCTCTATCATTCTTACTCACTTTCTCGTTCTTTCGCAATAGAATGGTCAATTATTTATTCCGAAACGAAAAACAAAAATGTGCAAGGAGAAAAAAATTACAACACTCCTCCCCCTCAAACAATGATCCCACTAACACCATTCACATCCTCCTCCTCCTCCTCCTCCTCCTCCTCCTCCTCCTCCTCCTCATCATCATCATCATCATCATCATCATCATCATCATCATCATCATCATCATCACCACCACCACCTCCATCACTATCAACATCATCACCATCACCACCACCACCACCACCACCACCACCATCACTATCATCATCACCATCATCATCGCCATCCGCCATTGTCGTCATCTCTACTCATCTTTCTCCACCCCCACCACCACCTCTACCACAAGTAGTAACACTAGCAGTAGTAGTAGTAGTAGCAGTAGTTATAGTAAGCAATTGGTGTCCACTGATGCGTGGAATATTTACGGATATTTTATTTCGTTTGGTGTCCTACTGAGTGTGATAGATATTTTGCTTTCTGTTTGTGTGGATGTATGTAACTTGTTCTGTAGCGATGTTTATGATTCGTGCCCTATGTGTATCTATGTGTCTGTGTCCACAACACCGCAAGGGTCCAGTATCTATGACTCCCTGTGCATTTTACTATGTAAACAAGACAGAATGAAAACAAAATCCCTTCTGGGCACATGGCTGTTTACAGACAGAAAATTGAAGTAATGGTAAATAATATATAATAAGTAATAAAAAGGATATATAATATATATATGTGTGTGTGTGTGTTTAAATATATATATATTATATTTAAATATACATTTATATATATACATATATGCTTACACACATATATATATGTATGTATATAGTGTTCGTAAGGTATTTGAGGACAGATTTATGTTTATAGAAAAACAGATATATAATAACAGATAATAACTTAATTATTGAAAAATACTATAAGTATGAAAATAAATTATCTTTTCTATAATTGTATTCAATAAAATCACCTTCAGCTTCAATAACAGCTTCCATGCAAGATGGAGATCGTCTACATGTTCGAATTAAATGGTCCTGGTTCGTATTGGAGATTACTCTGAACATGGCGGCTTTCAAAGAATCTTTATATATACAAACACACACAGACACACAAACTCCCACACGCTTTCAGGGAGGATATAATTAAGAACCTAAAAACATACCCCTGTGTATCAGGCGCACAGAATACTTTGAATCTGCATATTGTGAATAAATTAATGATTCTACACTCACACGCATATGCAATACATACATGATGATGGCTGCAACTCGATTTCGAGTAATGCCATCGCTTGATACTTAAGCATGAACATAACGGACGTGGCTTTTTAGTCCCGCTAAGGACTTGCCTATGGCCAGCAATACCATGCATCGCAAAAAATGTCACATATCAAGCGGTGCCTGTGGTTGAAGCTTTTTTAAGCGAGGAAAGGCTTTGCATGGGATCAATCCCACTCTCTGAACATCGAATGCATTTGACAAAAAAGAAGAATTGGTCTACATCATTGGGTGCAAAAGAAGTCGCAGGTTTTATATCAGAGTGACCTTTTCCTAGAGCGATGTCTTAATGAAGACTGGCAGTCTCTCGCTCCACAACAGAGAAAAAACAAACAAATAGTTATTGGACGGACGTTGAAAATCTCCTGAGTTCCTCCGCCCTTCGACCGGTTTTGTTTTTCATCCTGCAGGGTGTTCAAAATCACCCTCCTCACCAAGCAAGCTTGGTGGGGTTACCAGTAGCGCTGAAGAACAACTTGACATACACACACACACACACACACACACACATATATATATGTGTGTCTGTGTGTGTCTGTGTGCGTGAATATGGATGTGTGTATGTGTGTGTAGCGTAATAATCAACAGGTAGTGAGAGTGCTCTGTGTAAATAGAATAGCTATACACTTGCATGATAACGATATTTCTCAACATGGACAGATCATTATATTAAAGAATGCTGACATCTGCTCTTTATTCTTCGAGTATTCACGCTTACAAATGGTTGATTGCCCCAAAAATGTAAGAATGTGAGGTAACACAATATTTACATATAATTATAGAGTTGAATATAAGAAAAAGATCAGCATGATAACTTCTCTTTTTTATGTGTTAAATATATATATCTCATAAATATATATATATCTCTCTCCGGGGTCGACAAAAAAGTACCAGTCTAGCACTGGGGTTGATTCTTCCCCTCCTAGAAAGAGATGGGCTCCGCCAAGCTTCAAATACCCAGGAAACACCGTAACGTTAATAGGCCCATCAACGACCATATCAGGGGTAACAGGATCATGGCATATATATGTCAAGATAAGGTATTGCCTTTGATGTATATAGTATATATTATATTATTTATTGTGGATTGGCAGTATCGGTAGAGGGTCGGACGCCATGCTTTGACATATAGAGTTACGGCCCTTGCCATTCTGAGTTCAAATCCAGCCGAGGTTAACTTTGCCTGTCATCCTTACGGGGTCAATAAAATAAAGTACCAGTAATACACTGGTTAATTGCTGGCCTTGTGCCAAAAGTAGAAACAATTATTTATTATATATAAATTAACGATTTTATTTATTATATATTATTTGCAATTTGCATGTAGGCAGGTCAGTATGGAAATATGGTTAGGGGTGCTCAGGCTATTACATGGCCGTGAGGGCTCGGTGGCCCCAAACGTTTGAGAACCTCTGCTGTGTACGTTGTAATGTAGTTGGCATTAAGAAGGGCATCCAACCGAAGAAAGCATTATGTAATTGTAGTTTTGGTTGTGTTGTTGTTGGTGGTGATGGTGGTGGTAATGGTGGCGATGTTGAGTAATAGTTGTATTGTTGGTGGTAGTAATGGTGACGTTGGTGGGTGATGGTTGTGTTGTTGTTGTTGGTGTTAGTGGTGGCGATGGTGGGTGATGGTTGTGTTGTTGTTGGTGATGGTGGTGATGGTGATGGCGTTGGTGGGCGATGGTTGTGTTGTTGGTGGTAATGGTGGTGATGGTGGTGGCGTTGGTAGGTGATTGTTGCGTTGTTGTTGTTGTTGTTGGTGATGGTGGTGATGCTAGTGATGCTGGTGGTGGCGGTGGTGGTGACGGTGGTGTTTGTGTTGGTGGTGGTGGTGATAGTGGCAATATCGGTAGTGGTGGTGGTGGTGGTGTCGGCGATGACTGATGATGATTGATGGTGATGATGACAACAAAATTGTTGATGCAGCTGCTATTAATGGCTGTGGTTATGGAAATAGTGATGATGATAGTGGGGAGAATGGCAGTTAAGGTGATGATGACGATGATGATGATGATGATGACGACGACGACGGGAGGAAAGGTTAGAATATGATCGAGGTTAGTTGAGACATTTGGGTGTT
The DNA here is from genome assembly GCA_964016885.1 of Eledone cirrhosa. Lineage (NCBI taxonomy): Eukaryota > Metazoa > Mollusca > Cephalopoda > Octopoda > Eledonidae > Eledone > Eledone cirrhosa. The sequence continues at coordinate 28,888,257 of OZ024743.1, read as the reverse complement.
ATTTCTAACAGGGCGGTGGATTGGTAGTATCCGTAGAGAGTCGGACGCCATACTTTGCATCATAGAGTTACGTCCCCTTACGATCTGAGTTCAAATCCTGCCGATGTTAACTTTGCCTTTCATCCTTACGGGGTCGATAAAATAAAGTACCAGTAATGTACTGGGTAATTGCTGGCCTTGTGTCTAAAAGAAAAAGTAGAAACAGTTATTTCTAACAGGTCGAGTGACCACGTAGTTACGATGGTGGTCTTGGTTGTTGTTGTTGTTGTTGTGGTGGTGGTGCTGGTGTTGTGGTGATGATGATTGTGGGGGTGATAGTTGTGGTGGTGGTGGTGGTGGTGATGGTTGTGGTGGTGGTGGTGATGGTTGTGATGCTGATGATTGTGGGAGTGATAGCTGTGGTGGTGGTGGTGGCGATGGTTGTGGTGGCGGTGGTGGTGGTGGTAATGGTTGTGGTGGTGGTGGTGGTGATGGTTGTGATGCTGATGATTGTGGGAGTGATAGTTGTGGTGGTGGTGGTGATGGTTGTGGTGGTGGTGGTGGTGATGGTTGTGGTGATGGTTGTGGTGGTGATGGTTGTGATGATGATGATTGTGGTGGTGATAGTTGTGGTGGTGATGGCGGTGGTAACTGTGGGGTGGACTAATGAGAGATCAATAAATCAATAGACTGTGTAAAGTGTGTGGTTGTGTAGAAATTGATTGTATAAACAACTGTTGCCAGCCAGCAGCAGCAGCAAATGCACAATACAACAACAACAACAACAACAACAACAACAACCAGAATCATGTAACAACAACTGAAGCGACACGAATACAACAACAACGATACTTACATCTACAAGAATACAACAATATTTTCTTCTTCGTCCACTTATTCCTGAGAGGGTCGGGGGAGGGGTCCTCAAACACCCCTTCCGGCAGGTCCTGTCAGAAGCAACCGTCTCCAACTGATCCGGCTATATCCCCAAGCGTGACCAGCCAAGCTCATGTAGGTTATCAAACTATCTTGTTCAGGGCCTACCCCTGTATCTCCTGCCAGTTGGTTTTGCCCGTAAAATCTTTCCAGCAATTCTTTCCAGAGACATTCTCACCCCCCTCCCCATGCCTATATTATCAAGGCTGGGATCTCTCAATTCAGAGAAGTAGCGACTCTACCTGGAGTGACTCTCTTATCTCCGAGCTACGCATTCTATCGAGTAACTTACTTCAAAGACCCTTCGGAGGAATCCCATTTCCACCGCTTGTATTCGCAATCGTCTTTTTTCGGTCATTACCCAAGATTCATCACCATAGGTAAGGGTTGGCACGGAAATAATACAACAATATATAACAACAATAACAACTACGAGAATATAGCAACAACATCTGCAATAATATGACAACAGCAACGACAGTAACATTTGCAATCACACAGTATGGACCGTAAGTCGCTCACCAAAGCATTAAAGAAGCGATAATCCAGTTCTTTACTAACTCAATACGTTAAGACATTTAATGCTTTGGTGCGCGACTTAAGACCCACTCTGTATAACAGCCAATAATATCGCAGATGTCACAACTAATTCCAATGTCATAAATACCAATTACAGTCAACACAATGCAATAGAATCAGTATCATCTACAACAACAATAGTAACAATTACTACTACTACTACTACTACTACTACTACTACAACTACTACTACAACTACAACTACTACTACTACTACTACTACTACTACTACTACTACTACTACTACTACTACTACTGCTGCTCCTGCTGCTGTTGTTGTTACTTCCTCTATCTAGTCTTTTGATCTGAAAGAAATAGCAGCTAAATCTCTCTCAAACCCTACCATAGAACATTATAAAAAGGAAGGGAACATCAGATAATGTAATCTTAGATATACCATAGCAGCAAGTACTGATAGGTCATTCCACCCTGTTAACTCAGGATTTAGCCTTGCAATCCCATGAAAGTCTTCAAGGTCCTCATGGGGTTCATTTTTGAAGCAGTTTTACTGCTGGATGTAAATCCTGGCCCCCAACTCCATTAAGTTATTTTGTTCGACACTCTGAGATATGCTGTAACTCTTCTACACTAGATACTGTCCATAAAGTAAGGCAGAGTGAATAAGTGGAATCAATTAGGTTTGATCTAGTGGTGGTTGTAGTGATGGTAGCGAGGAAGTAAGGCGTCCTAAACAATGACAACAACCGTACCACTGCTTCCTTGTTGTGTCTGTAGCCCCAAGATCTTGAATGTCCTCGGCCCGTTTCCGGATTGCCGTATCCCTTCGCCAAATCGGAATAAAGGTATCATCGCCGAGAAAGGATCTCTGTGAATGACTGATGCCGTCGATATCGCTGACCGTTCTTCGTAGCAACACGTTTACCATCTTAACGATGGAGCGTAGTTGAGACCAACTGTTGATGCGGAATTTTCCTCCTTTTCTTCTCTTTTCATTTTATCCTCTTTTTGATTATATTTTATGAATTCTAATTTTCTTTTCATATTTACTAACACCACCGATTTAGACACCAAATCTACAACCAACACTGACAGTATAATCCACTTTAATGCCACCACCCGTCATATATGTGTCGTTCCTTCCAGGCGCCGCCCTACCCCCAAAATCCCAGTCCTTTATTTCTAAGAACGTTAACCCTCTGCAATCATCGCTTACAGCTGTATAACAGGATTATTAGCTGCGTCGCTGTCATCTTTTAGGGAGGACCTCTGAATATCTCGAGAAAAGACCGGTTTAGCCATTAAATAGATCAACTAAGGTGTTAAACCACTAATGATTGATTAATTGTTGTGTAATTAGTAAATTATAACATTTTTTAAACAAATAAAAATAATTGTCGAAAATTTGCATGTTTTTCTCGTTGTGTCGGTTATAAGAGGATCTAGACACAATTCCAGGTCCAGTCCTACTGCATGGAACCTTCGGTATTTGACTTCTACTATAGCCCGGGTAGATCAATGCGTGTGGATGAAAATTGGTAGCCGAATACAGTGTGGAAGCTCGTCGTGTATATTTGTTTTCGTATGCACGTGTCTGTATTTATTTTGACACCACTTAATAATGGTTTCTTATATAGGCACATGATCAGCAATTTGGGGGAGGAGAAAGTCGATTAAATCGACTCCAGTGCGTGACTGGTACTTTATTGTATCGACCCCGTAAGGATGAAAGGCAAAGTTAACCTCGGCGGGATTTGAACTCAGATCATAAAGGGCCATAACTCTATGCTGCAAAGCATGACGTCCGACCTTCTACCGATACTGTCAATTCACCGCCACTTAATAATAAAACCGCCACTTAATAATAAAACCGCCACTTAATAATAAAACCGCCACTTAATAATAAAACAGGTACACACTTAGAAATATATATATGGGTCAATATGATCGACTAAACCGACTAAATCGACTAAACCGTTTAAGATAGGGTCCAACATAGTCCAACATTTGTTAGTCCTAGTCACATGACTAGGACTAATAAACGAATAAAAAATATTGCTTACTGATATTTAATGTTAAATAATTCAATAAAAAACAAACAAAACAACTCAAAACACAGGTTATATCTAATATAGTTGTGGGGTCAGCAGATTTGGAAGGGCCGGATCGTAGAGCTCTCTACATTCAATAAAACCATATCCTGTAACACCTGTTGCTAGTACCAATAAATGAGATACTATACTGGGCACTGGAAGAGGCTCATGATATGGACATCAAGACTGTAAATATCATTATCTCTAGTAGAAACTTTCCCTTTAACACTGACACTGGTAGAATCTTTGTTAGAAGGAGTAATGGAGGGTGTTATGTGTTCAGTCCAAACGGCCTTATACACCACATTGTATTGCTATATCACATGCGTACATCATTTGTGTAATGAACAGTGAAAATAATAACATCTTGAGAGTAGTGGACGAACGCTTGAATAGGTAATGTGTGTGATTGTGTGTAGCTGTTCTTTGTGACCCATTCATAGCTTTGTGACCCATTCATAGCTTTGTGACCCATTCATAGCTGGATTCAAATATTTCAATCGAAACTCGAAGAGGAACAATTATCTTATCAGTACAAATATAAACATAATCACATATATCACAATATATAGGATTCGAACGTTTTTGTCAAGAAGAGTAGTATCTCCTTGAGTCCCCCAGCCCGGGGATATTGAGAAAGTCCTGGTGGGCACTGGAGCCTAAAGGGATGGTAGGGTGTCGGTAGAGATGATATAATAGTTTATTAAATATTAAATGATATATATATATAAATATAGTAAAATAAAAAATATATAATATATATTTATACATAGTATATATTATATTATTTATTATATATAAATTAACGATTTTATTTATTATATACTATTTACAATTTGCATGTAGGCAGGTCTCTCTGGAAATAGGGGAGACCCCTGTCTTTGATGGACACATAACATCCCACTTAGACCGGTGGGTCTTCGTTAATCAGCAACAGGAAAGAGCTACTAACTCCCTGCTCAATAAAAGAGTTAAGAATGCTTTCAAACTTCAACATTGTGAGAGAAATGATCGATAGTAGCACATCATTGTAAAGAGTATCACCATATCCTCAGACTGTTCCAAAGATAAATACGGCAAAGACAAGTACTGTGTGTGTCTGTGTGTGCCTGTGTGTGTCTGTGTGTGTCTGTGTGTGTCTGTGTGTGAGTGTGTGTGCCTGTGTGTGCCTGTGTGTGTCTGTGTGTGTCTGTGTGTGTCTGTGTGTGCCCGTGTGTGCCTGTGTGTGCTGTGTGTGCCTGTGTGTGCCTGTGTGTGTCTGTGTGTGTCTGTGTGTGTCTGTGTGTACCTGTGTGTATATGTGTGTGTCTGTGTGTACCTGTGTGTGTCTGTGTGTGCCTGTGTGTGCCTGTGTGTGCCTGTGTGTGTCTGTGTGTGCCTGTGTGTGTCTGTGTGTGTCTGTGTGTGTCTGTGTGTGTCTGTGTGTGTTTGTGTGTGTCTGTGTGTGCCTGTGTGTGTCTGTGTGTGTCTGTGAGTACCTGTGTGTGTCTGTGTGTGTCTGTGTGTGTCTGCGTGTGCCTGTGTGTGTCTGTGTGTGCCTGTGTGTGCCTGTGTGTGTCTGTGTGTGTCTGTGTGTGCCTGTGTGTGTCTGTGTGTGTCTGTGTGTGCCTGTGTGTGTCTGTATGTGTATGTGTGTGCCTGTGTGTGTCTGTGTGTGCCTGTGTATGTCTGTGTGTGTCTGTGTGTGTCTGTGTGGGCCTGTGTGTGTCTGTGTGTGTCTGTGTGTGCCTGTGTGTGTCTGTGTGTGTCTGTATGTGCCTGTGTGTGTCTGTGTGTGTCTGTTTGTGTTTGTGTGTGTCTGTGTGTGCCTGTGTGTGCATGTGTGTGTCTGTGTGTGCTTGTGTGTGTCTGTGTGTGTCTGTGTGTGCCTTTGTGTGTCTGTGTGTGCCTGTGTGTGTCTGTGTGTGTCTATGTGTGCCTGTGTGTGTCTGTGTGTGCCTGTGTCTGTCTGTGTGTACCTGTGTGTATCTGTGTGTGCCTGTGTGTGCCTGTGTGTGTCTGTGTGTGTCGTCTGTGTGTGTCTGTGTGTGTCTGTGTGTGCCTCTGTGTGTCTGTGTGTGCCTGTGTGTGTCTGTGTGTGCCTGTGTGTGCCTGTGTGTGCTGTGTGTGTCTGTGTGTGTCTGTGTGTGCCTGTGTGTGTTTGTGTGTGCCTGTGTGTACCTGTGTGTGCCTGTGTGTGTCTGTGTGTGCTTGTGTGTGTCTGTGTGTGCCTGTGTGTGTCTGTGTGTGTCTGTGTGTGACTGTGTGTGCCTGTGTGTGGCTGTGTGTGCCTGTGTCTGTCTGTGTGTGTCTGTGTTTGCCTGTGTGTGTGTGTGTGTGTGTTTGTGTGTGCCTGTGTGTACCTGTGTGTGCCTGTGTGTGTCTGTGTGTGCTTGTGTGTGTCTGTGTGTGCCTGTGTGTGTCTGTGTGTGTCTGTGTGTGACTGTGTGTGCCTGTGTGTGGCTGTGTGTGCCTGTGTCTGTCTGTGTGTGTCTGTGTTTGCCTGTGTGTGCCTGTGTGTGTCTGTGTGTGCCTGTGTGTGCCTGTGTGTGCTGTGTGTGTCTGTGTGTGTCTGTGTGTGCCTGTGTGTCTATGTGTGTCTGTGTGTGCCTGTGTGTGCCCGTGTGTGCCTGTGTGTGCTGTGTGTGTGCTGTGTGTGTCTGTGTGTGCATGTGTGTGTTTGTGTGTGTCTGTGTGTGTCCGTGTGTGCCTGTGTGTGTTTGTGTGTGTCTGTGTGTGTCTGTGTGTGTCTGTGTGTGTATGTGTGTGCCTGTGTGTGTTTGTCTGTGTCTGTGTGTGTCTGTGTGTGTCTGTGCGTGCCTGTGTGTCTCTGTGTGTCTGTGTGTGCCTGTGTGTACCCGTGTGTGCCTGTGTGTGCCTGTGTGTGGCTGTGTGTGCCTGTGTGTGTCTGTGTGTGCCTGTGTGTGGCTGCGTGTGCCTGTGTGTGTCTGTGTGTGTCTGTGTGTGCCTGTGTGTGTCTGTGTGTGTCTGTGTGTGCCTGTGTGTGTCTGTGTGTGTCTGTGTGTGCCTCTGTGTGTCTGTGTGTGCCTGTGTGTGTCTGTGTGTGCCTGTGTGTGCCTGTGTGTGCTGTGTGTGTCTGTGTGTGTCTGTGTGTGCCTGTGTGTGTTTGTGTGTGCCTGTGTGTACCTGTGTGTGCCTGTGTGTGTCTGTGTGTGCTTGTGTGTGTCTGTGTGTGCCTGTGTGTGTCTGTGTGTGTCTGTGTGTGACTGTGTGTGCCTGTGTGTGGCTGTGTGTGCCTGTGTCTGTCTGTGTGTGTCTGTGTTTGCCTGTGTGTGCCTGTGTGGGTTTGTGTGTGTCTGTGTGTGTCTGTGTGTGCCTGTGTCTGTCTCTGTGTGTCTGTGTGTGTCTGTGTGTGCCTGTGTATGCCTGTGTGTGTTTGTCTGTGTCTGTGTGTGTGTGTGTGTGTGTCTGTGTGTGCCTGTGTGTCTATGTGTGTCTGTGTGTGCCTGTGTGTGCCCGTGTGTGCCTGTGTGTGCTGTGTGTGTGCTGTGTGTGTCTGTGTGTGCCTGTGTGTGTTTGTGTGTGTCTGTGTGTGTCCGTGTGTGCCTGTGTGTGTTTGTGTGTGTCTGTGTGTGTCTGTGTGTGTCTGTGTGTGTATGTGTGTGCCTGTGTGTGTTTGTCTGTGTCTCTGTGTGTCTGTGTGTGTCTGTGCGTGCCTGTGTGTCTCTGTGTGTCTGTGTGTGCCTGTGTGTACCCGTGTGTGCCTGTGTGTGCCTGTGTGTGGCTGTGTGTGCCTGTGTGTGTCTGTGTGTGCCTGTGTGTGGCTGCGTGTGCCTGTGTGTGTCTGTGTGTGTCTGTGTGTGCCTGTGTGTGTCTGTGTGTGTCTGTGTGTGCCTGTGTGTGTCTGTGTGTGTCTGTGTGTGCCTGTGTGTGTCTGTGTTTGTCTGTATGTGCCTCTGTGTGTCTGTGTGTGTCTGTGTGTGACTGTATGTGTCTCTGTGTATCTGTGTGTGTCTGTGTGTGCCTGTGTGTGCCTGTGTGTGGCTGTGTGTGCCTGTGTGTGTCTGTGTGTGCCTGTGTGTGGCTGTGTGTGCCTGTGTGTGCCTGTGTGTGTCTGTGTGTGTCTGTGCGTGCCTGTGTGTCTCTGTGTGTCTGTGTGTGCCTGTGTGTACCCGTGTGTGCCTGTGTGTGCTGTGTGTGTCTGTGTGTGCCTGTGTGTGTCTGTGTGTGTCTGTGTGTGCCTGTATGTGTCTCTGTGTATCTGTGTGTGTCTGTGTGTGCCTGTGTGTGCCTGTGTGTGGCTGTGTGTGCCTGTGTGTGTCTGTGTGTGCCTGTGTGTGGCTGTGTGTGCCTGTGTGTGTCTGTGTGTGTATGTGTGTGCCTGTGTGTGTCTGTGTGTGTCTGTGTGTGTCTGTGTGTGCCTGTGTGTGTCTGTGTGTGTCTGTGTGTGCCTGTGTGTGTCTGTGTGTGTCTGTATGTGCCTCTGTGTGTCTGTGTGTGTCTGTGTGTGTGTGTGTGTCTGTGTGTGCCCGTGTGTGCCTGTGTGTGCTGTGTGTGCCTGTGTGTGCCTGTGTGTGTCTGTGTGTGTCTATGTGTGTCTGTGTGTACCTGTGTGTGTCTGTGTGTGTCTGTGTGTACATGTGTGTGTCTGTGTGTGTTTGTGTGTGTCTGTGTGTGTCTGTGTGTGCCTGTGTGTGTCTGTGCGTGTCAGTATGTGTCGGTGTGTGTCTGTGTGTGCCTGTGTATGTCTGTGCTAGTATGCATTCACGTGTGTCTACATAATTTTGTCTTAACTAGTCGGTATGCTTTGCTAGAGAGAGAGAGAGAGAGAGAGGGAGAGAGAGAGAGAGAGAAGAGAGAGAGAGAGAGAGAGAGAGAGAGAGAGAGAGAGAGAGAGAGAGAGAGAGAGAGAGCATATTCGTTCTCATTTACTTACATAAAATAATTAATCTGTTTTTGGAAATTTCAGAAACTCTGCTTCATAGAATCGAGACGTATCTGAGGATCTTCCGATTTCAGAGTCAGGTTTGATCTTTGCATCGATCGTGCCTCGAGCTAGTCGCCAGAGAAACGATTGTAATATATCTAATAAATCTTATTCGTCGCACCACTGATTCTCCGTTTCTTATGTGATTTTATACTCTGCTCTGTAAGAGCATCGAGTGCTCAAACGGCCTACCGCTTACGGACGCTTTAAGCATCCCACACCAATTATATATATATATATATAATGTTTACAAATGTTTCTTTAGTAGTTACACAGCCTAGTCATGCTATATGCAAATTGGTAGTTATTAATTTGCAGATACTCAATTTACAAATGCTGTTCGTACCACCAATTCTTCAGAACGGATGGTGGTACGAACAGCATTTGAAAATTGAGTATCTGCCAATTAATAACTACCAATTTGCATATAGCATGACTAGGCTGTGTAACTACTAAAGAAACATTTGTAAACACTTGGAATAAATTACATTTTTATGATGTCTGCCTGTTTTATTAATCATTCTTTATCTACTCTCCGGAATATAGAAGAATAAAAAAACTTAGTTGCTTTAACTGTTCTTTTATAATTCGTTGAGTAACCCCTCATCGTACGTCGACTCTATCTAGTGTAGTAATTAACTATTACTGCATTCAGGATAATCCTAAGCATTTCTTGCATAACCTAATATATATATATATATATATATATAAAACTCAGTTGATAGATGTGAATCCGAAATATATAGGGACAATTAAATCTCTCCCAAGGTAAGCTGCCAAACGACTTAAAGAAATATATATATATATATATATAAAGGTTAAACAAGGTTCAATGAATAAATCAAAGAATGTGTTTTACAATAGATTGGAAGCACTCAACAAAATGGTTTCCTGGAGTTATTAATATTAATTCAAAATATTAACAAAAATAGACATTCGTGTGATCAAGTATATTTTATTATACATATTTCAGAGGTACTAAGCTATCTTCAACAGTACGTCCTCATCAGATAAAATAAGATGATGCATGACATGACTGAATCTTAACCATCTACTAAGTCAGGGTATGTCATGCATCATCTTATTTTATCTGATGAGGACGTACTGTTGAAGATAGCTCAGTACCTCTGAAATATGTATAATAAAATATACTTGATCACACGAATGTCTATTTTTGTTAATATTTTGAATTAATATATATATATTCTTCTAAGGCGGGTAAAATTCCCGAGATCCATGGACGAGTTCTCTCCAGAGGTCTCTGTCCCTCATTATCGCTGCCATGTCCTGCGTCTCCAATAGACCAGTGTCTGTCCTTAGGGCATCAACATACGTTAACCTTGGTCTTCCTCTTCTAGTGTGTCCATGTAGGGGCTCCCAAAGGAGCACTGAGTGCAATGTCAACTCTGGATGTCGGTGAGCATGTCCAGCTAACCTCAGTCTCCTCTGTGTCACTTTTGGGCTGACTTTTGGGATCTATATATATATATATATATATATATATATATATATATATATATATATATATATATATATATATATATATATATATATATAATATATATATATATATATGTATTTTTATATATATATATATGCGTGTGTGTGTTTGTGTGTGTGTGTGTGTGTTTGTGTGTGTGTGTGTATGTGTGTGTGCATGTGTGTGCGTGGGCGTGTGTATGTATGCATGTCTATGTTTAACTGAAATCCTTAATGTTTATTTATGCAGCACACTCCTTCAGATTTAATCAAAGACGAAATGATATTTCATTGCCTGCAGTACTAAATATCATGGTTTAATGGCATCTTCGTCTTCTATTTACTCTTTTGGTATTTTTGTTCTTTAATTAATCCAACCAAAAGAGATTGAATCAAGCAATGGCATAGCGTTGATGAGTTACTAATTAAACTTATAGCAGAACTCATTAATTAGGGGTTATATGCATGGAATGAATCCGTGATTTGATGATCTTAGTTACTAATTACTAATTAGAATGTTGTGAGCACTGTTTGCATAAATTACAAGTTTAGACCAGATGCATATTTGTAGAAACAAACAGAAACGAGACAAAACCCAACCAAAACAAATCGATAATATCTATCTTCTTCGATTAGCTCACTCTAAACTTTGAACTGAATTGTCCTGTACACCTGTGATTAATTGTAGGGCTGAAGGTGACAGGGTTTTAAACTGGGGTGGGGGATAAGAAGTAATTTAATTAAGGCAATATAATATAACAAAACACATGCACCTGCACACACACGGTATTCGTTCTGGCTCTCTTCTCTCTGAGTTCAAATCCCGCCGAGGTCAACTTTGCCTTTCATCCTTTCGAGGTCGATAAAAAAAAGTGCCAGTGTAGTACTGGGGTGGATTCTTCCTCTATATCTCTTTCATACAATGTTGACCTTGGCGGTGTTTGAACTCTGACGTTTGCAAATAGAGCCGGAACATATACCGTGAGACATTTAATATGATAGTCTAAAGATTGCCACTTCACCAATTTATAATATGATAACATGAATAATTGTTTCTACTTTCGGCACAAGGCCAGCAATTACCCAGTTCATTACTGGTACTTTATTTTATCGACACCGTAAGGATGAAAGGCAAAGTTAACCTCGGCGTAATTTGAACTCAGACCGTAAAGGCACGTAACTATGCTGGAAAACAGGGCGTCCGACCCTCTACCGATACTGCCAAATTCAGGCAGAAAGCCAGTACTTAATCAGTACTTTATTTTATCAATCTCTGAAGGACGAAAGACAAAGTTGACATCAGCGGGATTTGAACTCAGAACGTAAAGGGCCATAACTATATGCTTCAGAGCATGGTGTCTGACGCTCTACTGATACTGCCAATAGACTACCCTCACAAGGAACTAATATTAAATTAGAACCAATAATTTGCACATATATGTAGTTTGAGGATTACAATCAAAATATGCACATTTTCATATACAAAAAGACCCCCCCCCCCCTCCAAAAAAAAAATCACACCCATAGAGTTTCACGTGGCACACACGTGCATTTATCGCCTCAGAAACATATGATGACTGGTGGTATCTAATTTATTTTCTTATTGAAATAACTGCAACTATGCAGCCATGAGTAATTTATAGGTCATCTATCTGTAGAAAAGAAACAAATATTGCAGTGTTAACAGCAAGGTAAATGATATTAAGATATAATAGTCAAGACTATAAATATACTGCTCCAATAATAATAATAATAATAATAATAATAATAATAATAATAATAATAATAATAATAATGTTTTCTTTATTAACCACAAGGGTTCACATAAAGTAGACATTAAGGACAGTACAGGACAATACAGGACGGTACAAATGGGCATTTCTGCGTGTAAAAAAACAGAGGTTGAAATAAAATAACAAAGAAAAATTCCCCAATAGGGGGGAGACTTCCGAGGGACATTTGTGGAGAAAGCCCATTAAAGACCACAGTGGCCCTGACCACCAGGGCAAGTGCCCTCTCCCAGTTTTCCACCTTTAATTTACAGACACATACTCAGAGAAGGCCCATTCATTCGGGCCATACTTGCTTCTCTCACCCATCTTTCAACAAAATGCTGGGAAGAGAGCACTTCCCTCTCTACCCTGATTTTCCTTTTCAAATGAAATTTGAAAAAGTTAATCAGGGCATCACCGAAGAGGAAAGTGCTCGTCTTCAGCCCTTTCAAACGTGTCCACAATACTATCTCTTTCGCCATGGCCACCAGACAGATAAAAACTGCCTGCCCTTCCCGGCTAAAGGAAGGGGGCGGGGCAATCCTCACGATGGACTCAGCTGATAGCTGGATCCGTCCTACACGTGACAGCAGGTGTTCGACATAAACCCACAAGTCAGCAATGCTCGGACACTGGACGAGTGCGTGCAGGACGCTTTCGTCGCCCTGCGCGCATCTCGGACATGCCCGGCTGACGGCACCTCCATGCCTGTAGAGTTTATCCCGAACTGGCAAAGCTCCTCGGTAGCACTGCCAGGCCAGGGATTTCTGGAAGTTGTCCATAGGCCCCGGCCCGAAAGTCCTTCCGAAAAGATTGGCTAGTTGATTTTCGTCGACGCCTAGAGTTTCTCCAAGTACGTCGTCGCTCTTCCCCTCCACTAATCCCCTATAGAACGCCAAGGTGGAGTTTCCACCGATCACATTGCCCGATTGGTCGAGGGCTGTGAGCGCCTGAAGACATTCCAGTCTCCAAGCACTCCCTCTCGGTCTTCGCTTGACCCAGGACTGCAGCTCCGTCAAGGAGACGAGCTGGGGAAAAATGTGTCTAGCAAACGGCGACCACACCTGATCACTGTCGAGGAAGAGGTGGAGATGTCGTAGCCTGAGCGCGTGTCTGCGCATCATCAGCCACGGCATGCCCAGCCCTCCACGTAGCGGGTGTTGACAGCAGATGGACCGCCTGACCATCGGAGCGTGTCCCTTCCACAAGAAGCGAAAGAGCAAACGCTCCAGCGCAGTCAGGCGGGGCTTAGGACAAGGTACGACGGTCAGGCGGTAGTAGATGACGGATGCGATGTACGCATTCGCCACCTCCGCTCGACCTTTCAGGGATAGCTTCCTCTCGGCCCATTTCTGGGTGAGAGAAGCCACCCTGCTCGTCACCTCGTCCCAGTTTTTGTCCGTCTGGAGGTCTGGACCGAACCAGACCCCTAGCAATTTAACCGTTCCGTCCGTCCAGCGCCCGACGACGCTGTTGGACGGCATGGACCTGCCTCTCCAGGTGCCGAGCTGCAGGCCCACTGACTTTTCCTGGTTGATCATTGCTCCTGTCACCGCTTCGTATTCTCTTAGTGTAGTGCCGATCGCCTCGATGTGTTTGGCGTTCGACACCACTACGGTGACATCGTCGGCATATGCTGACACGGATCTTCCGCATCCTAGTTCGCGCGGGACCCCCCTCAACGTCTCCAGTTTGTGCAGTAATGGCTCGAGAGTCAATACGTACAATAGGGACGAGAGGGGACATCCTTGGCGGACCGAGCGCATGATGTTGAACGGTTCCGAAAGGTGACCGTTCACTCTCACTACAGAACAGATGTCGCTGTGCATGGCAGCGATCCAGCCTCTGAAGACGGGCCCAAAGCCAGCCGCCCTCAGGACTGCCGCTAGGTAACGATGGTCGACCCTATCGAAGGCTTTCGACTGATCTAAATTGATCAAAGACCCACCCGTGCCAGGTTCCCTAGCTACTCTCTCTACGATGTATCGCATGAGGTGGAGGTTGTCGTGGATGGATCTGTCGGGAATGGCGCATGTCTGTGCCTCTCCCACCAGACCACCAACGACAAGCGCCAACCTCTTTGCTAGCACCTTGGCCAAAATCTTGAACTCTGTGTTTAGCAGAGTTATGGGCCTAAAATTATCTATGTTATCCCCCTTGTTCAGATCCTTTCTCAGCGCGCCACCGCTCCTCGGCTCACAGAGCTGGGAATTCTCCCGTTCTGTTGCCAGTTGCAGTAGACGTCCGCCAAGAGGCCTCCGAACAAGTTTGGCATTTGTACGTAAAGTTCATAGGGCAGACCATCCAAACCAGGCGATTTACCCCTTGTGCAACTAGTCATTGCATCCCGTACTTCAGCGGTTGTTATCGGCTTTTCGCAACACTCCGCCTCAGTGGCCGAAAGCCGCGGCAGTCCGTCGAGGTAGACACTAAAGTCCATCCCTCGATCCGGCCCGCCACTGCCCCCGAACAATTGAGCGAAGTGTCGCTGAAAAGCTTCACACATTTGCCCGGGATCGAGTAGCATGCGCCCGTCGTGGTCCACCAAAGACCGGTTCGTGGCTTTGTTGCCACGACGCGCCTCCGCCACTCGGGCCCATTGAACGGCTTTCATCCCCTCGTGTCTGAGAGCACGCACCCTAGCTCTGACAACGCAGCCTTCGTGCTTTGCATTGAAGAATTGGTCAAGGGCCAATTTCGCCGCAAGTACGTCGGTCGCGATGCCTTTGCTAAGCGCCTCATCTAACTTTCTAACTAATTCTCCCTCTGCTCTATTTTTCTCTATTGCTAAAGTCTTACTAAACCTAATGGACTCTATTCTAATTGCTCTTTTCAGAGCAAACCACCACTTGTTGTTGACGATGGCCCCCGTCAACGCCCGCTTAACTAGTTCGCTAATCCGGTCTCTGTAGGCCTTGCGCGCTGGTAAGGACGCGTTTAGCTTCCAGTAGCCGGGTCCTCGTCTATGAAGCCTATCTAAGTCAAGCACACAGATCACGAATTTGTGGTCCGTGTAGCTGACTATCTTGAATTGTGGACAGCCTATGCTAGACCTATCTATTTCCCTACAAAATACTCTATCTAGATATGATCTGGATGACCCTATGCGATTTGTCCAAGTCCACATTGGTACATTCGGGAAATTCATTCGGTACCTGTCAGACAGTTCAAAACGTCTGAGCAGGTTGGTGAGACTCTTGCACCCTCCTTCCCTATCCACTAATCCCACACAATCCCAGCGTGCATCTAAGATCCCGTTCCAGTCTCCCACTAACACTAAAGAGCGGGACGTTCCAAGAAAGATCTCCAGACGCCGGAAGAAATCAGGCCGCCCTGCTCCTGTCGGGGCATAGACGGCCACTAACCTGAAAGCTTGCCCGTCTCCGCTGGTCACGTCCAGCACCACCAACTTACCCTCTGGGTCCAGGAAGATGGCCCGTATGGCAAGATCCAAACCTCTCCGAAAAAGCACAGCAACTCCCCCCCCCGATCCCGGACGGCTGGGAGATGCGTACACATCGTAGCCGCCGAAGATCGGTGCGAAAGCTTGTGCTTTGGAGATTCTGGTCTCGCTGATGGCCACTACATCTATGTTTAGTGACCTGAGGTCGTTGAGCAGGTGGCCCTGCTTCCATGACGACCCCAAGCCACGCGCATTTATGCTGCCTATTCTGAGTGAGGTCATGTTGAAAAGGAGTGGAAAAGATGGGAAAGACCACTTACCTTACTTCTCGTAGGGGAAGGACGGTTTTTCCATCCTTTTCACTGCTTGTGGCCTCCTCAGGAAGGATGTCCTTATAAATCCTCCTGGAGAGTGCTTGTCGGAAGTCTCCGATGTCTTTGGGGAATTTTTGTTTTAGTGTCATGTACGTTTTCTGTGTGATGCGAGTGATTTGTATGTGTGGAGGT
The DNA here is from genome assembly GCA_964016885.1 of Eledone cirrhosa. Taxonomy (NCBI): domain Eukaryota; kingdom Metazoa; phylum Mollusca; class Cephalopoda; order Octopoda; family Eledonidae; genus Eledone; species Eledone cirrhosa. The sequence goes on along the minus strand of OZ024743.1, from coordinate 28,872,625 downwards.
GGTGTGAATTTTAGGGTTGTTGTGTAGTCTTTTTCTGTGATGCTGGTGTTGTGTTGGATGTAGTGTAATAATTGCTTATTGTTCAAATTTAATGCTGTGTAGTGTGTATCGTTTTGGTTGTTTTGTTTTGTTTGCGTTTGTTGTGGGTTTGTTTCTGTTTCGCATTTTGGTGACTTTTGTGGTGTAGGTGATGGTGGTGTTGGGGTTAATGATGGTGATGGTGTTGGTGTTTGGGTTGATGGGGTTGGTGATGCTGGTGTGGATGGTGGCATATCTGTCCTAACTTTTTTGTTTCTTAATTTATTTGTTTCCCTCTGTATTTTGTTTTTGGAGGGGGAAGGAAGAGAATTTTTTCTTTTTTGGTTTCTTTTTTTTTTCCGGATATCGTTTCCCACTCCTCGTCGTCACAATCTGTCTCCAGTTGTGATAGGCCGGGGAGTGGAAAATCCTCCACAGCCGTTAGTTTTGATTGTGGCGTGGTGGATGGTGTAGGCGCTGGTGCTAGTTCTGAAGCGTTGGGTGGTGTTGGTGTTGGTTTTGCTGGTGGTGGTGGTGGTGTTGGTTTTGCTACTGTTGCTGGGGTTGTTGCTGTTATAGTTGCTTCTGTTGTTGCTGCTACAGTTGTTGCTGCCATCTCTGCTACTGGTGGTGTTGATGGTTGTGTCACTGGGGTGGGTAGGAGAGGTGGCCTCAACCTTTTAGCCTGAGGGCAGAAAGCCCTTAGGTGGGTTCCTTCACCACAAACGACACACCTAGGTCTTCTGCCCTCGACAATTACCGTGAGGTGGCTGCCGTCAGTGAGGTCTATTACCTCTGGGATCTCCTCAATGCTTTTTTGGTCCGCTTGGATCAGGAGCTCCATCCCAGATCCGGACCAGTTTTCCTGCTTTTCTTTTGCTATTGCTATTATTTTCGTGTTGGCTTCGATGCCGGCGAGGACGGCCGCTATTAGCCAGGGAATTTCGATGGCCGGTGGAACGTGGGTCACCCTGATCTTTACGAGTCTCTGGCCACAATAGCTTGGGACGAGTGTCAAGTCGTTACTTTTTAATGGGGCTATGGAGTGTTCTCTAGCCTCCTCTGGTGTTTCGAAGAACACGTCCACGGTTCCATACTTTTGCCCACGTCTGATGTGGGTTTTTCTTGCCCACACATGTCCCAAAGCTTTTTGGATTTGGGACTCGGATGCCCGTTCCACTCGGCGCGATTTTACATTTATTGTTCTATACGACACGGTGCATAGGCGCCGATGCTCCATTTTATTAGGTGGGGGGGGGGGGGGGGGGTGAGGCTGACCCTGTACCCATCTTTCTTTACCATTTGTTTGGCATTTTCTAAATCTTTCTGAGTTACCGTAAATGCTTCGAATTGTTTTGCTACTCTGGCGAAACTGAGGGGGGGGGGGGGTTATAATGTCATTGTTGTTGTTGTTGCTATCGTTAATATTAATTTTAGTTTCAGTTGTGGTGGTGGTGACGTCAGTCGTCTTTGGTGGCGAAGAGTCCATTTTGCTTGATTTAATTTCGACATCACGAGTTAATTTATTTTTTTCTTCTTTTGTTTCTGTTGTCGCGGTGGTGGTGGTGGTGGTGGTGGTGGTGGAGGCTTTAACACCTGCAGTCATTGGTAATGGCGGGAAATGAATGTCTGCCTGAGACAAATTAAAAATATTTTTACTGCTTATATTTTTTTTTGTGTTGGCAAACGTAGTAACATTTACAATGGTGGTGTCGGTGTGAGGTGTTAATTTGTGAGGAAGGCTTTCAGCTGCTTGTTGCAGAGGTGAATTAGCCATTTTTTTCAAAGAAATTTTTGATAATAATAAAAGTTTAAATTTTGGGCACAAGGCCCCAATCTTTTTGGGTGTCCTTTTCGGAAAACAATGTATGTGCGCTTATAAACAGTTAACAATAAAATTTTCCATAAATGACAATTTTTAACAAACGGAAATAACAAACCTTTGCGGAGCTCACGATGATACGATTTACTACGTAGGTCGCCAATAATAATAATAATAATAATAATCTCAAAAAGTTTCCAGGGATGGTTAAAGAAAATTGGCCCCGCCCCGCTTTTTGTAACACTTCAAAAGGCATGCTTGCTGGGAACAGCAAGAACCCTCCGATACGTCCTGAATATCTGAGGCTGCAGGTAGTGGCTTGATATTCATTTCAACAAACTTTCCAGTTAACTAACATCAATGACTGAGACTCAAAGAACAATAATACTTTCTTTATTAACCACAAGGGTTTACATAAAGTAGACATTAAGGACAGTACAGGACAATACAGGACGGTACAAATGGGCATTTCTGCGTGTAAAAAAGAAAAACAGAGGCTGTAACAAAAAAATAACAATGAAAATTTCCCCAATAGGTGGGAGACTTCGGAGGGACATTTGTGGAGAAAGCCCATTAAAAGTCCACAGTGACCCTGACCACCAGGGCAAGTGCCCTCTCCCAGTTTTCCACCTTTAATTTACAGACACATACTCAGAGTAGGCCCATTCACTCGGGCCATTCTTGCTTCTCTCACCCATCTTTCAACAAAATGCTGGGAAGAGAGCACTTCCCTCTCTACCCTGATTTTCCTTTTCAAATGAAATTTGAAAAAGTCAATCTGGGCATCACCGAAGAGGTAAGTGCTCGTCTTCAGCCCTTTCAAACGTGTCCACCATACTATCTCTTTCGCCATGGCCACCAGACAGATAAAAACTGCCTGCCCTTCCCGGCTAAAGGAGGAGGGCGGAGCAGTCCTCACGATGGACTCAGCTGATAGCCGGATCCGTCCTACACGCGACAGCAGGTGTTCGACATAAACCCACAAGTCAGCAATTCTCGGACACTGGACGAGTGCGTGCAGGGCGGTTTCGTCGCCCTGCACGCATCGCGGACATGCCCGGCTGACGTCACCTCCATGCCTATAGAGTTTATCCCGAACTTGCAAGGCTCCTCGGTAGCACTGCCAGGCCAGGGATTTCTGGAAGTTGTCCATAGGCCCCGGCCCGAAAGTTCTTCCGAAGAGATTGGCTAGTTGATTTTCGTCGAGGCCTAGAGTTTCTCCAAGTACGTCGTCTCTTTTCCCCTCTACTAATCCTCTATAGAACGCCGAGGTGGAGTTTCCACCGATCACATTGCCCGATTGGTCGAGGGCTGTGAGCGCCTGAAGACATTCCAGTCTCCAAGCGCTCCCTCTCGGTCTTCGCTTGACCCAGGACTGCAGCTCCGTCAAGGAGACGAGCTGGGGAAAGACGCGTCTAGCAAACGGCGACCACACCTGATCACTGTCGAGGAAGAGGTGGAGATGTCGTAGCCTGAGCGCGTGTCTGCGCATCATCAGCCACGGCATGCCCAACCCTCCACGTAGCGGGTGTTAACAACAGATGGACCGCCTGACCATCGGAGCGCGTCCCTTCCACAAAAAGCGAAAGAGCAAACGCTCCAGCGCAGTCAGGCGGGGCTTAGGACAAGGTACAACGGTGAGGCGGTAGTAGATGACGGACGCGATGTACGCGTTAGTGACCTCCGCTCCACCTTTCAGGGATAGCTTCCTCTCGGCCCATTTCTGGGTGAGAGAAGCCACCCTGCTCGTCACCTCGTTTCAGTTTTTGTCGGTCTGTAGGTCCGGACCGAACCAAGCCCCTACCAATTTAACCGGTCCATCCGTCCAGCGCCCGACGACGCTGTTGGACAGCATGGACCTGCCTCTCCAGGTGCCGAGCTGCAGGCCCACTCACTTTTCCTGGTTGATCATTGCTCCTGTCACCGCTTCATATTCTCTTAGTGTAGTGCCGATCGTGTTTGGCGTTCGACACCACTACGGTGACATCGTCCGCATATGCTGACACGGATCTTCCGCATCCTAGTTCGCGCGGGACCACCCTCAACGTCTCCAGTTTGTGCAGTAATGACTCGTAAAAGAGGGCCGAGAGGGGACATCCTTGGCGGACCGAGCGCATGATGTTGAACGGTTCTGAAAGGAGACCGTTCACTCTCACCACAGAGCAGATGTCGCTATGCATGGCAGCGATCCAGCCTCTGAAGACGGGCCCAACGCCAGCCACCCTCAGGACTGCCGCTAGGTAACGATGGTCGACCCTATCGAAAGCTTTCGACTGATCTAAATTGATCAAGGACCCACCCGTGCCAGGTTCCCTAAAAAAGCACCCAGCACTCACTGTAAATGAGGTTGGTGTTAGGAAGGGCATCCAGTTGTAGAAATCAAGCCAGAATCAGTTTCCCCCCCCCCACCCTTGCAAGCAGGGAAAAGCGGACGTAAAATGATGATGATGATGATGATGATGACATACATATATATATGTATACATATTAATATATATATATATATATATATCGAATTGCATCAATGTTTACCTTAAGTATATATAAATATATATATATATAAATATATATATATATATATATATATATATATATATATATATATATATATATATAGAGAGAGAGAGAGAGAGAGAGAGAGATGTCAAATCCCGACCGTAGCGCGAAGAGTACTCACATGATTAGTGGTTTCCTTGGTCTCAGCACTGCAGTACTCCCCCCCCCCTCTCTCTCTCTCTCTCTCTCTCTCTCTCCCTGTATATATATATATATATATATATATATATATATATATATATGATTAAGCTTGTGTGTGTTTAACCCTGTTACTTCATGTATGTAACTTTTCTGAGTGAATTAAAAAAAAATGATTGAAATTATATTCAGCTTCAAAAACTCGCTTTAATAAGCCTTGGGAATACAATGTAAAAGCTGTTTCTTTATACATCTATGTCTATATAATTGGTATATTTAATTACCGTGTGAAAACACGTTTAAACGTCAGTAAGCAGACCGAATACATTACTCACATACATATGCACATAGATACACACATTCATATACACGTACTAACAATCTCCAAGAGAAAGGACACACACATATATATATATATATATGTAAATGTGTATACCTATATACATAGAGGAGGCCCCATTTGGTCTCGAATGACCAGTGCTTTTAAACTATTGGGGTGGCAGGAACCTACGTTCATATATTTTAGCTTTCCATTTTCTTGTGGAAGGGCTTGTTAGATCTAGTAGTTACGTGTAGTTTTGGGTCTGGGAGGGTAGCCTTGGAGAGATTATCGTCTATTGTGATCTTTAGTCATAGGTTAGGAAGGTAGCTTTTAAAATTTTACTGAACCTATCTAAAGTAAGGCCATCAAAATCGCGTGATAAGACCAAACTGTCATATCCGAGCATACCAACAGCGTGTTTGGGGAATTTATTCTTTAATATATTAAGAATATATAATCAAACCAGCTTTCACAGATTAATTTTTTTTATGTGCATAATATGCCTTGAAATTTCGGGAAAAAAGCCCTAAAAAGCTGAAAAAATGAAGTTTTTCACCTAATGCGGCCCTAGGCCATGAAAAAGTTGGATTTTCTTTACTCACGGTATGAAGAAGGGACTGACTAATACATAGTTACAATTTCAAGGAAATCCGTCTGACGTAACGCCTAAAAAAACCCCTAAAAAGCTGAAAAACAGTTTTTCACCTAATGCGGACCCTGAAACATAAGTAATACATATGTAAAGTTTGAAAAAAATCGGTTGGGTACTTCTCGAGTTTTAGGGATTCAAACTCACACACACACACACAAACACACACACACCCAGACAGACATCCTCAGTTTTATATATATAGACTAGCAGAAAACCACCCACCGGGTGGTTTTCTGCTAATATATATATATATTACACACACAGAAATGTATATATATTTCTGTCTGTATATACATATATATTACACACACAGAAATGTATATATATTTCTGTGTGTATATATATATATATTTCTGTGTGTGTATATATATATATATTACACACACAGAGAAATGTATCTATGTTCCTGTAACACTCCTCAATTCCCCCCTCTCTCCCTCCCGCTATCCCCCTCTTGTAGTCTGTCGCTTTCTTTCACTCTCACTCTCTCTCTACGCGTGCGCAAAAAACATTCGCACGCGCGCACGTGTTTTAGCGTCTATTCACTCTCTCTCTCCCTCCCGCTATCCTCCTCTCGTAGTCTGTCTCTTTCTTTCACTCTCATTCTCTATCTACGCGTGCGCAAAAAACATTCGCACGCGCGCACGTGTTTCCACTGTCGGACAGACAGACAGAGAAATTGCTGGTTATATATTATAAGGAGATTACAAATTCGATTTTTACACTTGGCGTGGGTCGATTTGAAAATGTTTATGACCGAAGACTCCACCGGACCTTCATCTATAAGTGTAGCAATTTCACCGAAATTTGAACGTACGGTTTAAGAGGAGATGTGTGCCGAAGGTTTTAGTAGACAGACAGACAGACAGTGACTCCGCCGGACCTTCATCTATAAGTGTAGCAATTTCACCGAAATTTGAACGTACGGTTTAAGAGGAGATGTGTGCCGAAGGTTTTAGTAGACAGACAGACAGACAGTGACTCCGCCGGACCTTCATCTATAAGTGTAGCAATTTCCCCGAAATTTAAACGTACGGTTTAAGAGGAGATGTGTGCTGAAGGCTTTAGTACACAGACAGACAGACAACCTCAGCTTTACATATATAGACTTGAAAGTCAAGAAATGGTGACTGTCGCAAATAACGCCAACAGAGGCAGACTCATTAGAGCCAATAGAATTTTCCCAAAAATAATATGGACCGAAGCCGAAAAAAATTTTGTTTGGCAGCTCTAATTGCGCCTTAATTTTATTCAAAAAATTGTATACTAACATATTCGAATACCAGGCACTATTGAAATCAACAATAGCAGCGTCCTGAGGGTCATTACAAAACACAAATTCGCGAGAATTAGTGTTTAAGGCTTGGAAGGTGGTAAAAAAATCCACAAAATCTTCCATTCTTTTAAAAAAAAAATTTATTTTTAATAATATTTAAATAACAGGCAGTTAGAAAAAAATATTCCTATGAAATTTTAATCATACCATTAGGTGTGAATAAGGAAATATTTTTTTATTGTCAAAACAAATGTTCAAAAGTTAAACTTCAATTTTTTGAATTATTTCCAATTTTTTCATGAAATTGAACACTGGAAATTGGCTGATGGAAATGGAAATTAAATCGTATTTAATTGTATTTAAATTTCTAACCTTATTTTATTATTTATATTTTTTCAATAAGAAATAAAAAAAAACAACAAAATAAATTGAAGAAAAAATTGAACAAATCAAACGTAGGTTATGGAACTGCGCAATCTGATTAATAAATTACCTCATCAGCAGCAACCTTCTTCAAATGGTCCTTATTATCAGCAGCAACAACCACAAATTCAATGGCAACCTTTTTCGCATGGTGTCAAGTCAGAACCGCCTCGAACTGGTTACTTCTGGCTTGTGCAAGGTGTCTCTATAGCAACCAGCGATTCCCTCGGCCTCAGTGACCAAAGTCAGTGGAGAGGGGAAGGTAATGTTTCTATAGCACGTGTTTTAGCGTCTATTCACTCTCTCTCTCTCCCTCTCTCCCTTCCGCTATCCCCCTCTCGTAGTCTGTCTCTTTCTTTCACTCTCACTCTCTCTCTCTACGCACGTGTTTCCACTGTCGGACAGACAGACAGAGAAATTGCTGGTTATATATATAAGTAGATTATTTACAATATGCGTGTAGGGAGGTCTCTCTGGAAATAGGGTTGATGGCGCTGAGGGTATTACGTGGGCGCGAGTTTGAGAACTTCTGGTATAAATGAACGAAATTTAACAGTGTTTGATGTTCTTGCTGTTGTATGTTTGTAGTTTATCCACAGCAGTAAACAATATGTCACATTAGGGGTATAGTTATAACTGCATTATTTAATTAGCATTTTCCTCGTTTAAGTTGGCAGAGTATAATTTGAGGGAGATTTCGGTAAATATTTTATCTTGTCGATGGACCCCATAGATGTTCTCTCGTTGGCTCGTTTGCTTCTTCCTTGTCTGCAATGTGTGATGTATCGTCTGATGCTCTATTTTCACGCCACCAGTTGACAACATTTGCTCCCTCCAGCCAAAAAATCAAAAAGAAAATACAGAAAAAAAGTAGATATTGTTCTTACTGCAATTTATGAATAATTGAATCACTGTCTATGGAAAGACATCGTGTCTTTTAAATCGTGTCTTCAAGAAATATTCAACGACAACGTGATGCATTTTCGATTGATAACTAACAAAAATCTAGTTTTAGCCTAGTTTTAGTAATATATATATATATATATATTGATATTTTTTTCTGTCTGTATAAATGTAATTTTAAAGAAAAATTAAATATAAAAAATTAAGAATTTGATTCTTTTTGATAAATTTAAAAAAGAATTCTTTCAGATTTTTTTTATTATTAACATTGCTTCTCACACGGAGTTTCCCAATAACTTCGTAAATTTTAAAGTTAACTTTTTCCGTTTATTTATTTATTTATTTATTTATTTATTTATTTATTTATTTATTTATTTATTTATTTATTCATACCATTCTTTTTCTGCCATCTGCTACAATTTTCTTTTCTCTTGTTTTCACACATTTTTCAGTTGTGATTATTCAATTTATTTTCTTCAATTTTTTTTTTATTACTATTACTCGATTATTCTTTTATTCCTTTATTCTTTTACTTGTTACAGTCATTAATCAACGACCATGCTGGAACAACCAATGTCTGGAACAACCAATGCCTGATACTATTTTATCGATAACGTTTTGTCGAGCCGCTAGATAACGGGAGATAAAGAAAGAGTAAACGTTAGCATACCCCTTCCACACATATATACGAAGGTCTTACGCGCAATTTCAGTCTGCCCAATTTCATTCCCAAGGCATTAGGCAACCAAGGTCTTTAGAAGAAGCCACTTGCCAAAGACAGAAGTGTACAAGTACCATAAATGAACCAGTAAAGAGATACATTTTAAGTGTTTGGAACGTCTTCCGAGAGAATCTATTACGTATACATCTTTGGATTCGTAAATCCTCCTGAATCGGTGAATTACTTGATAGGTGAGTTAAGTTCACTGAATCTTTCTGAAGTCCTAATATATCGGTCAATCTTGAAGAAAGGAACATCTGCAAGTTTCTCTATCTTTCACAATATAGAGAAGAAAATGTTTTTAAAAGTCATAGAAATAATAATTTTGTCAGATTCTGCTTAAGGTAGAAGATGTTTTCATTGCAAGAATTCGTTTGATCTCGAAAGTTGAGCTCTGCAAATATGAATGGCATTAGTTTCCCGCATTCGTTACATTTACAAAAAAAAAAAAAAAAAGAAAAGATTACCAAGGTACAAGTACAAAATTTAGAGTTAATGTAATAAACTTGGATCACACTGTGTTGTATTTCCCATTGTACGTTGCTTTTGGCAGTGCTGGAAACAGTAGGAACTTGTTCTTTTTAACTCTTGATAGAAGAACTAAGAATATGGTGTATCTCTTGGCACTGCAATAGATATTTGGAAAATGTGGCTGATGAGAAAAATAATATACTTAGTAAAAAAAGCGACCGACTTACAAATCAATGAGAACATTTGAAATGAGTGCGTTCCCACGGAAATTATCATAATAATAGTGGATCACTATAAATGATAATTGAGAAAGTCGAGTAAAGTACCCCTGGAGACGGGAAACAACAGTAGACAGAGGCACCTGCGAGCAATCGAAGCCCACATATCCCAGATGCTGGGCGAGTTCTTTTACTACTACAACAGTCGTTGGTCCCCGCATCTATCTTGTTAGAAGATTTCAACACTGTAATTAGAAATGTAAGCCAAGCAGTTGACTTAGAAAGCGTTAGGACGCACACATTTCAAATCTTATCAATGTTTCCTAACTCAAACGCTTTATTTACAATGATCAACTATTATTGTGGTCATTTGCATTGAGATGCAAACTTTTAAAATTTCAAATTCATTTAACGTAATGATGTAAATTAGTACAATATATCTTTTTAAAACAGGCCTTCCCAGAAAATATAAAATAAAAATTATGTAGGAGTAAAAGTTTCGAAAGAGTAAAAATTTGAAGTAAACTAATTCATTTAATGAATTATAATAAGATGGTGTTTCCGGAAAGATGTAATGATCGAATTCTGTAGATTTAGGCGGAGGTTTGTACTGCTCTGGTGTACTGCGTCAGTTTAGTACTACCATACGGCCTTTTCTATGTTTTCTCGTAATTCATAGCACACACACACACACACACGCACACACACGCACACACACACGCACACACACACACACACACACACACACACACACACACACACACACACACACACACACACACACACACACACACACACACACACACACACACAGAGGCACACACAAATATATATATATATATATATATATATATAAATATTTATTAAAATAACAGATTAAAGTTTAAGCAAAGAATCGCTGCTTTCACAATTACGCGCAAAGACAGAACCACGTTTATGGTATAAAAGAAGCCGCAGACTAATGTTCTCTTAGGTGGTTCATAGAGACGTTCTCTGGCAATGAACGGAAAAAACGAAGATAATACGTCATATGTGGAGCGTGGAGAACAATTGCACGCAAAGACAAAACCACGTAAATGGTATAGCTGAAGTCGTAGACTAAAATTCTAACAAGGAAACCGAATGAAACTCCACTTCAGAGTTAAGAATAAAGTAAATAAAATACAATACAGTGGTAATAGAAATTAAATAAATACATACACGCATGCAAATACGTACATACACAAGCATACGCGAAAACACTTGCCATAGGTGTACAAAACCACGCACATATAAATATGTGTGTGTGTGTGCGTGTATACAAATAAATAAATAATTAAATAAACGTATATAAATAAATAAATACGTATATAACAAGCACACACACATGTAAATACACAAATGTTCGGAGACGTAAGTCAACCAAAACACGAAGTACACATATATACACACCCTACATACGTACGAACCTGCATACTCACACGGACGCAAACCTCCCGTATACACATAACCAAACCATATGTACCAGAATATATAAAATTATACGCCATAACATATACAATCAAATATACGTACGAGAAAGTATACGTACCTTCACAAAACATACAGGTAATATATACTTACCTATGCAAATAAGTAATGGTATAAACAAAACATATACTTGGCTACCACATCAAGACGTAAAATATCCACGTATAGATCGTACTATCCGTTAGGGTATAACGTGGGGCTGTAATACAGGAAAGTTTTGTGCAATTTGTTTACAAGCCGAAATTGCCTCAGATTTTTTGTTTAAGATGTGGTGTGTGGCGTAGAGTATTTCCAGGAGAGGTCACATGGTCTTTTATTTCCGTTATACGATCTAGCCCTAGCTAGGATCTCCCAGTGTAACTTATATTGGGTGTGTTTGTCTTTTAGACTCCAGATATAAGCTGAAAGTGACGTCATATTCCTTCTTAGAGGGTAACGAAAAGAATGGGTATGCATGTAAAGACGCTGCTTTAATCTATTGGCGGTTAACCCTATGTAGGCCCTACGGGACGTGGGTGTTTCAACCTTACATTTGTAGACAATGTTACTAGAGAGGCATTTCCCGAATAGGGGGCAATCAACCCGTTTCCTACAATTACAGTTAGTACTAACTACAGGGTTGCACGTGTTCCTACGGCTAGGTAGTTTAGCTACATTTGAAGCTGTGATCTTATGTACAAGGTTAGGAGTTGTAGAGTAAGAAATTTTAATAGTATTTCTATTAAAAATTTTACTATATTTATGTGTAGGGGGAAAATGCTTCGTAATAAGGGAAAGAAAGATCTTAGCTAATGGTGTGGCCACCTCCATATTATATGGTGGGTTATACCAACAAATGCGACGGGATCTATTTCTTCTAGGTCTATTTTCGTACTCTGTGTATGCTACCTTATCGACAAATCCACTCCGAGCAAGAGCTTCATTGTAATAAGTGGAATGGTCGTTGAAAATATGCTCGTTAGTAGATAGACGGGAAAGCCTCAACGAAGCGTTTCTTACCAGGTTCTTGGTTATAATAGCAGGATGGTTGGAATGCTTACGTATGTAATTAAGCGTATCATTCGGTTTTCTATACGGGTAATACAACCCATTCGATAAATTGAGGGTAATGTCGAGGTAATTAACGACCGAGAGATTGGCCTCAACCTGTATAGAGACGTTGAAGCCTTTAAAGAAGGCTGTAAGTTCTTTTCTGAACCTGTCGCAAGCACGAGGTCCGCACTTAGTCATGGTCAAAAGACCATCATCACGGTACAAACCACCGCCCGCGTTGGGGTATTCGTCCTTGAGGGAGAAAAGAAGGAAAAGGCCGATAAGATCAGTAACCTCCGCAGAATCGCTGGCGCCCATACTCACGTCGAATGGGGGTACTATTGGATTTTTTAATCCAAATAGAGTCGTCGAAATTAATCACCGACTTACGGGCATTGAGGATGACATCAACTTCGAAATCCTTAACCACTGTGAGTGTTTTAGCGAAATTGATAGCTCTAAGGAAAAGTGGTAAAGTGATGGAGGAGTAGTAATTGTTGATGTCGAATTGGATAAAACGACAATGTTCCTTGTTGCATATGCCGTTGAACCAATCAATAACCGCGAAAGAATTGTTCCACAGTGCAAGAGGGGCCAAACTTCTAATTTCAGGTATAATTCTATCAAGAATCCTTTTACTAAGTCTACCTAAATCGGACTTCGTAGGGTTAATAAGCCGAATAGAGGGTTGTTCGGAAAATTGGATTTGTGATCCTTCAGGGTAAAGTGGAGAGAAATAGGGTCCAGAGGTTCGGTCCGGTCCAGGATGTTGAGATCAGAGGTGATTTTAAACCCAGCATCGTTGATTTCATTGATGACGCACCGATTAGTTTTACGGTAATCCTTAGTTACAGCATTATGTAGTAGTTGATGGTAAGTACTGCGCTCCACTTGATATAGGTTGCCAGTTTTGTCGGAATGGACGTGCACGGCATTAGAATCCTTAATAGAACGATTTCTATTCTTCAGGTCCTGCTGGAAGGAATTGCTCCTATTCCGAAATTTGATACTCCGTATGAGTTCCAAGACATCATTTTCGAAGGCTAGCAATGCACGGGGGTTATTATATGTTTTAAACCCAAATTTATCCTGTTTGTTGTCTGCTTTTCGCGGATTATCGAAATAAAAGGCACGCCAAAGCAACCTTTTAATGAACGCGTCTGTTTTCGGTATCAGGAGTTTTAGGTATGTTTTCCTGCTTGGTACGAGTATGTTCTTTGTAGAAATATTGTAGATGTTGTTTCTGCATGATGAATATAAGTCAATAGAGTGCTCAACCGAGGGAGCCAAATAGTAATAATAATAAATTTGAAGACTAAAATACAAAGAGGGCTCGATAAGGATAAATATATATCAAATATATAAGAACCGTAGAGCAAACATTTATTAAAATAACAGATTAAAGTTTAAGCAAAGAATCGCTGCTTTCACCCTTAACGGGATCTTCTGAAACTAACAAAGTCAATCTGTAATCGCAGAAGTGGATATTTCAGAAAACGTTGTAACCGGAGGAAGACAGGAAGACGATACTTTGGTTCGTGGAAACGTACCCCGGCAAAGAACGGGAAAAAACGAATATAATATGTCATTAATAGGAGCGATGAAAAACAACTACGCGCAAAGACAGAACCACGTTTATGCTATAAAAGGAGCCGCAGACTAATGTTCCCTTATGTGGTTCATAGAGACGTTCTCTGGCAATGAACGAAAAAAACGAAGATAATACGTCATATGTGGAACGTGGAGAACAATTGCACGCAAAGACAAAACCACGTAAATGGTATAGCTGAAGTCGTAGACTAAAATTCTAACTAGGAAACCGAATGAAACTCCACTTCAGAGTTAAGAATAAAGTAAATAAAATACAATACAGAGGTAATAGAAATTAAATAAATACATACACGCATGCAAATACGTACATACACAAGCATACGCGAAAACACTTGCCATAGGTATACAAAACCACGCACATATAAATATGTGTGTGTGTGTGCGCGTGTATACAAATAAATAAATAATTAAATAAACGTATATAACAAGCGCACACACATACCTACATGTAAATACACAAATGTTCGGAGACGTACG
>OZ024743.1:28830976-28838476 GCA_964016885.1 Eledone cirrhosa | reverse complement strand
GTTGACACTGCACTCAGTGCTCCTGTGGGAGCCCCTGCATGGACATACTGGAAGAGGAAGACCGAAGTTAACATATGTTGATGTCCCAAGGACAGACACTGGTCTTTTGGAGACGCAGGACATGGCAGCGATAATGAGGGACAGACACCGCTTGAGAGAACTCGTCCATGGATCACAGGAATTTTACCCGCCCTAGATAGATAGATATATTTTTATGTCTATATTTATATATATGTATATGTGTATATATATGTGCATATTTGTTTGTATATGTATGTATATCTATACATACATATAAAAGTGAAATTGTCTGTGTGTGTGTGTCCTCATTTTTGCACCGTCAAGGAAGCACCAGAGATGTCGCAGCTTCAGCGCGTGTTTGCGCATCATCAGCCACGGCATGACCAACCCTCCACGAAACGGGTGTTGACAGCAGAGGGATCGTCTGACCATGGGAGCACGTCCCTTCCATAAAAAGCGGAAGAGGAGGCGCTCCATTTTTGTCAGAGTTGATCCGGGGCAAGGCACAACGGTTAGGCGGTAGCAGATGACGGATGTGATGAACGCATTCGCCACCTCTTCCCGACCTTTCAGGGACAGCTTCCTCTCGGCCCATTTCTGGGTGAGAGAGGCCACCCTGTTCGTCACCTTGCTCCAGTTTTTCTCCATCTGGAGGTCCGGACCTAACCAGATCCCGAGCAATTTAACCGTTCCTTACGTCCAGCGCCCTACGACGCTGTCGGGCGGCATGGAGTTGCCTCTCCAGGTGCCGAGCTGCAAGCCCACAGACTTTTCCTGGTTTAACTCTGCTCCTGTCACCGCTTCATATTCCTTGAGAGCGGTGCCGAGCATCTGGACATTTCCGGCGCTTGACCGGGCCTGTTCTGATTATGCGCCTGTAGACTGAGAAGTGGGAAACTAAGAGAGGGCGCTTGCCCTGGTGGTCAGGGTGGCCGTGGTATTTTGTGTGGTTTTCGCCACGAGTGACCTTCGGAAGTTTTCCGCCTATTGCGGAACTTTTGAATTTTTTGATATTTCTATCTTCTTGTTATAACCTTTTTTACACGGCCAAAACACACGCTGGAGAGAACTCGTCCATGGATCTCGGAGAATTTTACCCGCCCTATATAGATAGATAGATAGATAGATATATTTTTATGTGTATATTTATAAAAAAAAAAGAAAAAAAGATGACACAGTATATGAGTATATGTATTTGTATGTGTATGTATATATATATATATATATATATATATATATATATATTTATACTTTGGGAGGGTCATGTTGCCAATAAGAAACACACGCACCAGTTGCTTTCACTTCAATTTATTATAATAAATTTATAAATTTAGGAATTTATAAATTTATTATAATAAATTGAAGTGAAAGCAACTGGTACGTTTGTTTCTTATTGGCAACATGACCCTCCCAAAGTATAACAATATCGGTTTCAACACACGTTTTCAGATAAAGAATCTTGCTAAACAAATTCAGAAACGAAATATATATATATATATGCATATACACATATACATACATATATATATATATATATATATATATATATATATATATATATATATATATATATATATATATATACATACATATATGTATGTATATGTGTATATATATGTGTGTGTATATGTATATATGTGTATATATATGTGTATATATATATGTATATGTATATATATATGTGTGTGTGTGTGTGAATGTGGCGAAGATAATACGTCAGCAATGACGTGTTGGTCATAATGTCGTTATGCAGATAACCAGGCATACAGACAGATATTATAAGGGCACGACGGAGATCGATTACCGGCGCTTAATACCCCTTTAAAAACAGAAAATTGAAAGATAAAAGTTGCAGTTAATATCTTTAGACTGCAAGGAATATATTAATGCAAGTTGGAAGTCAATCGGAGTAGAAATGTGGATTTGTATAGACTTTGTAAAAATGAGGACACACACACACACACACACGCAACTACAGTTTTATATATTAAGTAAACGAAATATACAAATATATTCATAATTAACTACTACTACTACTACTACTACTACTATTGCTACTACTACTACTACTACTACTACTACTACTACTACTACTACTACTACTACTACTATTGCTACTACTACTACTACTACTACTACTACTACTACTACTACTACTACTACTACTACTACTACTACTACTGCTACTACTGCTATTCTATTGCTCCGCTGCTGCTGCTCTACTACTACTACTACTACTACTACTACTACTACTACAATCCCCCTTTTATCGTCCAGTGCCTCCTCTTTAGTTTTACAGCGCCTCCGAGGGACCTGGAGTTCACAACCGATTTTCACCAAACTTGACACATGGGCTACGTATGTTCTACAGATGAATTTGAACACATAGAATTGGCACATATTGAGTAGGGGATCCCTGGGGGCAGGAACCCCCTTTTGCGAAAAAGCCAATGATTTTCTACAAGTATAGTTTTCGAAGCAGCACTGAAGTATTGACATGAATGCTATACTTGCCTGCTATTTAATACCCGAGCAACCGCGGGTACCTCTGCTAGTCATAGATAAATAATAATCGATAAAATAAATAGATAAAAACTACAACATAATGGTGATGACTACAACACTTGATCATAGACATGCTCAATCAGAGCTCACTAAATAACTGTTTCTACTTTAGGCATAAGGCCAGCAATTACCCAGTGCATTACTGGTACTTTATTTTATCGACCCCGTAAGGATGAAAGGCAAAGTCAACCTCGGCGGGATTTGAACTCAGATCGTAAAGGGACGTAACTATGCTGGAAAGCATGGTGTCTGACCCTCTACCGATACTGCCAATCCATACTAAATAACGCCGACCTAAAATATCCCAAAGGAAATAAATAGAAAAGAAAATAATATTTTCATCTCTAAATCTGAGGTTGTTAGCTTGCAACATAATCTTGTTAACAATAACTATCCCCAAACGTTTAGATAACAAATAATCAACTTACAATTGTCTTCACTAACTACATCATATAATTGCCTCAACACGAAAGTACTGAAATTATTCAATTGCTTTAACTGTAAAATCAATTAAAACGGCCCAAAATACCTCTGTGAAGCCAGTTAAATGCATTATCTTAATATAACTGTTATTAAATAACAGTATAACTACTAAATTTTAAAACAAATAGTTGTTGGAATATTAAATTTTATTGTCAATAATAAAAGGATGTTAATATTTTCACAAAGACGATGAATAGCTTGTTGCAAAAGCAGACCTGTCAACTCTCCCCATCCGACGGGGAGATCTCCCACCGACTTTGGGGTGGGTGGGGGATGTCTTCTCTTGTAAAAATGGGTATAGCTTTCATTAAGTACGCCCCCCTCCATTTTGCTTCATTTCTCAGTGTATCCCGGCGTTGCACGGGTAAGAACATTCGTAATAGCACCTCCAATGAGAAACGTTTATTTGTGAGTGCCTGTTAAAAACTCACGAACTGGACATGCTCACCGACATCCAGAGTTGACACTGCACTCAGTGCTCCTGTGGGAGCCCCTGCATGGACATACTGGAAGAGGAAGACCGAAGTTAACATATGTTGATGTCCCAAGGACAGACACTGGTCTTTTGGAGACGCAGGACATGGCAGCGATAATGAGGGACAGACACCGCTTGAGAGAACTCGTCCATGGATCACAGGAATTTTACCCGCCCTAGATAGATAGATATATTTTTATGTGTATATTTATATATATGTATATGTGTATATATATGTGCATATTTGTTTGTATATGTATGTATATCTATACATACATATAAAAGTGAAATTGTCTGTGTGTGTGTGTCCTCATTTTTGCACCGTCAAGGAAGCACCAGAGATGTCGCAGCTTCAGCGCGTGTTTGCGCATCATCAGCCACGGCATGACCAACCCTCCACGAAACGGGTGTTGACAGCAGAGGGATCGTCTGACCATGGGAGCACGTCCCTTCCATAAAAAGCGGAAGAGGAGGCGCTCCATTTTTGTCAGAGTTGATCCGGGGCAAGGCACAACGGTTAGGCGGTAGCAGATGACGGATGTGATGAACGCATTCGCCACCTCTTCCCGACCTTTCAGGGACAGCTTCCTCTCGGCCCATTTCTGGGTGAGAGAGGCCACCCTGTTCGTCACCTTGCTCCAGTTTTTCTCCATCTGGAGGTCCGGACCTAACCAGATCCCGAGCAATTTAACCGTTCCTTACGTCCAGCGCCCTACGACGCTGTCGGGCGGCATGGAGTTGCCTCTCCAGGTGCCGAGCTGCAAGCCCACAGACTTTTCCTGGTTTAACTCTGCTCCTGTCACCGCTTCATATTCCTTGAGAGCGGTGCCGAGCATCTGGACATTTCCGGCGCTTGACCGGGCCTGTTCTGATTATGCGCCTGTAGACTGAGAAGTGGGAAACTAAGAGAGGGCGCTTGCCCTGGTGGTCAGGGTGGCCGTGGTATTTTGTGTGGTTTTCGCCACGAGTGACCTTCGGAAGTTTTCCGCCTATTGCGGAACTTTTGAATTTTTTGATATTTCTATCTTCTTGTTATAACCTTTTTTACACGGCCAAAACACACGCTGGAGAGAACTCGTCCATGGATCTCGGAGAATTTTACCCGCCCTATATAGATAGATAGATAGATAGATATATTTTTATGTGTATATTTATAAAAAAAAAAGAAAAAAAGATGACACAGTATATGAGTATATGTATTTGTATGTGTATGTATATATATATATATATATATATATATATATATATATATATTTATACTTTGGGAGGGTCATGTTGCCAATAAGAAACACACGCACCAGTTGCTTTCACTTCAATTTATTATAATAAATTTATAAATTTAGGAATTTATAAATTTATTATAATAAATTGAAGTGAAAGCAACTGGTACGTTTGTTTCTTATTGGCAACATGACCCTCCCAAAGTATAACAATATCGGTTTCAACACACGTTTTCAGATAAAGAATCTTGCTAAACAAATTCAGAAACGAAATATATATATATATATGCATATACACATATACATACATATATATATATATATATATATATATATATATATATATATATATATATATATATATACATACATATATGTATGTATATGTGTATATATATGTGTGTGTATATGTATATATGTGTATATATATATGTGTATATATATATGTATATGTATATATATATGTGTGTGTGTGTGTGAATGTGGCGAAGATAATACGTCAGCAATGACGTGTTGGTCATAATGTCGTTATGCAGATAACCAGGCATACAGACAGATATTATAAGGGCACGACGGAGATCGATTACCGGCGCTTAATACCCCTTTAAAAACAGAAAATTGAAAGATAAAAGTTGCAGTTAATATCTTTAGACTGTAAGGAATATATTAATGCAAGTTGGAAGTCAATCGGAGTAGAAATGTGGATTTGTATAGACTTTGTAAAAATGAGGACACACACACACACACACACGCAACTACAGTTTTATATATTAAGTAAACGAAATATACAAATATATTCATAATTAACTACTACTACTACTACTACTACTACTACTACTACTACTACTACTACTATTGCTACTACTACTACTACTACTACTACTACTACTACTACTACTACTACTACTACTACTACTACTGCTACTACTGCTATTCTATTGCTCCGCTGCTGCTGCTCTACTACTACTACTACTACTACTACAATCCCCCTTTTATCGTCCAGTGCCTCCTCTTTAGTTTTACAGCGCCTCCGAGGGACCTGGAGTTCACAACCGATTTTCACCAAACTTGACACATGGGCTACGTATGTTCTACAGATGAATTTGAACACATAGAATTGGCACATATTGAGTAGGGGATCCCTGGGGGCAGGAACCCCCTTTTGCGAAAAAGCCAATGATTTTCTACAAGTATAGTTTTCGAAGCAGCACTGAAGTATTGACATGAATGCTATACTTGCCTGCTATTTAATACCCGAGCAACCGCGGGTACCTCTGCTAGTCATAGATAAATAATAATCGATAAAATAAATAGATAAAAACTACAACATAATGGTGATGACTACAACACTTGATCATAGACATGCTCAATCAGAGCTCACTAAATAACTGTTTCTACTTTAGGCATAAGGCCAGCAATTACCCAGTGCATTACTGGTACTTTATTTTATCGACCCCGTAAGGATGAAAGGCAAAGTCAACCTCGGCGGGATTTGAACTCAGATCGTAAAGGGACGTAACTATGCTGGAAAGCATGGTGTCTGACCCTCTACCGATACTGCCAATCCATACTAAATAACGCCGACCTAAAATATCCCAAAGGAAATAAATAGAAAAGAAAATAATATTTTCATCTCTAAATCTGAGGTTGTTAGCTTGCAACATAATCTTGTTAACAATAACTATCCCCAAACGTTTAGATAACAAATAATTAACTTACAATTGTCTTCACTAACTACATCATATAATTGCCTCAACACGAAAGTACTGAAATTATTCAATTGCTTTAACTGTAAAATCAATTAAAACGGCCCAAAATACCTCTGTGAAGCCAGTTAAATGCATTATCTTAATATAACTGTTATTAAATAACAGTATAACTACTAAATTTTAAAACAAATAGTTGTTGGAATATTAAATTTTATTGTCAATAATAAAAGGATGTTAATATTTTCACAAAGACGATGAATAGCTTGTTGCAAAAGCAGACCTGTCAACTCTCCCCATCCGACGGGGAGATCTCCCACCGACTTTGGGGTGGGTGGGGGATGTCTTCTCTTGTAAAAATGGGTATAGCTTTCATTAAGTACGCCCCCCTCCATTTTGCTTCATTTCTCCCCGTTTTCGGGCACTGTTTTTCATGCTACTTCCCGTTTGGGTTTTTAGCGGTTGGCAGGTCCGCGAAAGGAACATAGTCAGAAAACATCACGTGGGCTTCTCTACACTTTTTATCACTCCATCTCTCTCTTAGAAACATTGCTAAAATCATTAAAGAAGAAAATTAAACGTCTCGTTATTTGTTCCAGATCTGTGCATTCTGTGTTAAAATCCTACCGAAGTCAAAATTACCTTTCATCCTTTCGAGAGAACCCCTATATTAAGGGCGATTGTGGCCTAGTAAAGATCGCTCTCTTAGTACCAGTATGGAGGGTGGGATTTAATTAATTTAATAATTTCAATTGTATTTAATTGCCTTATTATATATTGTGTGGTGTGTTATTGATGAGTTTAGGCAAGTTGTACTTAAGTATTGGGTAGGGCTGTATAAGAATAAAAACATTATATACATTGATAAAAGGTTTCTGGTGTGAAGGACTGCAGTGGTATCCACTAGGTATTTATATGTTATGTAGTGTAATCTGGGTAGTCTGTTTAGGCTTGTATTTTGTTGTTGGGTAGGATTGTATAAGGGAGAAATTATATATATATATATATATATATATATATATATAACAAA
>OZ024743.1:28825976-28828476 GCA_964016885.1 Eledone cirrhosa | reverse complement strand
TCCCCCTGTTTTCTGAAATTAAAGTAAGTGAGTCTGTCACTACTCTAGCATAGTAAGGCTCGCAACCGCTACAATGTGATTGCACGTGGAGATCTCCGGCTACAGCTCACGAAAATCCAGCCTGACGTCAAAGACTAGCTAAAATCCATGAAGCTCAAGGGTCCCATTGATACGAGGTCAAAGTAAGTCGATTTTTTATTTGTAGTTGCAGTCAGACAGGACTGCAAACCATCTACCACAATTCACTTACTCATTAGTTGTATATATTTTACCGTTCACTAATGAATATACCCTCTTACGAGGTCATGAAAACCCTCTTGCGTGGTCACAAAGCGGAGGGGACATCAAGTTAGATATCAGCATTTATTCTGTCCGTTTCATTAAATGGGAAATTGGAAAGCTTTGAAATAATACAATTGCCACTTTCTTCCAGATAAGAGCACTCTTTGGATAGACAGAGTTGATCTTGTATAAATTTTCAAAATAGCTGGTATCGTCTGGTGGGAATATAACAAATTCAACTGGTCCTAATTCATAAAAAAGAACATTTATGTTCCTTTTTTTGAAATTTATATACTTCCTTTCAAGTAATGTATTTATACTTTCAACTGCCTGCAATGGTATCTTTGGAATATCGTTAATCGATTTTTTAGTAATCTACTGATATCAAAATCAGTAGTATATTGAAAAATGGAAAAAAAGGGTAGGGGGCCGTTTCGTGATTTCGAAGGGAAATGGGTTGAGAACCTTTGCTCTAAAACAAAAGCATAAGGTCTTCGAAATGCTTTTAATTAAGCATACAGTGTATTGCAAAATACACTATATATACATTCATATATATATAGCTATTTCAGAGCACCAATTCTAATATATATACATATATATATATATATATATTAAAGAGTTAAACAAGATTCAATGAGTATATCAAAGAATGAGTTTTACAGTAGATTGGAAGCACTCTACAGTAAATAATTTTCCAGAGTTATTAATATTAAAATATAAATATTAATAAAATAGATGTTCTTTTGATCAATTAAATTTTATTATACATATTTCGGAGGTACAACAGTACGCCCTCATCAGACAAAATATAATGATACATGACACACCCTGAGATGTTAAATGGTTAAGATTTAATCAAGGTAGTGATTAACCTAAGAGAAAACTCAACATTTATACCATAATAATGAGAAAATGCGAAAACGTAATATATTCAATAGGGAATGTGTGAGTAAGAAAAATGTTGGTTAATGTGACGACTATAGAGATTTTAACATGTAGGATACTACAAGTTATGGTTATCTAGGAAAACATCTCATGAATTATAACAGTCCACGAGGGCCGCTGAAAGAGGATTTAAAGAGAGGGAAAGATAAAGGGGAGTAATATATGCAGAAAGAGATTTTTTTCCCAAAAGCTAAACGGTTAAGTTTCAAAATATTTAATTTGTTATTTTAAGGGTGAAGAATCAAGATTTTAGGTGTTTTTAAAAGTTGCTGGTTATTTATATTTATTAATTTTATAAATTCTATAAGTGTGTTAACATTTATAAATTTCTGAATTTTATGAGGATAAAATTTAAAGTATTTACCTGGCAAGCGAAAGGAAAATTTACACTGTTGAATATTTTCCTAAATGTAAACTTTAACGAAGATTACCTATAAAAGTGTCAACATTTTTGGTATGTAAAGCTTATGAAGTACTTATTGTTAGAAATATTTAAATAACGATTATGTATATAGAGATATATTAATGAGCCAGTATATTTTAGGTAAATGATAACGAATATAAAATAATAGAGTGAAGCATGCTAAAGTTAAATAGATACCTATATATAACAGGTAGTAAATGCATGAATTATTCACAGTTCAAAATAAATAATAATTTAAAAATTTTGAAGTTATCTAAAAATTATGTATAGAGAGCTACAGGGAGGTATATATAGATATATATTAAGTATTAGTGATACAGTATACTTTAGGTAAATGATAACGATTATAATCTTATATAATAGATTTCAACGTGTTACAGTTAAATACATACATATATATAAGAAAAATAATAATAAATGCATGGATAATTCAGAGTTCAGAATAAGGTCCGTAATAATTTATAGTTTGGATATTTGCTCTATATTTGAATCATGGATAGAAAAATACGGTAGGTAAAATTAAAAACTTACAAAAGATAATTACTGTTAATAAAATTTAATTGATCAAAAGAACATCTATTTTATTAATATTTATATTTTAATATATATATATATATATATATATATATATACATGAAAAGTTATATTTAAAATTGTTGGGTTACAACTAGTAAATATTTATAACTGATATAAAAGCACTCGACAAATATTTGGAGTATATTTACAATATTAAAT
Organism: Eledone cirrhosa; assembly: GCA_964016885.1. Lineage (NCBI taxonomy): Eukaryota > Metazoa > Mollusca > Cephalopoda > Octopoda > Eledonidae > Eledone > Eledone cirrhosa. Next base: position 28,826,087 of record OZ024743.1, on the reverse strand, counting down.
AAATGGAAACTATATCCACAAAATTACGGTATGTCGAATCTATTTATCTATAAAACTGTTTATATTGTATTTTGTCTGAGGAAGGCATAGCATATTGTTAATATGATATCC
>OZ024743.1:28798476-28820976 GCA_964016885.1 Eledone cirrhosa | reverse complement strand
ATATCAAATCAAAATGACATTATTAAATCTTATTCTTATGTTGTTACTTGTAAATAATTTTTTTCAAAATATCAATTCAAAACTTTTTTGAATAGGCATCATATCTTGTCATTTACCTATGGTTTAAATTTCATAGAAATCGAAGGGAAAATAGTTTCAGCGGGGGTTTGTGACCCCGTGGAACACTTTGATTAAAATGAAATATACTTATCCAAGTACCCTGGGCAATGTGGTTTCGGAATATATATGGTTATGGGGTCTATCTCCACAACCATAGAAAAAGTTCGTGAACAAACAAACAAACAAACAGAAACTACAACTTTATATATATACTATGTGGCCCATCCGGTAGGCGTCCGGCTAGGTATACCGGCATTTTATTTTTTCATGAATCCCCCCCTACACTCGAGTACAAAAATACCGCACACCTTCTCAAGTCAGCGATGAGGGGGGGGGGGGGGGTTAACTTGCTCTGATGTTGGGTTTGAATAGTTTTAGGATTCCCCAGTTCAGCAGCCAGTACGTTAAAGAAAATTGATAGTTACAACAATAAAGTCTGAACAGAGAACACATTTTTTAACAAACAATAATTTGTACAACCATAATGAAAATTACAAGTAAAAGAAAATATTTAAATTACATTGTTAGAGCCTCAGAGTATACAATATTTTTTGTTCGGCCCTCAGGAGCAAAGATGAAGAGATTGTTGGCGAGCTCATCCTAGAGCATCCTACATACAATTGACCATGGGAGAATCACGGATTTCGTAGCTCTTCTCGCGGAGAAACTCTGTAGACGTTGACCTCTGGACACTCCTGTCAGGAGCAGGTAAGCTGTAGTGACTTAGAGGCCTACCACCAATCTCCAGGACACTGTTTTCAAGACAAATGAGCGCCTCATTGAAAAGACATCGTATATTACGTTTGAATTTTGTCTGCGTGTGCGGTGGAGGATGTCCTCAGCTAGACTTTCACGGTGGTTGTTCCATAGTGCGAAAGGGTCGCTAGATTAACCAGGATATGGATTAGTTTCCTACTTAATAATAAAACTGAAGTGAAACGAAACCGATGCATGTGTTTTTATTGTCAGCATGGCTCCCACCCCAAAGTATAACAATATGTTTGTATATATACATACATCTATACATACATATACATACATACATACATATGATACAACATCTGCAACCCTGATGGTATCCAATGATGTTGACTTGTTCTTCTTTTTGGTAAATATCATCTTGGTTAAGAGAGTGGGACTGGCTTTGTGCAGTGCCTTTGCTCACTATAAAAACTTCACGGCACAGGCATTGCTTTATATCTGGAGATCTCTCTGCACTTGTCGTCACATGGTACCATGGGCCCAGCACTATGTGTCAATAATTGTCACAAGTGTAGTGTTTGTACCAGAGTTTTCAAGTCGCTGGCTGGACTAAAAAGTAACACTCGTTCAGCGCATCGGTAGGGGTTCTCCTACATGGATATAAAGTAGTGGCCGTACTCGAAAACGAGTTGGCAGCCACTATGTATGTGTATATGTGAGAAAAACCACAGACCCTCCATCTCAACTCACCTTTTGAAAAGCAGAAGAACTGCGAAACCGGTAAAGGAACCAAATAAATATATATATTTAAAAAAAAAAAAAAAAAAAAAATAAGACTTCAGTTGCATTTTCGATTTCATCTCTTTTTCTTTATACTTTCACTCGTGTAGGACACCTCGGTTATTTTTCATTTTGTAAAAAAAACCTCACTTTCTAATATATATATATATATATATATATATATATATATATATATATATGAAAAGAGTCAGGACCCAGACGGCTGAACTCCGGCCGTTTCGACAGCTACATCCTTTCGGTCGGAGCTCAGCCGTCGGGGTCCTGACTCTTTTCCTATTACCCATTCTACTACCCTAAGTATCGAGTAGACTGGTGCATTATGATCCACCTGGTTCTTTACCACACTCACTTCGTTATATGTATATATATATATATATATATATATATATATATATATATATATATATATATATATATATATATATATATATATATATATACATACATACATACATACATATATACATGTTTATTAAAATAACAGATTAAAGTTTAAGCAAAGAATCTCTGGGTGAAAGCAGCGATTCATTGGTTAAAATTTAATCTGTTATTTTAATAGATATTTGCTCAGGGTTTTTATATATTTGATATATATTTATCCTTATCGAGCCCTATTTGGATTTTAGTTTTCAAATGTATTATTATTACATATGTACATATATATATATACACACACACACACACACACACACACACACACACACACACACACACACACACACACACATATATATATATATATATATATATATGTGTGTGTGTGTGTACTTGTGTATGTATATGTGTGTGCAGGTATCTACTATGTTATTCCAAAATCCACCTTGCGTCAATATGTAAGAAAGCAATATCATTCTACTGCCAAGATGTTATACTTGTATTAGACAAGATCTAGCTCTGTATGATACATTAAACAGTGAAATGCATTGACAGACATATCAATCAATATATATATCGATAATTGCAAACTACGACCATGTAAAAAGAGCAAGATATCTCACGTAGCCTGGAGATAGCTTATTGTAAATTTATTAGAATAATATCGGTATTGGATTGCTCAATAACTCCTTCTTAATGTATCTCAGACGAACAATAGCATTATGGTATTTGATCAAGACGAAATATGAATCAGAAACGAAAGTAAATTCACCAATCAAAAATATGAAAAAGATTCTAACGGACGAAAGCTGTCACCGGATGGATATTAAGAGTGAAAATAATAATAATGGCGATTTATCGTTTGAGATTCAAATTTTATGATATCGCAGCGTTCAGAAGATGGTGGCTGTTCTTATTCAGATACACATGCAGTATTTTAACAACAATCGATTATTCTGAACGATATATTCTCTGATTGTGTATTTTATTTGATGTGATTTCATTTGTGGGCAAGTGGAAAACAAATCATATGCCTTTTCCTTTTCGATAAAACATGAAAAGGAAAAATGTTATATAACACAATAATAAACATATGTAGACAAACACAAACACATGTGTGTGTGTTGTGTGTGTGTGTCTGTGTGTATATATATATATGTGTGTGTGTACCTATGTGTATATATATATAATAAATCAGGAAAGAAGAGTGACACGGTTTGCTATACAAAAAAAGGTTTTTTAATCTCATTGCTGACAATTGTTTCTCTGAACTGGTAGGTCTAGAGATCGCTATCCGCTTATTTTCACGTTACTCGATCGCCAATACAAAGTTATAACTAGTCAGTTCATCGGAGCTTGCGAGAATGAAGAGAATATACAGGCATGAAAAGAATATACAGGCTACTATATGCAGAAGTAATGGCATTCAATCAGAACAATAACAACAATATCAACAATCCTAGCAATAAATTATTTGAAATAATCACAACATCAATCTAGGTGGGAAGTATAGTATATCGATGATTTTAGCGTGTAAAACTAGCTGACATGAGGCAGATGTATAAAATTGACATGTAAAAACTGTCGTAGGGTGTATTATATTAAGTGTAAAGATAAGCTGATGTTTTTAAACAATGTAGGTCAGGTGGCCGTAATAATCGGTTTTTATCTAACCGATGAAGGATTTATCACTGTAGTGGAATTTGTGTGGTCTATATTAGATGAGAGGGCTGTCTTTCTTTCTCATCCTCAATAACATACATGTATAAGACAACACTAACAAAGCTAAATAATGGGCAAGTTAATACAGAGGTTAAGGAGGCAATATATATATATATATATACATATATATACACACACACATGCACACAAATATATATATCTATATATATATATACACACACATACATATACATACATACATACATACAAAGAGAAAACATGCTGACTATAATTATAGCAAGAGGAAGGTAAAGTTCTGTTGTAGTAGTATTTTGAAATGTTCTTGGATTTAGGATCAAGTGCTGACAGCAGCTGAGAAGAGATAAGTTTATGGGTTGATGAGGTACTTACAGACATTAGTATGGTATAGAACTAAGAAGGCTCACACACAAATAGAGGTAACTGGACTAGACATAGGGTTAGGCACGTAGCACCTAGAGTGAACGGTCAAAACACTAATAACGTAAACCCAAGAAACAATAGAAGAATCAGAGAAAGAAAATACCTATGGTTCAACCCAATCTTCAACTCCTCTGTAAAAACCAGACTGCCCTCTACATTCTTTAAACTAATAGATAAACACTTCCCTATTGCACATAGATATCATAAAATACTCAATAGAAATACTATAAAACTCTCATACTCTACGGCAGCAAATATAGAATCGCACATACGCAAGATCAACCACAGAAATATCTCTAGGGAATCAGCCCCACATATGCGAAACATAGCACCAAATTATAAGCATAAACACATCACAGTATCACAACCGCAAGCACATACAAGCGCGCAGCAGCAAAACCCCAACGGGCATGAATCACAACCCACTTATAGCAGAGTACTAAACAGCAGTGTAGAAGCTGCACGAAATAACACCTCAAACTGTAATTGTCACCTACCGGATAGGTGCCCATTGGCGAATAGATGCCTCGATTAGAGCCTAGTGTACATGTGTACGGTCAACTCAGACGACTCCACTTGGCATTACATTGGATCCACCGCGGGTACTTTTAAAAAAAGATGGTATGTGCACAGACACTCGATGAAAAATCGTGCACTTATGGGTTCTACAACCCTCGCCAAAAAAATATGGGAACTGAAGAACAACAACACTAGCTACAGTATCAACTGGTCGAGGTTGTCGGCTGCGAAAACCAACAGTACAGGTATGTCCCACTGTAGGCTATGTGATCTAGAACTACTGTATATCCTTAGAAATCTAAAAAGGCTACTTAACAACAAGTTAGAAAGATCTATCTTCCGCAGACACAGGATCGCCACTAAATTCATAAGATTTAAACCTCCGTGAATCGAACCGACGTAACATGGCTTTCAACTAGGATACCCACTACTCTGCACGAATCACCACAGAAATATAATCATTAAGTACATTCTAGCCTTCTTAATTCTATACCACACAAATGTCTGTAAGTACCTCATCAACCCATAAACTTATCTCTTCTCAGCTGCTGTCAGCACTTGATCCTAAATCCAAGAACATTTCAAAATACTATTACAACAGAACTTTACCTTCCTCTTGCTATAATTATAGTCAGCATGTTTTCTCTTTGTATGTATGTATGTATATGTATGTGTGTGTGTATATATATATATATATGTTTGTGTGCATGTGTGTGTGTATATATATGTATATATATATATATTGCCTCCTTAACCTCTGTATTAACTTGCCCATTATTTAGCTTTGTTAGTGTTGTCTTATACATGTATGTTATTGAGGATGAGAAAGAAAGACAGCCCTCTCATCTAATATAGACCACACAAATTCCACTACAGTGATACATCCTTCATCGGTCAGATAAAAACCGACTATTACGGCCACCTGACCTACATTGTTTAAAAACACCAGCTTATCTTTACACTTAATATAATACACCCTACGACAGTTTTTACATGTCAATTTTATACATCTGCCTCATGTCAGCTAGTTTTATACGCTAAAATCATAGATATACTATACTTCCCACCTAGATTGATGTTGTGATTATTTCAAATAATTTATTGCTAGGATTGTTGATATTGTTGTTATTGTTCTAACTGAATGCCATTACTTCTGCATATAGTAGCCTGTATATTCTTTTCATGCCTGTATATTCTCTTCATTCTCGCAAGCTCCGATGAACTGACTGGTTATAACTTTGTATTGGCGATCGATTAACGTGAAAATATGCGGATAGCGATCTCTAGACCTACCAGTTCAGAGAAACAATTGTCAGCAATGAGATTAAAAACCTTTTTTGTATAGCAAACCGTGTCACTCTTCTTTCCTGATTTATTATTACTTCAAGTGTTTACAACATAGGAATTACAACGTACTCGCAGCATCACTATGGAAACGCCTTGTTGAGTCAAACTTAGCCAAGCGTTGATATCATCCACTATCCGGAGTACCATAACTGGACTACACCTCAGTGGACTGCATATAACAATTATTTGTTACCCCGTATATATATATATATATATATATAGATAGATAGATATATATTTCGTTTCTGAATTTGTTTAGCAAGATTCTTTACCTGAAAACGTGTGTTGAAACCGATATTGTTATGCTTTGGGAGGGTCATGTTGCCAATAAGAAACACGCGCACCAGCTGCTTTCACTTCAATTTATTATAAATTAAATTTATAAATTTAGGAATTTATAAATTTCCAGTTGGTTGGTTGGTTGGTTCCACAACCAGACGATTGTTCATATATTGTCAAAGTTCTTTCGTCACACATTCTGTGACCTCTTCAGTGACTGGGGATTCTTTTCTTTGTTTTTGTGCCTCTCCTTTGTTCTGTCCTACACCACCTTGTTTTTGTGTGTGTTGTGTGCTTAGTTTGAGCATGTGTTACATCCGGGTGTCTGTGTGTGTTTATTTATTTGTTTATTAACATGTTACTGGTTGGTTGTTTGTTCTATGTGTGTGTGTGTTTTCATTTTGTCCTTAATTGTAAGTTGTGATGTTGCTGTTCCATTCATGTTTTCTATTTAATTTGGTTGGAGTTCATTTATGTTTAATGCCTCTGTGATTTGTCTAAACATTGCGTCTTTTCTGTGTGTAGATTCTATTTTTATTTCTATGTTCTCTAATTTACCCTTATTTTCTATTTTAGCATGTTGGTGGAGTACAGATGATTCTTTACTATCTTGAAGCTCTCGCCAGTGTTCATTTATCCGTTCCCCTACACTACGAGCTGTCTCCCCTATGTACACTATATTCTTATCTCTACATTGTCCTTCAGTACATCTTATGCTATATACTACATTTCTAGTTTTACAGTTAATATGGGGGCTTAGTTTACAGATTATACATTTCTTATCTATACAGGGAGGTCTTTGAAAAGGGTATGTATTGCTAATAAGTGTTTTTATGGAGGTACCTGGTCTTTCTACTATCTTAATATGTGGAACCAACATAATTGTGCAACCAATCAACCAACCGGAAATTTATAAATTCCTAAATTTATAAATTTAATTTATAATAAATTGAAGTGAAAGCAACTGGTGGTTGTGTTTCTTATTGGCAACATGACCCTCCCAAAGCATAACAATATATATATATATATATATATATATATATATATATATATATATATATATATATATACATATATATATATACAGAGAGAGCGATATGTGTGTGTGTGCTTGTTGTATATATGCACATGTATACCTGTATGAATATATATGTACGTATATATGTCTATACGTATGTATCTGTGCGCCTCTGTGTGAGTGTGTGTGTGTGTGTGTGTGGTGTGAGAGAGAGCTAGAGAGAGAGAGAGAGAGAGAGAGAGAGAGAGAGGGAGAGAGAGAGAGAGAAATTACATGCCCTGTACTATAGAATGTTAAAGCATTCTTTAAATATTTCACATGGAAGGATTTTACTCAGGATCGTGTTTTCAACACTATATAAAGAAGCTTTTATCGACTTCAGTTCCATATTGTATCTAGAATGGGAATGAGGATTGTCATTGTTACTTTATTAAATTTTAATACATTTTGAAAAACATATTGATTTAATGATATCACAACCTTGTTATATCTTCAGAGCTTATATTTCGTTATATATCATTATATATTTTTATAAAGTGTGTTCTAGGGCATTTAATTCAGCCTTGTGCCTTCCATCAGTCGTGAACACGGCCCCGAGACACTTGAACTTCTTCATTTGCTTCAGTGGCACTCCATAAACATATAGAGTGCACTGCGCAGGCTTTATTGAGAGGACGGGTGTCAAAGCCTTGGCAGCACTCATTTTCATTCCAACCATGCAGCATCGGCATCAAACTTATTAAGTGCACGTCGGATATCACTTTCTGTCGTCTGCAAATTCTACCCGGCTGATTTTACATCCGCAGTCGTGATACGACTTCCAGCCCGGCTGCGCATGTCAATCCTATTCATAAAAATAATGAACAAAAGAGGGGACAGTACTCACCCTTGATAGAGTCCGACTCCCACATTGAATGGTTTCGATTTAGCACCATTTATCCGAACACAAATATTCTGGCATTCGTATAAAGACATCAGGGCCTCAAGAAGCTGACCATTGATCCCATACTCATTCGAGAAATCGTGGGAGTATTGTCATATGGTATATTCTTATTTTGTAGACCTCGAAAAGGCATATATTGGGTTCTACTGTGGAAGTTCTACAGGATGTTATCCTACCATCTTGCAGGATGTTATCCAATCATCTTGATCGGGGTCTGTCCTTGGTTCATCTGCCGGTAGTGTTGCTCGTAAAATCTGTCCAACAATTCTTTCCTGAAGCATTCTAACTACATGCCCTTAGTATCGGAGCTGTGATCTCTCGATTCGGAGAAGTAACGGCTCTACATGGAGTGACTCTCTGATCTCCGAGCTACGCTCCTTATCAAGTAACGTTATTCTAAAAGCCTTCGGAGGAATATAGGATGTGCTAAACAAAAATTGAAGATTATTGCCATATATGAAAGAATGTCTTCGCGTTACTATTTACTCGTGAAGCGTGATGTGATAGCTAGAATGATCTGGGAGCATTAGGGAAGACGAAAATCAAATCAAATAAGTGTGACTGATGATTCAAATGAATACTGGTTAACCTACACATTAAAACTAACATCAAATTAAAGCACAACCGGCCTTATATTATTGTTTGGGACCACATATTAAAAACATGCTCAGTTGCCCACTTAATGTCAATGTGGTAAGAAAACAAGAGAAGGAAGATATCTACGGACCATTGAGGAGGCATTTGCAGATCTAGTATCCAAGATACACATTCAGATTCATACCCATTATTTTTGGAGCTACAGGTTATATACCAACATGTCTGGTTATATACCAACATGTCAGGTTATATACCAAAATTATAGCTGAGCTCAGGTTTGTTTAGAAAGAACGTCGCTCTTTAATTCCTAAGCGCAAGCCACAATAATTATTTATTTACAATAGTTTATAACTTTGCCTATTAATCCGTATGGTGAGCAAATTCCTAAGCTACAAACGACCGCGATATATGGCACTTTCAAAATTTATAAAACATTAGCAGTGGTACCCGGCGTTGCACGGGATAAGGTATTTTGGAACGTGGGCCGCCAACAGACCTAATCGTGGAAAAACTGCATGCCTGGACAATATGTAAAGAAAATAAACTGAATAGTCTGATAGCTGGATAATCTTTAAGATTTTCCTTGATGAAGCAGGAACAAGGCAGATTTTCACCTAATACTAGGAGATCAAGATCGTAGGGGATCAAGAAAATGAATTTTTTTAATGTGCATAATATGCCTTGAAATTTCGGGAAAATCGGCTAGACGTAACGCCTCAAAAAAGCCCTAAAAAGCTGAATAAATGATGTTTTTCACCTAATGCGGGCCCTAGGCTATAAAAAAAAGTGGGATTTTCTTTGCTCACGGTATGAAGAAGAGACTGACTAATACATATTTACAATTTCAAGGAAATCGGTCTGATGTAACGCCTAAAAAACCCCCTAAAAATCTGAAAAAAACGCAGTTTTTCACCTAATGCGGGCCCTAGGAGATCAAAAAGTTGAATTTAAGTGCGTAGCACTCCCTGAAACATAAGTAATACACATATAAAGTTTGAAAAAATTCGGTTGGGTACTTCTCGAGTTTTAGGGATTCAAACTCACAGACAGACACACACAGACAGACATCCTCAGGGAAGTGACGTAATGCAGATAGCAGACATACAGACAGATATTATAAGGGCGCGACGTTATATGTATGTATCTATCTAAAAAGGGAAAGACTAAAAATTATAGAGAGAGATTGCTAAATCGCCTAATGCGGTCCCTAGGGCATTGAACATTTGAAATTCTTTTTGCTCAGAACACTCCCTGAAACAAGTATTACACGTGAAAAGTTTGAAAACAGTCGGTTTGGTGCTTCTTGAGTTTTAGGGATTCAAACTCATACACACACAGACAGACATCCTCAGTTTTATATAGAGAGATTTGTACGATTCAATGTATGAACGCTTACATAAGAGACGACAGTAATTTCCTTTTCTTTACAATCCTGTCACCGGGAAGGTGGCCGGTCAAATATAAACTCAAGATTAAGAGAAAGAGAGGACACACACACACACACACACACACACACATACAAACATACAAACATACATACATACATACATACATACATACATACATACATACATACATACATACAACCATACATACATAGATACAAACATACAGGAAGGTGGATTTTCTAGATGGTCGTGCAACTTATTAGAAATAGCAGTTAATTTGTGAGTGTGTGTGTGTAGATTAATAGATAGATAGATATGTTTCTTTATTAGCCACAGGGGCACAAAAAAGGGGACAAATACAAAAGAAGAAGTTTACATACAATAAAAACGTGTAAAATACTATCACAAATGCAATTTAAAAATTAATCGATTTTCCCCAATAGGGGGGGACATTTCATATGGGTAACACATAACCCCGAAAAAATGTGCATCCCTCATCTCCAGGAGTACGAAGAGTTTGTACCCCTTTCCTCTCTTCCTCTTTTTCCTCAACCTATAGGCTGATATAAAGAGAAGGCCCATTCACTCGGGCCATTCTCGCCACTTTCACCCACCTTTCATAAAACTTGCTGGCGTGCAGCACCTCTCTCTCCATCCTGATTCTTCTTCCAAAGTGGTATTTGAAAAAAGAATCAGTTGTTGGCCGGAGAGAAAGGTGTCTGACCTCAGCCCTTTTAACCTCGTCCACCATACAACCTCTTTCGCCATAGCTTTCACACAAAGGAAAACCGCCCCTCCTTCGTTTTTGAAGGAGGGTGGCGGTTTGATCATGACAATGGACAGATAGATAGATAGATAGATAGATAGACAGACAGACAGACATGCAGGCAGACAGATAGATAGATAGACAGATTGATAGGTAGATAGATAAATAGATAGATATATAGATAGATTTCTTTATTAGCCACAAGGGCGCAACAAGAAAGGGGACAATACAAAGACATGCCGGGGATTTTACATACAGTCGTGTAAAAAATATAAAAACAAACAATTTCAACAATCGAAATCCCCAATAGGGGGGAGGCGCCACAAATGGGTTGTTTAATACCCCGTCGATAGAACAACCCTCAACTCGAGGAGCGTGTTGTGCAAGTGCTCCTTTCTTCCTTTTGCTCTCTTCCTCAACCTACAGGCTTATAAACAGAGAAGGCCCAATCACTCTGGCCATTTTCGCTTCATTCACCCACCTTTCAGTAAATTTACTGGGGTGCAGTGCCTCTCTCTCCACCCTGATTCTCCTTCTAAAGTGATACTTAAAGAAGGGAATCAATTGTTGTCCTGAGAGAAAGGCATCTGTCCTCAGTCCTCTCAACCTCGTCCACCATATAACTTCTTTCACCATAGCCACCGTACAGAGGAAAACCGCCTCTCTTTCGTTTTTGAAAGAGTCTGGCGGTTTGATCCTTACTATGGACTCGGCAGTCAACTGTATTTGTCCCATACGCGACAGCAGTTGTTCTGCATAGTTCCATAGATATTTGATTACGTTTAAAGTCTATAAGGGAGAGAAACATTGCAAGTCATTTGAATAAATATTAAATGAGATATAGCGATATCCGGAGAGTCACGCGGGAGAAGGTGAAGTAAACTGAAGGATTCGAGCATCTTTACATAAAATGTTGTAATCAGTAAATTATGAATGCATATGTATGTGTGTATGAATATATATATATATATATATATATATATATATATATATATATATGTGTGTGTGTGTGTGTTTGTGTGCATGTGTGTATGTGTGTGCATGTCTGTGTGTGATCATGAACAAAAGGGAGCCATATCAGTCTCATTTAAGAGCACAAAGACAACACATTATCGAGGAAATACATCTGCAACCTTGATCCTCTTTGTCGCTATATTTATTTAAGTATAAACAATGTTGCACAGCTTTTCAACTTCAGAACTTGAGACAATATCCCTTCTCTCAACAGTTCTTGATTCTTTAGCAGACATATGTCTTGGGTATGACATTAAACTACATCCAGTGGCAAGGCTCCAGTTCGGGAGTTCAGGAGATGTGGGGAATATGGAGTTACCCCTTAGTTGTCATGACTCCCAGGTCTGCCCTGGCCCGGGGTGGTAGTACCTGTTAGGGCTCCATTTATGGGTTAAATAACTACCTTATTCGAGTGGCGCCGGTAAGGTATTGTCAGCCATTGAAAAGAAATATGGAGAGCCGATCTAACAGCACTAGGGTTAGAGCCCCTAATTACACTGTCAAGGAGCAGCCTGGTCGTTATGACTCTGCTGGCTTAGAGCCACAGAGAGGGCCAGTGGATGATGGATCAGCTGTCTCTGAGACAAATATAAAGAATGCAGTTTTGTCCTGCAGAAGAGCCATCAAAATGGGCACTTTGAATGTGAGGACTATTCGAACGCTGGAGAAGAGAGAGGAGTTGGGACATCTGTTCGAGGAGAGTGGTATACAGATACTTGCGATCCAAGAACACAGGATTCTACACGATGAGCCCGTGAGGAGTGTGATGATCGGGAGGAAGAGCCAGCTCACCACTACATCGGCAGTGAAGAACACAACAAATGCTGCAGTAGGAGGAGTGGGTTTTGTGTTCAGTGCAAAAACCAATCTGTTGGTGAGGGAAATAATGCCTATCTCCCCGCGAGTGTTGAGGGTGACCTTCAATGGAAACCCAAGACTGACAGTCATCTCAGCCTATAGTCCAACCGAGGGGGACAGTGATGTGAATGCCGAGGAGTTCCATGAGGAAGTGTGTAGAGCTGTCAACACCACTCAGCCACACAATATCCTGCTTGTTTTGGGGGACTTCAATGCACATCTGAGTAAGGAGGGCAGTGAAGATCCTTGCTGGTACTTCCATAACAACACCAACCGAAATGGAAGACTACTGAGAGACACCCTGCTGGAGGCGAACTTGATGGCGACCAACCTAAGGTTTAGGAAGAATCTGGGGAAGATGTGGACCTACATCTCAGATATGCACCTGTCCAAGTCCCAGATTGATTTCATTCTGGTGAGGAAAAAGTGGCGGAATAGTGTTCTGAACACGGAACCATACAGCTATTTCAGTACACTGGGTAGTGACCACCGGCTTGTTATGAGTGAGGTCCGCGTGAGCTTAAGAAAGAGCAAGGCTCAGCCCCGGAGAACAATCTATGACTGGGGAGCTTTCAAGGAAGATGATAATCTACAGGAGAGGTTCACAGTGGAAGTGAGAAACAGGTTTAGTGCTCTGTGTGGAGAGTCAGAGGAGAGAGAGATTGGATGGACTGAGGAGAGTGTGACGAGGAGGTACGGGCACTTCACCAATGCAGTGGCGAAAGCAAGTGAAACCCTGGTGCCGAGGAAAAAGAACAAAGGGAAGCACGTCAGCTCTGCAGACCCAAAAGTGTGTGCAGCCAGAGAACACCTGAAAGCTGCCAGGGACCAATTCTATGCTGATCCTACGGAGGAGAGGATGGAGACTGTGGAGGTGATGAGGGAAGAGCTCTGTACCGCTTACACTGAGGTCAGAGAGGAGGCACTGATAGAGAAGATCAGAAGTGTGGAGAGAGCGGTTGACAGATCTGGATGTAAGGAGAGCTGGATGATCATCAACGAGATCACAGGGAGGAAGAAAAGGTGTTCGAGTCAGATCCAGGGAACGGGGCCCGAGGATAGGAAGAGGAAATGGCTAGACCATTTTAGGACCCTACTAGGAGAGCCACCCTCCACAGCCCAGAGCACTGGGGAGATCAGGCGGCTGTTTGAGGAACTGGATGTTGAGACAGAGCCCTTCACCAGAGAGGAGCTTCAGAGAGCCAAGAAGAAGATCAAGGAGGGCAAGGCTCATGGAGAAGATGGAGTGGCATCAGAGGTGATGAAGTGGTGTGATTTTGATGATATCATCCTGGGGTTCTGTAACGGGGCACTGGAGAAAGGAGTTGCCCCGAATCAGTGGAGGATCAGTAACATCGTCCCAGTGCCAAAGAAGGGAGATCTCTCTAACACCAACAACTACCGGGGGATCTCACTGACGTCACTTGTGGCAAAGACCCTCAACAGGATGATTCTTAACAGGATCCAGCCTGAGATGGAGAAGAAGCTCAGGGACAACCAGAACGGCTTCAGAGAGGGTAGATCAACCACCAGTCACATCCTGATGCTGAGGAGGATATTAGAGGGAGCTAGAGCAAAGTGCCTTCCTGCGGTCATGGTTTTCATTGACTTTAGGAAGGCCTTTGATTCTGTGGACCGTTACTGCCTGATGAAGATCTTACAGGCTTATGGAATCCCCAAGAGGATAGTGGACCTGATATCACTGCTCTACACCAACACCAAAGCCCAAGTCATTACACCTGATGGGATGACAGAGTTCTTTGAGATACTGGCTGGAGTGCTCCAGGGAGATACATTGGCTCCCTACCTTTTTATCATCGTAGTGGACTATTGTATGCGCCTTGCACTGGAGAAACACCAGGACTCTGGCTTTACTGTAGCACCGGCTCAGAGCAGGAGAGTTGGGGCGAAAAAGGTATCGGATGCTGAATTTGCCGACGACATAGTTTTGGTGACAAATACAGTGAAGGAGGCAGAGGATTTGATGCGGGAGGTTGAGACTGTGTCGATGAGTGTGGGGCTGAGAATGAATGAGACGAAAACAAAATATCTGGTAGAGAATGTTGAGAAGCCAGAGGGGATCACTAATGTAGGCGGGAAGCCGCTGGAATTGGTTGAGGACTTCCTGTATTTGAGAGCAAAGATTGGGAATACAGAAGATGATGTGGTTGAGAGGAAGAGCAAGGCCTGGGCGGCGTGCCACAGCTTGAGATCGGTGTGGAAGTCGGACCTTCGTAGAGACCTGAAAATCCGCCTCTTCATTGCTGTAGTGGAGTCTGTGCTGCTGTATGGGTCTGAGACTTGGACACTGACCAAGAGACTCACTCAGATGGTGGATGGGTGCTACACGAGAATGCTGAGGATGGCTCTTAACATTAATCAGTATACACTGAGGATGAAAAACTCAGAGCTGTATGGGAGCCTCCCAAAAGTCAGCTCAAAAGTGACACAGAGGAGACTGAGGTTGGCTGGACATGCTCACCGACATCCAGAGTTGACATTGCACTCAGTGCTCCTTTGGGAGCCCCTACATGGACACACTGGAAGAGGAAGACCAAGGTTAACATATGTTGATGCCCTAAGGACAGACACTGGTCTGTTGGAGACGCAGGACGTGGCAGCGATAATGAGGGACAGAGTCCGCTGGAGAGAACTCGTCCATGGATCTCGGGAATTTTACCCGCCTTAGATAGATAGATAGATAGATGTTTAAATTATGTTGGAACATTGCTTATATTTGTGAGTCTAACAGCTTTTACAAAGACAAATTTTCTAGGTCGCATCTAAATAAGGAAAATGTATTTCTATAATACGCAAACCTTCACTCCCTAACCAACCACTGTAGCATCTCTTTCTTTTTTCTATACAGTAGTAACCGCATCTAGCCCAACTATAATGTACTTAACTCTGGAAATTATCTTTATTAAACTTTTAATTAATCTAGTCAAGTGATCATGCATTTAAAACTGAGCATTTCAAAGAAATAAAATAGTTTAAAACGGATACGATCACTTTCTCTCAATTTGAAAAGTTTTCAGTTCATGTATTTAACTACGTATTCATTATTAATGAGTCTAAACATAGCTCGTTCTTCTACATTGATTTCTTAATGTTTCTAATCCATTTATTCCAACAAACTGATGCGTAAGCTTTAGTGAAAAAGCTCCATTTAGTTGTATGGTGATTGGCTACATTAATGTCAATAGACGAACAATTACTGTTCTTAGTCAAATAGATAATTAGGCTCCTCGTTGAAATAAGTCTGTATTCCAAACTTTAACACTGGAATGCCACAGTAACTTCTTGATCTTCTTTAAAGTTGTTTCAGAGTATATCATGAAATTGATCTTTAACCAAAAAGAGAATCGATAGTAGTTAAACCTTGAACAGACTGGCTGAATATCATATCATGGAATTAACTGAATTCTTATGTAACCAGAGTAACTAATACATAAGTGGTGAAGCAAATCTTTAACTAAGAATAATTAGGTTGGTGTTAACACGTTTAATGTAAAAGGGACACCAAAAGGTTAATTAGAACTAATATTTTAATTGTTTCAGCAAATATGAGAGATAACTCCGGACGTGTTTGGTTTTATATTGGCAGTATCGGTAGAGAGTCGGACGCCATGCTTTCCAGCATAGTTACGTCCCTTTACGGTCTGAGTTCAAATCCCGTCGAGGTTAACTTTACCTTTTATCCTTACGGGGACAATTAAATAAAGTTCCAGTAATGTACTGGGTAATTGCTAGCCTTGTGCCAAAAGTAGAAACAATTATGACCTAATCAGTGAAGGATACACTGAAATAGTACCTATTATCCGCGGTGTTGTAAACGTCCATATTGAGAGTAATCCCTCTCCCACCAATCTTGGAGATACCGACTCGTTCTTCTTACTGAGAGATGACTGAACTGTGCATTCATCGGTTACACATCTTCAGCTATGTTACATATACCTCGGCACAAGACATCTACTAGCAGCTGGATGAATTCTGTCTCCACTTTACTGTACATTCTAATGTTACTAATGTTAAATGCATTACAACTTAGCGCATCTACCTTACCATCCTCCGGGGAAACGCCTTCTCCATTCTGTCCGCCGGAGCTGTGGGGAGGCCGGCACTGAGACCCCATTTGCTCACCATACAGAGAGATAGGGAGGGCCGCCTGAGAGATGGAGGCGATGACAGTGGGAGTTCGGCTTTTCCACGTTCGGACCATAACCTTATCTATATAGAAAATTAACTAATTATAGACACAGTTAGAGAATGACTAGAGCACATTACTTACAGACAGTGGTACCTATTTAAGCAAGGTGGACTATACTCTTATATTTTACCCATATACAACTAGACGGACTATACATAACTGTATACTTATATGGTGTGTTTCTATACTTACATGGACTATATTCCATTGAATAGAGGTATTACGAAGTGAACAGTCTCACTCAGCGAATATTATTTTCAATGTGGTGGATCGAATCTTTTACAGTTAGGAATACAGATCAATATAAGTCGGCGAACTAGCAGAGCGGTTAGAACGTTAGATAAAATGCTTTGGGGTATTCGTTCCGGCTCTCTTCCCTCTGAGTTCAGATCTCGCTGAGTTTAAGTTGTCTTTCATCCTTTCGAGGTCGATGAAAATGTTCCAGTCCACTATATCTCTTTCTCACTCTCTATCCTTCTCTGGAAGAAATCTGCTGTGTTTAGATTTTATTTATAGTTATTTCAACAATAAATACATAAAGTAACAGGATAAATCAGGTACCGCTAAAAGTCATTTTATTGCTCGATTATATACGACGATTGCCGGAGATTGTCGAAGTTTTGTTATACTTGAGAAACTTAAAAGAAACTTAAAAGGAAACAATGCGTGGCATTTAATCCAACGTCATAACGACTATGAATATTAAGGAGACGAAGTAAATAATGGAAGATACTAGAAGAAAAGCAGCAGATAAACATATTTTCAACATCAGGAAGGAAATTTCAGTAAAATTGGTCTGACTACTTTCTTGAGTAGTCAACACGCATATCCATAATATCCATTTAAGAAATTATAGTAAGCAAACTATTTCCATTCCAAACGTGAGATGCAAAAAACCTTCAACGCAACATTTGTATATCTGTATATTGATAAAGGTATCTCACATGCTATTCAGAAATTTGAGAAATTTTCCATATATACAACATGGTTGCTCTAGACAATTGTTGTGATTCTATATAATCTTGCAGCAGTTCAGCATGTGTACACAAACATACATGTAAACACCACACACATTCATATTTATATATACAGGGTGTCCTCCAAAAATGTATACACATATTTATTAGAATGCTGTTGAAGTATGTGTACATTTTTGGGACACCCTGTATATATATACATATCTATATTTGTGTGTGTGGGGTGGGGGGTGGGGGTGTGTGTGTGAATGTATGCGTGTGTATGTATGTATGTATGTGTACGTTCTCTTTTTCTCCTAATTTTTCTGACCGGCCTTTTTCCCGGTTGCAACGATGTGTGTAACCGTTCATCCTTTGAATCGTACGATGTTTTACAGATTTTGAAGGATCCAGATATCGTGGAAATTCGCGCTAGCAGTCGACGACGTAACCCGATCAGTACGGTCAGCCATCATCGTCTGGTATCTCGATGACGTGAACCTGGGTGGCCCGGCTGAGACGGTAATTGAGGACCTTCGACAAATCAGCCCAGCTTTAAAGCTCCTTGGACTTGAAATCGACCCAACCAAGTCTGAAGTGACCAACATGAGCTACGGAGAGGCCGAATTCCGCAACGCCGTACTCTGCTCCCATCCCATCCTGGCCGGGGCTCGGCTGACACCCAAGGACGTCGCATGCATTCTCGGCTCCCCCAATCTCCCGAAAGACATAAGAGAAGGCCTGGAGACCAAGCAAACAGATTTTTCCCGATTAGCTGAGAGGCTGCGCCCCGTTGACGATCATCCTGCTCTCTTCCTCTTGAAGAACTGTTTTGCCCTACCCAAATGCACATTTACCCTGCGTGGTACACCTAGCCACGCCTACACAGATCTTCTCATGAGATAGGACAGTCTCTGGCCTACTGGACAGGAGAATACCTCTGTATCCCCCAGTATACTACGGTCCAATGTAATTGGGACAACATCAATTGCAGGTCTTCTGTCAGGCGGATCAAGTCTGGAAGAACCAACACCACCTCGCCTGTCTCCGCTCCAGTTCTCAGCCCAACAGCGACACGTGACTCAATTCGATGATCTCCTCATCAACCGGTACTCCTCTTGATGATGAGTGCACTTGCATCGAAGTAGCCCAACGCCTTGGCCTCCACGTATGTGAGCCACATAAATGCCGCTGTGGGACGGTTGTCGACAAGTTCGGCCTGCACCATCTGTCTTGCCGCCAGAGAAAGGCCGGTTCCCCCCGACACGCCGCTCTCAACGACATACTGAGAAGGAGCCTGGACGCAGCTGGCTTTCCATCTCAACTGCAGCCAGCTGGCCTTAACCGCGGAGATGGTAAGCGCCCCGATAGAATCACCCTCTTCTCATTCGAAGGAGGGAGATTCCTCATCTGGAACGCCACTTGCTGCGACACGTTCTTCGCCCCCCCAACTTAGTCGCTTCGGTCATCATGGCCCGCCTCGCAGAAGAACGCAAAATAAATAAATACCGGGGTGTGTCTGGCCGCTTCCTCTTCGCACCGGTTGCTATAGAGACCTCAGGCGTACTTGGACCCCATACTGCCGAGCTCCTCCGCAAGATCGGAACGTCGGCAGCCCGTTTGAGAAGAGAGTCCTGCAAGGTTGGGTGGCTGTTGCAGCGGGTGTCACTAGCCATGGTCCGCGGGAATGCTTTTGCCGTATTGTCCGCGGAGTGCAGCACTCCTGCCCCCAGGCCCTAGGCCCAAAGTCCAATCACCATCCCCCTTCACCCCACCCCTCTCTTTTGTGATACCAGAGTTCTTGCCATCCCCTCCCCTTCCCGTTCATCTTTCTCTCTTTTTCTCTTTTTTTATTTTCTCATTTTTCTTTTTTTACTCTTTTTCTTTCTTTCTTCTTCTTTCTTTCTTTTTTCATTTCTTTCTTTTTCTCTTTTTATTTCTTTTCTTCTTTTTTTCTTTTTCTTTTTTCTTTCTTTTTCTCTTTTTTCTTTCTTTTTCTCTTTTTTTCTCTCTTTTTCTCTTTTTTCTTTCCTTTTCTCTATATTTTCCTATCATCTTTTTCTTTTGTTTCTTTTTTCTTTTTTATTATTGCAGTTATTTGTAGCTTATAATTTAGAGAGGTGAGTTCGATGTTGTGATAACGTCCAGCTCAACGAGTCAGAAGAACATGAAATTTGCTGGGTGAAGTATTATGACTTTTAGCTAGACGTCCCCAGCCAAATCAATGTGTCAACAGTACCATTCATGTTCTGTTTTGAGCCAGATGTAATGAAAAAGGAAAGGGGAATAGTGCGCTTGACACGCACACATATATATATATCATCATCATCATCATCATCATCATCATCATCATCATCATCATCATCATTTTACGCCCGCTTTTCTCTGCTTGCAAGGGTTGGACGGGTCCTATTCAGCCCAGCATCTCTCCACTTGTCACAGTCCTTTGTCATCTCCTCGTGAGTTTCAGCGTTCTGAGGTCTGCTCTCACCACCTCCACCCATGTTTAACGTGGTCTACCTCTACTGGGATTTCTTGACACTTCTTTACCCACCGGCCATCCTCCATGCGCATTACATGTCCATACCATCTCAGCCTTCTCTCCTGCACACCACAACTTATCCTTCTTATACACAGTTTATATATATATACTTATATTTTAGAATAAATAATTTGTCATCTATCTATCTATCTACATTTCTGTATGTATGTATGTATGAGTGTGCGTGTCTGTATGTGCCTGTATAATTACTCCCCTCAGAGGCGACTGGTTCTGTTTCATTCGGTGGCGATTTCATCTCCACTTGAAGCGGAACTAGTATTTTAAAAATTATATTTCAATGAAATGAATCGCAGGTGAGATGTATAAAAGACTAGCAGTTCATGTCAACCTTAACCTTCCATACAAGTTCTGTACAGCTTGGCACCAGTGTCATTGCAATTCAATTTAACCAATTAATTTGACTGGAATAATATGAAATAAAATGTCTTGCACTAAATCAGAACTCAGTCCAGATACACTAGGCGCTTTCACTAAAATAAGGTTCCACGAGTTCCATCAACGGAACAGCCTGTTCATGAATTTAACGTGTAATCGGCTGAGTATTCCAAAGAGACGTGTGCCCTTAACCAACGATAAATGGGGTTGTTCTAACTATCTGCCACGATCTTTACTCAGTAGTATCTGCCCTTACGAGGATCGGTCTCGAGATCAGATCAACTCGTCTTAGAACATTATCAAAATATTCAGAGAGAGAGAGAGAGAGAGAGAGAGAGAGAGAGAGAGAGAGAGAGAGAGAGAGAGAGAGAGAGAGATGGGTGTAACAGAAATGAAATATGGATTACAGGTTAAAATATATTCTAGATAGATGTGAAAGAAAACGAGGATGTAGTTTATGGAACATCCAAATGATTTATAAGTCGAACTTAAGTAGGAGCAATAACATCAAGAAAGACATGAACGACACTACAAGAGAGAGAGAGAGAGAGAGAGAGAGAGAGAGAGAGAGAGAGAGAGAGAGAGAGAGAGAGAGAGAGAGAGAGAGAGAGAGAGAGAGAGAGAGAGAGAGAGAGAGAGAGAGAGATTGAGAGAGAGAGAGAGAGATCAGATCAACTCGTCTAAGAACATTAGTTGATTCCTCTGTCATGGAAATACGATCGGTTCTCCACCCGGTGCAAGTGACTCCGATGACAGACGCTCTCATCCTAGGGTCACCGATCATTCCACCTGCCATGAGATTGACCCTGATATATAGCCTTTGACGGCTTAAAACATTGTTTAACACCGATACGAAACCGGCTCTCTTTTTGCCGAGGAACTACTTCGTCGTACCAAAACTTTTGTATATTTTTTGCAGTGCTTCCTGTTGCAGTTCTGCATCTGAAATGGTGCGGAGTAGATAGGTAGTGTCCAGTTCGATGCTACTAGATGGTAACCAGTTAGTTTACCTGTCAGATACGGTGACCTTGGCCTTCCGTTTCGAGTTTCATTGTCATTGCCAGCATTTCTTTTATCACTGAGCTCTTATCGTGCGCACATCGACAAGGTTCTCAACAACTCAGCGGAGTCTACTGTGTCCAAGGAATTGAATACGGGATATGTGACTTCCATTCTGTGAACATTCAATCTTCCCAATGCAAATGAAACACAATCCAGTGAGATAAAAACCTTCGGACAAATTTGCGCACTGCCAAGCATGATTCCGGTCCATCTCCGAACCTTATAACTGTGCCTGGATAAATGCTGTACTTTCGTGGTCAAATTTACTCAGCTGAACAGTGATTTTTTCCACATAGATGTTTCCCTGAGGTTCGGTTTCTGGATCTGCAAGTAATACAGATGCTACTGTGGACCATGGTAGATGCTTTCGACCTTCACTGCTGGCAGGTCACCTTAGTACTCACTCACTTTGCCACTCCCAAGATGATCATTGAACATGTCTTGGATGTGCTGGCATCACATCTAATCTCAAACAGGCGGGAT
>OZ024743.1:28778476-28793476 GCA_964016885.1 Eledone cirrhosa | reverse complement strand
ACTTGAAGCAAATTGCTATATATATAAATATATATATATATATATATATATATATATATATATATATATATATATATATATATATATATATATATATACAGGAATTTGCTTCAAGCATAGCTTTATATATATATATATATATATATATATATATATAGAATTTAGTATATCTACTAACATATGCGTACAGATGTACGCTAATGCTAGCAAATACACAGGTTATGTCATAGTACCTAGGTGGTTCAATGCAGGAGGATGCAGAACAATAATATAAAAGACGTAAAATAAGAAAATTTTAAAAAATTAACTTTATATATATATATATATATATATATATATATATATATATATATCCACACATACATACACACATTACTTTTGTATAAATGACTATATCAACAATATAATCAATGACTGGAAAAGAAGCATCGTAAACTGCTTGAAGAGCAAAGCTGATTTTCTAAAGTTGACGGAACTGATCATGAAAGGTTCTGAAAGGGTTATGGCATAATTATTCTTAATATGAACAAGCCATAACAGAAGAGTTTCAGCCTGGCTATCCGTGAGAACTTGCATGCAGCTGACATAGTATTCATAGCTGAATCTGTGGAAGAGTTACATGCGAATTTCCCTATATGGAAGCAAAACCTAGAACTGTAGCGAACATAGCACAGAGTAAAGTTTTAATAAGTAGGAAAGAAGCGAGGATTCTTAACCTAAGGGGAAAGGCATTGTTCGATATGTCGGAATGAGGTGGGCAGAAATTCCATAAGGTTCGCACAGTGCAATGGGGAACGGCTATGAATAAGAGCTGTATAAAGAACTAGGGAAATCTGAGTGGATAGGTATCGTGGAAGAGCTAGACCTAGAAAAACATGGAAAGACTCAAATGAATGTCGACCTTAAGGAGCTGAACCTCGCAACAGAGGATTGCGCTGACAAAACGTGCCTATCGGCATAAAAACCCGCTTATAACGGAGGGTGATGAGAGCAAAGTCCTCAGACACGCCTTCCAGAAAGACTTGTCAGAAGTAATCGTCTTCAATAGATCTGAATGAATACTCAAGCGGGAGTAATAGAGTTCATGGATGTTATCCAACCATCTGGCTCGTGATTTCCTTTTGGGATTTCTGTAGGCTGGTTTTGCCAATCTGTCTAGCGATTCTTTCCTCAGATATTCTAACCACATGCTCGTAGTGCCGGAGAAGTAGGCTCTCTACTGGTCTGAGTACACATCTAACAATATACATACATATCTGAACCTTGGATAATTATTGAAAGAATACGATCGCGAATACAACCCGCAAAAATGGGGTTCCTCCGAAGGGTCTTTGGAGTAATGTTACTCGATAGGGTATGTAGCTAGGAGATCAGTGAGTCGCGACAAGTAAAGCCTCTACCTCTCCGAATTGAGAAATCGCAGCTCCAATGTTGTGGGCATGTGGTTAGAATGTCTGAGGAAAAAATCGGTGGACAGATTTTACGGGTAAAACCGGCAGGGGACCCAAGACTAGACCCCGAGCAAGGTGGCTGAGATAACATTCATGAGCTTGGCTGGTCTCGCTTGGGGATTCAGCGGATCAGTTGGAGACGGTATATATATATATATATATATATATATATATATATATATATATATATATATATATAACGAAGGAAATGTGGTAAGGAACCAGATGGACTATAACGCACCAAAGTACTCAATACTTAGGGTAGTAGAGTGGGTAATAGGAACAAGTATGACCCCGACGACAGAGCTCAAGCCGTTTCGACGGCTAATTCTGGACGTCCAGAATTAGCCGTCGAAACGGCTTGAGCTCTGCCGTTGGGGTTATACTTGTTCCTATATATATATATAATATATATAATATATATATATATATATATATATATATATTTAAATAAAATTATGGGTGGATTCCTCTTGGGCATCGGGAGGTGACAACTGTTTAAAAAGTTACTCAATACGTTTAGTCATGATGATTTCAAACGAATGAAAGTCATTTCCCATTCCACACTATTTATTTTTTCAAATTTATATTTCTTTTTCGATTCGTTTTTTTTTTTCTTCCTTTTTGTCAATTTCGTAAATTATATTCTTAATATGTTGTTCATAATTTATAAATTATCAATAAATGATACTTTGAATGTGATAAAATGATACTGAACCTGGCAGATATAGATGTATCGATGTATAGATAGATAGATAGAGAGATAGATAGATAGAGAGAGGGGGTGTGGGAGAGGGAGAGGGAGAGAGGAATGAGAGAAAGGGAGAGAGAGGGGGAGGGATAGAGAGGTGGGGAATTGGGATAGAAAGAAATATATCGTTTTAATTTAGAAGAAATAATCATATCTATGACGTTTTTGAATAGATTAGGAACATTTTAGTTGCTATTCGCCAAACATATTTTTCAGTCTATTTTCGAGAAAGAAAATAAATGAAAATATTATAAACGAAGAGATTTCTCCCGGAGAAATCGTTTTTTTCAATCTTTTTAAGTTTATAAATGTTTATAATGTAACGTCGAGAAATTAACGGATATTATCATTTCAAATAAAAGAGTTTAAATGTTTTAAACTATTTCGTAAATGTCTCAGCGTTTTTATCATATTTGTTTCTATTTGTTTTCTCTTGGCTGCTATTTTCAATAATGTGGTTATTTGTTACGATGTGCTATTTGAAGAACGCATCACCTATTTTCTTTAGGCAGCCACTAGCGTTTTTATTTCCAATTGAACTAAAACCGAAGATATGAAGTAAGCAAGAAAACACGTAATAGTTTGGCTACTTTCAATTTTTATTTTCAATTCGATTAAAAATCCCTGATTACAAAATGTGAGTAAAAAAAATAAACGCAACAAAAACGAAGTTTTCACTGAAAGAAAGGCATAGCTCGCTTCAAGCATAAACTGCATTTATTTCGTTTTAAATTCGTTACTGAATACAAAATTGTGCTTTTGCTTAACACTTATATAAAAATGATTAGAGTTTTGATAGAATTTCCAACGAATCCATTTCGATTTTAATCCATGCATTTTGTTTAAATATAAGAACACTACCAACGCGTGCGAGACAAACAATTAAGCGGATAGCATCCGTGAAGAATTCTCTACATTTTGGTAATGTATAGATATGGCCATAAACTGAAATTTATTATTTTTAATGGTGATGATGATGATTATGTTGATGACGATGCGAACGCAATTTTTTTGCGCATTAGTGCTACCCGTCTATCAACATCATCGTCATCGTTTAACGTCCATCTTCCACGCTAGCATGGGTAGGACAGGCTGTACCTTAGTGAGAGATCAGGTTGGGGGACCGTGATTCACTCATACGGAACTGACTTTGGCTTAATTTCTACGGTTGTATGCCTTTCCTAACACCAACCACATTTACAGTTTGTGCTGGGTGCTTTCTGTTGTGACACGTACAGGACCACTTTACAGTGTGGATTGGATGCTTTTCTCGTGACATCTACAGGACCACTTTACAGTGTGAATTGAATGCTTTTGTCGTGACACATACAGGACCACTTTACAGTGTTATGGATTGAATGCTTTTGTTGTGACACCTACAGGACCACTTTACAGTGTGGATTGGATGCTTTTGTCGTGACACCTACATAATCTCTTTACAGTGTAGTGTTTGTGATTTTATTGTGATCCTCATGTGATGTTCTCAAATATCAGCTGTTGTTTTTACTGTTGTTAGTGTTATTAAGGTTGTATTTCGAGTTCAGATAGTGTTGTTTGTTTGATTGATATTAAAGTTATAGATACACTGAAATAAAATAAAATAAAATAAAAATATCGTTAACCATATTTGGGTTCAGTGTAAACATCGAAGTATATGATAAAGGGATAAAGGCTTGAGAGATTAGATGACAAACTTTCAGAATCACTGCTGCTGGTCTTATATATTCCTAATAAGAGTACATAGAAATCGGATTTTAGCGGTTCACGTGGATATACCTACTTATATACACACATATACACAAGGTCCGAACACAAAAGAACCAAACTCCAAAGAACCAAACTCCAACTGCCACTACCTCCGTTTCTCCCGTTCTCTCCATCTCTCACTGTTGTGAGAAATCCGGAGGATGGTGAGGGAATCGCACTGGAAGAGCCATTCTAGCTCGTTAGCCTCACACCTGCGGGTAGCCAACTCTGTGCCATACACACACACATACATACATACATACATACACACACACATACATATACATACATACATTACATACATTACATACATTACATACATACATACATACATTACATACATTACATACATTACATACATTACATACTTACATACATTACATACTTACATACATACATACATTACATACATTACATACATTACATACATTACATACTTACATACATACATACATTACATACATTACATACATTACATACATTACATACTTACATACATTACATACATTACATACATACTTACATTATATACATACATTACATACGTACATTACATACATACATACATTACATACATTACATACATTACATACATACATACATTACATACATTACATACATTACATACATTACATACATTATATACATACGTACATTACATACATACATTACATACATTACATACATACATACATTACATACATTACATACATTACATACATTACATACATTACATACATTACATACATTATATACATACGTACATTACATACATACATTACATACATTACATACATACATATATTATATACATACATTACATACATACATACATACATACATACATACATACATACATTACATAATTACATACATTACATAATACATTCATTACATACATACATTACATACATACATACATTACATACATACATACATACATACATACATACATACATACATACATACATATATTATATACATACATACATACATACATACATATATTATATACATATATACATACATACATACATATATTATATACATATATACATACATACATACATACATACATACATACATAGGAAGAGACAATAACGACGGTGGTCAGCAGTGGGTGGCCAAGGTCACCAGAAATCTCTATAAAAATTAGATGAAGTTAGATATATGGGTTATTTCCTCTTCCTATGTATGTATGTATGTATGTATGTATGTATGTATGTATGTATGTATGTATGTATGTATGTATGTATGTATGTATGTATGTATGTATGTAATGTATGTATGTATGTAATGTATGTAATGTATGTATGTAATGTATGTATATAATATATGTATGTATGTAATGTATGTAATGTATGTAATGTATGTATATAATATATGTATGTATGTAATGTATGTAATGTATGTAATGTATGTATATAATATATGTATGTATGTAATGTATGTAATGTATGTAATGTATGTATATAATATATGTATGTATGTAATGTATGTAATGTATGTAATGTATGTATATAATATATGTATGTATGTAATGTATGTAATGTATGTAATGTATGTATATAATATATGTATGTATGTAATGTATGTAATGTATGTAATGTATGTATGTAATGTATGTATATAATATATGTATGTATGTAATGTATGTAATGTATGTAATGTATGTAATGTATGTATGTATGTAATGTACGTATGTAATGTATGTATATAATGTATGTATGTATGTAATGTATGTAATGTATGTAATGTATATATGTAATGTATGTAATGTATGTAATGTATGTAATGATGTAATGTATGTATGTAATGTATGTATGTAATGTATGTATGTAATGTATGTATGTAATGTATGTATGTAATGTATGTATGTAATGTATGTATGTATCTATGTATGTATCTATCTTTATTTTTTTTGTGTGTGCGTATGCATACGTGTATGTATGTTATATATGTGTGTGTATGTGTGTGTATGTATGTATGTGTGTGTGTATGTATGTATATGTGTGTATGTATATGTATGTATGTATGTATATGTACAACCTGTACATGGTCGGGTCGTTGGCGACTAAACTGGCAACCCCACCAAGGTTTCTTGGTGAGGAGGGTGACTTTGGACATCCTGCAGGACTAAAATCAAAACCTGTCAAAGGGCAAAGGAGCTCTTAAGAGTCAATGGCCATCCAAAATCACCGGGAGAGATGAACCCTTAGCCTTTGTCAAGACAGAATTCTAGGAGAAGGAAAACTCTGATATAACACCTGCAACCCTGATGGTATCCAATGATGTTGACATGTTCTTCTTTTTGGTAAATATCATCTTGGTTAAGAGAGTGGGACTGGCTTTGTGCAGTGCCTTTGCTCACTATAAAAGCTTCACGGCACAGGCATTGCTTTATATCTGGAGATCTGTCAGCACTTGTCGTCACATGGTACCATGGGCCCAGCACTATGTGTCAATAATTGTCACAAGTGTAGTGTTTGTACCAGAGTTTCCAAGTCGCTGGCTGGACTAAAAAGTCACACTCGTTCAGCGCATCGGTAGGGGTTCTCCTACATGGATATAAAATAGTGGCCGTACACGAAAACGAGTTGGCAGCCACCATGTATTTATCTATGTATGTATCTATGTTCTTCTTGTTTTATAATTTCAGAAATTTTTACCAATAGAGAGAGAGTCGGTTTCTAACATAGACACAAGCCTCTCTCATTGGAATTTACACAGCATCAACTAGGTAGATTATGTATGCATACATGTGTAGATATGGATGTTATTGTATGTCTGGGTGTGTATGTTTTGGGTTGTATGTGTGCATGTGTATATGCTTTGTATCTGTACATGTGTATATGCAGTTATTAGATGCAACATTTTTGGAATGTTTTACATATTTTTACTGTTCCATTAATGGATTGTTCTTGTAATTTCCTAACTAGTTATGTTCTTTCTGTTTCTGTGAAGCCTATCTTTTCAAGATTTGTGTTGAGGCAGTTACTAACATATCCCAGTGCCCCAATAATCACAGGCATAAATCTGAAGGTGTAATCAGGGTGGAGTATCTGCAGATTTCTCATCAGTTCTGCATAAATATTCTCGTTTTCACTAATCTTTGATATTATATTGGCATCTGCTGGGCAGCTAATTTCCACTACTGTGCATGTTTTCTTCTTGCTGTCCCATATCACAATATATGGTCTTTTATGCCTGCATTTTATTGGGATTTTTACTGGAACATTCCACCAGTACTCTTTCATATTATGTACATGGATGTCTTCCACATTGTTGTAGCTTTTAATGTGTTTATTATCAGAGCTCTCTTTTTTACGAAATGCATTGTACAGTATTTTTGCCATTACATCATGCCTCATAGGTAGATAGTACCGCGATTACATCTTTACACATGGGTGATATCCTCGATGTTAATTCTGCAGAGTCTGCACTTGTGATCACATCTAGGTGTTTTGCCTGCATCCCTATCTCTTTTGTGAATCAGGTATTTCATGCTAATCTCCTGTTCCTGGATTGCAAAAACGTATCCTTCAAAGTGGGAGCCAATATAGCGGTTGTTGATCCAAGATAGACTACTTTCCTTATCTATATTGCTCTCACTCTGGAGCTTCCTGGCAACATATCCATGTATGATTTTTTTCTGATAGGCACGCAGTGTGTATGTATGTATGTATGTATGTATGTATGTATGTATGTATGTATGTATGTATGTATGTATGACAGGTCACCAGTTGGTGCTACTGGTAACATGTATTCCAGTACAACCTGTCTCATGGTCGGGTCGTTGGCGACTAAACTGGCAACCCCACCAAGGTTTCTTGGTGAGGAGGGTGACTTTGGACATCCTGCAGGACTAAAAACAAAACCTGTCAAAGGGCAAAGGAGCTCTTAAGAGTCAATGGCCATCCAAAATCACCGGGAGAGATGACCCCTTAGCCTTTGTCAAGGCAGAATTCTAGAAGGAAAACTCTGATATAACACCTGCAACTATGATGGTATCCAATGATGTTGACATGTTCTTCTTTTTGGTAAATATCATCTTGGTTAAGAGAGTGGGACTGGCTTTGTGCAGTGCCTTTGTCACTATAAAAGCTTCACGGCACAGGCATTGCTTTATATCTGCAGATCTCTTTGCACTTGTCGTCACATGGTACCATGGCCCCAGCACTATGTGTCAATAATTGTCACAAGTGTAGTATTTGTACCACAGTTTTCAAGTCGCTGGCTGGACTAAAAAGTCACACTTGTTCAGCGCATCGGCAGGCGTTCTCCTACATGGATATAAAATAGTGGCCGTACTCGAAAACGTGTTTGCAGCCACCATGTAATGTATGTATGTATGTATGTATGTATGTATGTATGTATGTATGTATGTATGTATGTATGTTTTCTCTTTCTCTTAATTTTGAGTATATTTTTTTGACCGGCCACCTTCCTGGTGGCAAGGTTGTAAAAGAAAAGAAATTGTCATCCCTTGAATCGCAAGAATGTTTTGCAAATTTTGAAGGTGCCAGCTATCGCAGCCATTTGTAGACTATGAATTAGGGAGCTGCGCTTTTTGTCCGCAAATCCAAGTTCAGTCATACTTTGGTCCAAGCGGGTTGGTATATAACCCGTAGCACCAATAATGATGGGTATGAAGCTAAAGGTGTATCTTGGATACTGGATTTGTAAACTCCTCATCAATGGTCCGTAGATGTCCTCCTTCTCCTGTATTTTTCTGACAACGTTTACATCAAGTGGGCAGCTGATCTCCACAACAGAACACGTTTTCAATGTGTGGTCCCAAACTACAATATCAGGCCGGTTGTGCTTTAATCTGGTGGCAGTTTTTATTTTCAGGTTCCACCAGTATTCCTTAGTGCCATCTGTCTCAATATATTCTTCCTCGTTTGTTGTTAATTTTGTTTTCCGAAGTGCGTTCCAGATGGTTCTAGCTATCCCATCGTGTCTCATGGGGAGGTAGTAGCGAGATGACATTCTTTCGCAGCTGGCAACAATGTGGCTTACATCCTCGATCTTTGTTTTACATAGCCTACATTTATTGTCAGCTGCTGGCCCTCCTCTTTTGTGCAGCAGATATTTGGTAGGGAGTTCTTGTTCCTGTATTGCATAGAGATATCCCTCAAGGTGTGATGTCATAAACTTGTCGGAACTCCATGCCAGGCTTTTTGAGTGGTTTATCCCCTCTATGGTCTGTGTTTTACGCCTCAAGTATCCATGCACAACTTTTTCTGTAAATTGGTCAATTTTTTTTTCTTGTTTGAACATTGAATAGGATCTTCCGATTTCTCTGGGTGAGAGATTTATATCGGGCTTTATTCCATATCTCTCCTCCAGATCAGTCGCTATTCTAATGATATTTCTTTTTTCATGGTCATAAACCTGGGCAAGATGGTTGCCAACCTTTTTCCTCTGTTGAAGGTGTTGCTTCAGTGTCACTATCCGGGTCTCATATGTTGTTAATATTGATTTTAGACCCCGGCCACCTTCCTTGCGTGAGAAGTATAGCCTATCCACATCACCATTGATGTTAAAGTTCCCAGTAACACTGAGAAGTTTTCGAGTTCTAACATCCATCTCACTTAGTTCTTGCAATGACCAGTTCAGTAGGCCAAATGTTGGCGTTAGAATTGGCACAGCATAAGTATTTTGGGCAATGTATTTGTTGTATGCTGACAGTTCTGATGACCATATTTTCTTTTGCTGACAGTTCTGATGACCATATTTTCTTTTATGTATGTATGTATGTATGTATGTATGTATGTATGTATGTATGTATGTATGTATGTACGTATGTATGTATGTATGTATGTATGTATGTAATGTATGTATGTATGTATGTATGTATGTATGTATGTATGTATTTATGTATGTATGTATGTATGTATGTATGTATGTATGTAATGTATGTATGTATGTATGTAATGTATGTATGTATGTATGTAATGTATGTAATGTATGTATGTATGTAATGTATGTAATGTATGTATGTATGTAATGTATGTAATGTATGTATATAATATATGTATGTAATGTATGTAATGTATGTACGTAATGTATGTATGTAATGAATGTATATAATGTATGTATATAATATATGTAATGTATATATGTATGTAATGTATATATGTATGTAATGTATGTATGTATGTAATGTATGTAATGTATGTATGTAATGTATGTATGTATGTATGTATGTATGTATGTATGTATGTATTGTATGTAATGTATGTATGTAATGTATGTTTGTATGTATGTATGTATGTAATGTATGTTTGTATGTATGTATGTAATGTATGTAATGTAAGTATGTATGTATGTATGTAATGTATGTATGTATGTATGTATGTAATGTATGTATGTATGTATGTATGTAATGTAAGTATGTAATGTATGTTTGTATGTAATGTATGTATGTATGTAATGTAATATGTAATGTATGTAATGTATGTAATGTATGTATGTAATGTATGTATGTAATGTATGTAATGTATGTATGTAATGTATGTATGTAATGTATGTATGTAATGTATGTATGTAATGTATGTATGTAATGTATGTATGTATGTATGTATGTAATGTATGTATATATTGTATGTATGTATGTAATGTATGTAATGTATGTATGTATGTATGTAATATATGTATGTAATGTATGTAATGTATGTATGTATGTAATGTATGTATGTATGTAATGTATGTAATGTAAGTATATAATATATTTATTTAATGTATGTAATGTATGTACGTAATGTATGTATGCAATGAATGCATATAATGTATGTATATAATATATGTATTGTATATATGTATGTAGTGTATATATGTATGTAATGTATATATGTATGTAATGTATATATGTATGTAATGTATGTAATATATGTATGTATGTATGTATGTATGTATGTATGTATGTATGTATGTATGTATGTATGTATGTATGTATTGTATGTAATGTATGTATGTAATGTATGTTGTATGTATGTATGTAATGTATGTATGTACTGTATGTATGTAATCTATGTATGTATGTAATGTATGTAATGTATGTATGTATGTATGTATGTATGTATGTATGTAATGTAAGTATGTAATGTATGTTTGTATGTAACGTATGTTTGTATGTAATGTATGTTTGTATGTAATGTATGTTTGGTAATGTATGTATGTATGTATGTATGTATTGTATGTAATGTATGTATGTAATGTATGTAATGTATGTATGTATGTAATGTATGTATGTATGTAATGTATGTATGTATGTATGTAATGTAAGTATGTAATGTATGTTTGTATGTAATGTATGTTTGTATGTAATGTATGTATGTATGTAATATATGTATGTATGTAATGTATGTGATGTATGTATGTTATGTATGTATGTATGTATGTATTGTATGTAATGTATGTATATAATGTATGTATGTATGTATGTATGTAATGTATGTATGTAATGTATGTTTGTATGTAATGTATGTAATGTATGTATGTATCTATGTAATGTATGTATGTATGTAATGTATGTAACGTGTGTATATAATATATGTATATAATATATGTAATGTATATATGTATGTAATGTATATATGTATGTAATGTATATAATGCATGTATGTATGTAATGTATGTATGTAATGTATGTATGTAATGTATGTATGTATTGTATGTATGTAATGTATGTATGTATGTATGTATTGTATGTAATGTATGTATGTAATGTATGTTTGTATGTAATGTATGTATGTATGTAATGTATGTAATGTATGTATATAATGTATGTACGTATGTATGTATTGTATGTAATGTATGTATGTAATGTATGTTTGTATGTATGTAATGTATGTATGTAATGTATGTATGTATGTAATGTATGTATGTATGTATGTAATGTATGTAATGTATGTAATGTATGTATGTATGTATGTAATGTAAGTATGTAATGTATGTTTGTAAATGTATGTATGTATGTAATGTATATGTAATGTATGTAATTTATGTAATGTATGTATGTATGTAATGTATGTATGTATGTATGTATGTAATGTATGCAATGTATGTAATGTATGTATGTAATGTATGTATGTAATGTATGTATGTAATGTATGTATCTAATGTATGTATCTAATGTATGTATCTAATGTATGTATGTAATGTATGTATGTAATGTATGTAATGTATGTATGTAATGTATGTAATGTATGTATGCAATGTATGTAATGTATGTAATATATGTATGTAATGTATGTATTGTATGTATGTAATGTATGTAATGTATGTATATAATATATGTATGTAATGTATGTAATGTATGTACGTAATGTATGTATGTAATGAATGCATATAATATATGTAATGTATATATGTATGTAATGTATATATGTATGTAATGTATATATGTATGTAATGTATGTAATGTATGTATGTATGTAATGTATGTATGTAATGTATGTAATGTATGTATGTAATGTATGTATGTAATGTATTTAATGTATGTATGTAATGTATGTAATGTATGTATGTAATGTTTGTATGTATGTATGTATGTATAGTATGTAATGTATGTATGTATTGTATGTATGTAATGTATGTATGTAATGTATGTATGTATGTAATGTATGTAATGTATGTATGTATGTATGTATGTAATGTATGTAAGTATGTAATGTATGTTTGTATGTAATGTATGTTTGTATGTAATGTATGTATGTATGTAATGTATGTTTGTATGTAATGTATGTTTGTATGTAATGTATGTATGTATGTAATTTATGTATGTATGTAATGTATGTAATGTATGTATGTAATGTATGTATGTAATGTATGTATGTATGTATGTATGTATGTATGTAATGCATGTATGTAATGTATGTATGTAATGTATGTATGTATGTATGTATGTATGTATGTAATGTATGTATGTAATGTATGTAATGTATGTATGTAATGTATGTATGTAATGTATGTATGTATTTATATATGTGTGCGTATATATATCCTATAGGTAGGTCCTCGGTGCAGTTATGTAACATGTAGGTGCCGAAAACCACTTATAAACCACATATAACTGAATGTTGAAATATAATACACTTCATACATATTGTAATACTATAAAACAAAACCAACACTAACACAACAAAATAAACCACCAAACACCACCAGAAATCAAATTAGGATGTCTGTCTTCTGAAAGGCAATATAAGTAATGTTTTTCTTTTTGTTTTGGGAAGGGGTGCAGTCAGGGGTGCAGTCGACGATTATTTCACTGGTAATTTATTTTATTGTCCTCAGGATGAAAGGCATGGCGGGATTTGAATTGAAAACACATTGAGCCAGAACAAATATTTACCTGACGCTCTACCGACTTATCCAATCCATCGCCCGTTTAGAATATACTAGCAGACTGGCCCGGCGTTGCTCGGGATTTTCTCTAGGGTTCTTATATATTTGCTATATATTTATCTTTATCGAGCCTCGTGAAATAAATGTTTGTTTATATTTTGTTATTGTGTATGCAAAAACATCTGTACACGAATATATAAATAAGATTCAAGTTTAAGCAAAGAATCCCTGCTTCCACCCTTAACGGGATCTTCTGAAACAAAAAAAATCAATCTGTGAACGCAGAAGTAAATATTTAGAAAAACGTTACACACTATATATATATACACACAAACTATATATACATATACACACACACATATAACGTCATAAAGTATTTGCTGGCCTTGTGCCAAAAACTAGAAACAATAATGTCGTTATATAGACAGCCAGACATACATACAGATATTATAACGACGCAACGTTATATCTATGTATCTATCTAAAAAGAAAGACTAAGAATTATAGAGAGATCGCTAAATCGCCTAATGCGGTCCCTAGTTCATTGAAAATTTGAAATTTGTTTTGCTCAAAACACTCACAGAACCATGTATTACATGTGTAAAGTTTGAAAAGAATCGGTTGGGTGATTCTCGAGTTTTAGGGAGTCAGACAGACAGACGGCCATACATTCTCTGTTTTAGATATATGGATAATAATTGTTTCTAATTTTGGCACAAGGCCAGCAATTACACAGTACATTACTGGTACTATATTTTATCGACCTCGTAAGGATGAAAGGCACAGTTAACCTCGGCGGGATTTGAACTCAGACCATAAATGGCCGTAACTCTTTGCTGCAAAACATGGCGTCCGACCCTCTAGCGATACTGCCAATTAGAATATATAATAATGATTTCTGCTTTAGGCACAAGGCCAGCAATTTAAAGGGGATTAAATCGACTCCAGTGCATTACTGGTATTTTATTTTATCGATCGCATTTGGTCTCTGTGGTCTGAGGAGGTCAAACGCCACCGAGGTCCCCATTGCCTTTGATCCTGTCTCAGCGCCGTTGATCGTCGGAATTGTTAGAACGTCGGACGAGGCGGGTTATTTTATCAAGGACATTGATGCAAAACTGTATATGCCTTATCTATGCTATGGGCAATACCGATGGAATTGGCAACCGAAAGAGACTTGTGAGATAGATCGTCGATAACACATACAAACACATACTCACAAACACACACGCACGCACGCACACACATACACACACACACACACACACACACATATATATATATATATATATATACGTACAAACACGCATTGACACATTCACACGCATGTGTATATATATATATATATATATGTATGTATATACATATGATATATATTAACTATATATATATATATATATATATATCTATATATATATATATATATAGTTATGTAATAAACAACATAAGGCAATTATTCCATTTGCCAGTGGTTTCTTAAAACCAAAAAATGTTGCTTTCAATCATCAGAATGAAAAGGTCCTGGTCTATTTACTGATATTGGATTCTAAAACAGGTTTTTAGAATCCAATATCAGTAAATAGACCAGGACCTTTTCATTCTGATGATTGAAAGCAACATTTTTTGGTTTTAAGAAACCACTGGCAAATGGAATAATTGCCTTATGTTGTTTATTACATAACTATTAAGCTCTGTTAC
>OZ024743.1:28603476-28775976 GCA_964016885.1 Eledone cirrhosa | reverse complement strand
TCATCAGAACGAGGTGATTTCATCAGAACGATGAAGTTGAACGGGAATCTCCGTTATTACTAATCAGACGTCATTCAAATCGAATTAAAAACGCATATTTGCAAAAAAAAAAAGAAAATGAAAATTGGCTCATTTTATTTTAGTAAAGACTCTCTCAGAGAGAGAGAGAGGGTGAGAGAGTGAGAGAGTGAGAGAGAAAGAGAGACTGTGAAAGCTGACTCTTTGAATTATCGTCCATCCGACGTTCTTCCGAACAATTTCGATCGACCCAGTTTCACAATATGCGAGTCGATCGTATCTATGGTACGACACAGGCACATTTCACTATGGTCATCAACCCCTATCTTCTTAACCTCTATTTCCATAAGGACGATCTTTCTTACTAGAAGTCAGTGAAGCAGAACTGGAATCTCACCACCAGAATAATAAACGCACCAGGAGAGTAGAGAATTAAGAGACGTTAAAAAAACTGCAAGTTTCTGGTCAAAGATAAATGCAAATGCAACAACTAGCTTCCTGTTGAAAGAAGAAACACGAAGTTGTTCATGGCATTAAGTACTTAGGTTCTAAATTGATGGCTGGCCGGCCGGCCATGCTTCACCTGCTATGGGGAAGCTTAATGTCATATAAAAGAAGCAGTTTATCGAACTACAATATTCGATCCATCTGTATAAGAGCAAAAGATGCATATATGCCGCCAACACGAAGAATCCAGGCGTTTGTGCTCCAGAAGATAACTTTACATCACATACACAGAACACAAACCAAAAGCCTGGTCATGCAGAATGTCGCCAAATATTCTGGCCGACAGGAATTACAACCTGCAACAATGAAAATATAAAAGCTTGCTTTGTACGACTCTGTCTACAAACGGTTAAAAGAGGGGGCAGACAAAGAGAACCCTAACCTGAGAAGGTTTCTATGGTGACGGACAAAAAGATGGTCATGAGCAATCGCTTCAACACACAGAAAGACACGCGCGCACACTCATACACACACCGCACCTTACACACACACAAACACATGTATGTATGACACATGTATGTATGACACACACACACATGTATGTATGTACGTATGTACGTACGCCCGTTGTGGTACCCAGAATTGCGTACGAGAACGAACTCTTTAATATCTTTATGAAGAATTTTTTATTTATATTTATATTTATTGTAAGTATAACACACACACACACACACACACACACACACACACGCACACACGTACACACAAACGTACACACAAACGTACACGCACACACACACACGTACACACACAAACGTACACACACACAAATGTACACACACACACACACAAACGTACACACACACACACAAACGTACACACACATACACACACGTACACACACACAAATCACACACACACACGAAGTTTGAAAGCCACAATAATGCGGGTTTGGACGGAAAATAATTATATCGTAAGAAACATGGGTTGTTTATTTACCTTAATTTATTCATATGCCCTGATATTTCGAGATTAATATCTCTTTAGCCGAGGGAAATAAAGGTACTATTCCAGTGTCCGATTTCGCTTGCTATACCATGCATATAGCACGCAGTCTAGTATTGCCTGTGTGAAGTGACCGGGTTGCCGCGCATGCGCGTTCGTACGGTTGTCCTTCCTGTTCCTATAACCATGCCCATTCCGAGCTGAGGATCCACTAAGGTGAAAGAATTGTATGGTGAACTAACTGTTGTGTAACCACGTCTACCTAACACGTCCCATGGACTGAGTGCTCTACCACTACGGATATTACCTTCCATATATATGTGTGTGTGTGTATGTATGAATATATATGTATATATATATATATATACATATATATTTAGAAGGCGTGTGGTTGAGTGGTTAGAGAATTGGATTCGCAATCGTAAGGTTGTGAGTTCTATTCCTGGACCAGGCGGTGCGTTATGTCCTTGAGCAAGACACTTTATTTCACGTTGCTCCTTCTACCGGGAGTTGCGACCGATAGATAGTATTAGCAATTGGAAAGACCAACGGAAACATTGTTCCCTCGGTCCGATTTGACGAAAGTCGATCGTTCTATCATATATAACATATAAATATATATAAATATATAAAAATATATATATATATAAATAAATATATATATTTATTTATATATATTTATTGTTATACTTGGGGAGAGTCATATTGTAATAATATTGCCAGAAATAATAACAGAACACACTCACTGTTTGGTTGGTTTTCGCTTCTGTATGTTTTATATCTCCATAGTTAATTTATTTGGCAATCAACGTTTATCATTGATTGACCAACGGTTAAAAATAATTATAAATATATATATATATATATATATATATATATATATATATATACTCTATCAAAGTTCTCATCAGTGGTACTGTTATTAAGTTCCCTCCTATTGTATTGTAATGTCTACACCATTTTTATTTTATTTATATATATATATATAATAATATAATATATATATAATGTATATATATAATGTATATATATAATATATATATATAATGTATATATATATATATAATGTATATTATATATATATAATATATATATATATATATTATATATATATATATTATATATATATATATAATATATATATATATATTATATATATATATATATATTTATTTATATAACTATGATAAATTTGATACGTTTCGGCCAGCATTGACCCAGGCCATCTATAACTTTAGCACCACCTGGCGAAGTCTTTCAAATCAGGATTTGGGGACCATGATGGAATATTTTCCACATTATGCAGATAATGTAGCGCTCACGGTGACGTTGGAAAAAATAAAGGTTGAGCTTTAATAATCGACTCCAATAGTCATTTGTAATCGATCTTTGGGGTACTTTAACTTTCATGATACTTTATTTCGTGTGGGGAGACCACAGTGGACAACAGTATTCAAGGTGGTGTCGGGCAAAAGTGGAAAAGAGAAGGATAACAGTGTGGATATCTCTCGACTGGAAGGTTCTGAGAAACCAGGAACATATTCTGCGGGCCACGAGACTTTCACCTGAAGGAAGAGAGTATGGTAGTTTCAGGGCATCCTTTTTTCCAAAGTGGATTAACTCAAACTTTTCCTCATTCAACAGCATATTGTTCTTTTCTGCCCATTGGATGACAGCCAGTAGGTCTGACTGAAGGCAAGTCCGGTCACCAATCTCATTGATGACCCTTATGTTGTTGTGGATGATGTCAGTAATGTCATTAATGTAGATGATGAAAAGAAGTGGGCCCAACACAGTGGCTTGTGGGACGCCACTTCTGACTTTGGCTGGGCTTCATTTTCCTCCTTCGACTACATGGTGGGTTCTGTCTGTCAGGAAACATTTGATTCACTGTAGTAACTTTCTAAGAGACACCAATATTGGATAGTTTTTCAGTAGAATCTTATGATCAGCCCTGTCAAAGGCATTGCTGAAATAAAGGTAGATGACATCAGTGTTGGAGCCCTCTCTGAATGCTCTCATATCATCGTCAGAGTGATAGAGGAGCTGCGTTACGCAGTCCCTTCCATTACGGAACCCATGCTGGTTGGAGTTCAGCAGCCCGTTGCTTTTGAGAAAGTGGGTTATTCGTGATCTCACCACCCTCTCAAATACCTTGATGTATCGGACGGTAGTTCACTGCAAGGGACTTATTTCCAGTTCTGAAAACTGGGACAACAGACTGGGACAGAAGGTTTTCAGGAATATAGCCTGTATCCAATGAATTCCTCCACAGATTAGCAAGTGCAAATGTAAGTTGGTGTCGACACCATTCAGAGGCGCCAAACGTTATGTTCGATATAGTGTGTTGGGGATTAACATCACTGATACAGCTCAGATCGGCCATATCAAGATTGCTGAAAACAGAGCAGTATTGTTTCTGCAGTATCTCGCCCATGGTCTTGGCATTATCAATTAGAGGAGCCAACAGTGGAGACAGTGACCTTGTGTTTTTTCGCAAATGAAAACAACACTTTGAGATTGAGTTTGATTTTCTCAATGGCCCACTT
Organism: Eledone cirrhosa; assembly: GCA_964016885.1. NCBI lineage: Eukaryota > Metazoa > Mollusca > Cephalopoda > Octopoda > Eledonidae > Eledone > Eledone cirrhosa. Next base: position 28,771,957 of record OZ024743.1, on the reverse strand, counting down.
CTCTTCAGCTGTTCTTTGGTTATTGATGATGGTCTTCAAGCATTGTTGGAGGTTATGTTTGATTCAAGCAGGGCGATAGCCGTCGAATGTGTGTGTTGCTGTTGGCAGTATTTTAGTGTGTTAATTTATATATATATTTATATATATATTTATATATATAATTATATATATATATTTATATATATATTTATATATATATTTATATATATATATATTTATATATATATATATTTATATATATATATATTTATATATATATATATTTATATATATATATTTATATATATATTTATATATATATATATATATTTATATATACATATATATATATATATATATATATATATATATATATATATATATATATATATATATATATATATATATATATATATATATATATTTATATATATATATATATATATATATTTATATATATATATATTTATATATATATATATATATATATATATATATATATATATATATGCATATATATATATGCATATATATATTCATATATATAATACAAATACACACACACACACACACACACACACACATATATATATATATATATGTATTTATCGATACTGTGGTATTATGTCCACATATATTTGGACGCTTTATTGTTGGTGTCACACTTTCTCAACCTTTTGTTTACTCTGGATTAAAATGTATTAACTTTTCACACCGTCGAGTGCTTTGTTTCTGCCTGAAACAATTCGATTGGTAACTGCTATACTGCGGCTACTACTTCGATTTATACCTAGTATTATATATACATATATTACAACATTGCCAATAAAAATAGTCCACTGTCTGTTCTTTTTTGACGTTTATTGTAACATATATTGACAGATTGGTGATATTACGGAATGGGACATGCGCCCTAAAATCATGCTGTAACTGCTGTGGAACAACAAAGTATAAATTCATCTCACCGAAAATATGTAGAAGGAAATGTAAGAGGAGGAGGAGGAAGAAATGTGCCAGAAGATGTTAAGAAGGGGAAGATCCTAAATATGTTCACTTGAAATATATACTTTTTTCAAAAATAAAGTAAATTGATATAAAACACAGTTGCTCTACTATTCCTTTTTTTTCAAAAGATTATTATATTATATTATATTATATTGTTGAAAAGCGGTGGATTGGCAGAATCGGCAGAGCATCAGGCACCATGCTCTGTCGCAGAGGTTTGACCATTTATACGTTCTCAGTTAAAATCCCGCCGAGGTTATCTTTGCCTTTCATCCTTACGTAATGTACTGGGAATCGATTTAATCGACTTTCCCCTCCCCCAAATAACGGACCTTCTGCCTAAAATAGAAAGCATTATATTGTTGTTGCTAGAAAATAGATGTATGATTGAGTCGGAAAATAAAATACGAAGATTTTACATCTGTTGCCTCAATTGTGCGGCGAATTGGCAGAGTTGTTAGAACGTTGGATAGAATGCTTCGCGGCGTTCGTTTCGGCTATCCTCTGAGTTCAAACCCCACCGAGGTCAACTTTGCTTTTCACCCATTCAAGGTCGATTAAAAAAAGTACCTGGAAGAAATCTGCTGTATTCAGACCTGGAGAGGAGATGAGCTCTGCCAGTTTTCAAAACTGGCTTAGAAACCGCGTATGTCAATACGGCGCCCCTACAACTCCCTCGAGAGTTACGGAACCATACATACTTACATAACATAGACAGTAATGCCACAAATATCAGTTATATCGAATAACTGGATATTTTTCTATATCCACTGAATACACCTTCTATTCGAATTCGTAGAGATATCCAACTAAATACATAATTCATTTTACAAGGATTTGCTACAAATAGCATGGCCGGATACAACAACAACAATTTACTGAACACAAGCAGCGAGAACAATTTACCGAAGAAAAGCAATGAGAAAGGTAAAGAAAATTTATTTAGTTGTAGATACAGCAGAAACCGAAATTATAAATCACATTTCTTTTGGAGTTACGAACTTGATTTATTTAATTGTTACGAAATGACAACAAAATCCCGTTGGCTATATGAACAGAATGAAGATAGGCTGGGACGAAATAGATCGAGAGCTAAATCACAGCCAAACAATTACGCCAACAAACGACGTTTGTCGAACGTAAAATTAAGATAAATATTGTTAATTGTAAGTCCCCCTGAACAAACATGCAATCAACAACACGTGCCACAGGTCGCCATGCTACTAGATTTTCTAGCAACCAGGTTGAACAGACCTTTGAAACTATGCCGGTAAGAAATTTGACATCACGTGTGTCATCTCAGTCTGCCTCGACTGTTGTAGAAAACACTATTGATAATAATAGTCAAAAGTATAAACAATTTTCTCTCAACGAAATCTTCCTGAGAGAAATTAATTCATGTAGAAACATTTCTCTTGCTGAACGTAATAAAACAACAATACTAGATAAAATAAAACCAAATAATGAAATCTTAAGTGCTATTGACGAAATAGGGGATGAATATTTACAACGAATTGGCAAATTTATATACCCTAGCAACGGCAGTGAAGCATTATCTTGGTGATAGCAGAGATATTAACAAGAACAAAATACCACCAAAAATATCATCATATATAACTAAAATAGAAAAAATGATTGCTAACCTACGAAAAACTATTGAATATGTGACAATGCTCCTTACTTGAAAACAAAAATAAAAAAACTCACCAACAAAGACTGAAAAATAAAATAGAAACGATATTTGGTGACAGTACAACCAGAATTCTTCAATATAAGCTGATCACCCTCAAACAAGAATTGAGAGCTGTTAGCGAGAAACGTCGATACCAGAATAGGAGGGTAGATGAAAGAAAATAATTAATAAAAGATTTAGACGAAACCAAAAATCAGTCTATAGAGATATGAAGGGTAAAATAATAAATGTCACTGAGGCCCCATCCCAGAAAGACAAATTCCTTCTGGAGGAAAATATGGGATGAAAAGAATATAAACGAAGATGCAGTGTGGCTAAAAGAAATCTAAAAGAACTATTGCTCCCACTCTACAACAAATACATACGAAATAAATGAGGAAAATGAGAATCCGCTTGAGACTGAAATAGGAAGTAAACACCAGGAAGCGAGTTGTCGGCTACTGGTACAAAAAAAACCTGATATTCTGTCAGATGTATCTTATCGACCTCTATCAACAAACTCTCATATACTAGAATGATTGGCATTAACACAAACAGTACAGGTCCCCAAGAACAAAGACATCCACTTGGTAAAAGGTTACCGACCCATTGTATGTCAGAACCTGATGTATAAGATGTAGACAGCCTGCCTGAACCTATTTCTCCAAAATTACTGTGAAAATATCATTCATCACAGATGAACAGGCAGTTGGTAAGAAAGGTGTTTGGGTGTGTACTGAACAACTGTCGGAGGTGCGACAGCTTAGGAGGAATATAGCTACAGTCTGGCTGGACTACAGGAAAGCATTTAATTTTGTTTCCTAATCTTGGATGATAGAGGCCCTTCGACTTGCTAAAGTCCCAGGCATTATTATCAGAGCCATAGAGAAGTTGTCTTCTTCTTGGGCTACTATCCTAAGGTGGACTCTATTTTCACTGATAAAATAGAATATCACAGGGGTATATTTCTAGGAGACAGTCGATGTGTGCTACTATTTATCTTGTCATTAAACCCCTTATTCTTTCTGCTCAAGAGATGTGAAGGATGCATCATTGGCTCACAGGAGGACAGAAAAACGAACTTAACCCATCATTTCTTTGTCGTTGATCTGAAAATCTATGCTAAGAACATAAATGGGATGAAGAAAAAACTTGACCTGGTTACAACATTCTCAAAGGATATAAGAATGGATTTTGGCCAAGATAAATGTTCATATATGATTGTAAAGCGGGGAAAATTACAACTCCATCTAGCAACATTTTTATTAATGGCCTAACTGTTTCACCGATATCCGACGAGGACTGCTACAGATATCTGGGGATAAATGAGAATATATCCTATAATGGTATTTGTAATGAGGAACACGTAACCAGGGAATAGTACACCCGATTAAGAAAAATAAGGTCATCGGAACTCTCTGCGCACAATAAAACAGTGGTTCACAATATGTTTGCTGTACCTGTCCTAACACCGTTTGGAATAATCGATTGGACGATAGACGAAATCCGTGCAATTGATGTTAAAAATTCGAAACTCCTAAACAACACCGGAAACTTCCACACCAACAGTGACATAGACCGCCTCTACTTGAAACGTAGACAGCATTTGAGTGTCGCATCATATCCCTCCGACAACAGTTACGAACCCCCAAGCGTTGGAGCCCATCTATTGAGCAAATCTGTCTACACGAGACAGATAAGATCATGAGAGTTGGGAAGGAACTCCTTGGATGATATTCCCTGTATGATAATCAAAAACTCACTCCCTGGGAAGTTACCCAGCAATAATGCAGCGAATCCATGGATGAACAACCGCATGCTTATCAGCAAAAATTCATACATTGATGTTAGTAACCGCCTCAGTACAAATCTTGAGAAGCTGGGCTTCACAGAAAAAATAACACGACTCGTTAGGAAATTACAAGTACAATCCATTAATGGAACAGTTAAATGTAAACATTTCAGAAATTCTGCATCTAATAACTGCAATTACACATGTACAGATACAAAACTTATGCACATGCACACACACAACTCAAAACATCCACATCTACACATGCAATAACATCCATACCTGCACACACATGCATGCATGCAGACATATCAACCTATTTGATGTTGTGTAAATCCCAATGAGAGAGTCCTGTATCTATGTTAGAAATCGACTCTCTCTATTGGTAAAAATTTATAAAATTATAAAACCAGAACATACATAATTGTTTCTACTTTAGGCACAAGGCCAGCAATTACCCAGTGCATTACTGGTACTTTATTTTATCGACCCCGTAAGGATGAAAGGCAAAGTCAACCTCGGCGGGATTTGAACTCAGATCGTAGCGTCCGACCCTCTACTGATACTGCCAATCCACCGCCCCAGAACATACATACATAATGGGTGCAAACTCGTTTTCGAGCATTGGCATCGCCTGATAATATGCCTTAAAATATGAGGCACTAATGTGGCTCTTTAAATCAGCCAAAGACTTGCACCCTCTGGCACATATATGACAATTGTAGGCTCCTCCGGGAGTTTCCATTGCTTTATTCTGGCTGTGTTCTCATGTGTCTTTTAAGATTTCCCATGTTAGCACATTCCTTGCCACACTCCTTACACCTTTTCAGATCATAATCTACATAAGGTCTGCTGATATGACTTTGTTCGTGCTCTAGTCAAACCAGTTTTACTCAGGCAGACTCGACCACAGTGCTGGAAAACCAGATCTTCAACAGCAAAGAGTTCAGAACAGTCTCATTTCCTTACCTTCCTTTTCAGTGTAAGGTGTTCTCTCCGACGAGTTTCAAAATGTTCACTACCTGACTTGATCAAACGTCTCCACTTCACTCTCTCTTCAGCCATTTTCTCCCATTTGTCAGATGAAATTCTAGCACAAGCCAAGGTGCCCTGACACAGTCCCGGTACCGCATTTTTCGTTTGTCTGCTGGTCGCCTTCCTTCACACAGTTCTCTGTAGAGAGGTTGCTTTGGAATGCGATCATCAGACATCCAAACCACGTGTCCACAGCACCTCAACCGGTGCCGAAAGATCATGCTCTCTATAGTTACGCATCTGCTCCGTTCGAGAACTTCCAAATCACTGCCAAACATTTTCCATTGCACCCCAAGTAACTTACGAAGAGATTGTTGGTGAAATCTCTCCAGTTACTTGAGGTGCTTTCTGTATGTGACCCATGTTTCACAAGCATAAAGCAAAGAGGAGACGACACAAGTCAGATACACTTTTACCTCGGTTTCGATAGTGATACCTCGTCGGGACCATAAACGTTCATGCCACCGTCCAAAAGCATCACTGGCTCTCTTGAGTCTTAAGGATATTTCATCATCCAGTGTGCATGAGTTGTTCAGCGTACTACCAAGGCACACTAACTTGTCAGCATTTTAGCCTCTTTCGGTAGACGCACACACTTGGTATAGTGTACTCTTTTCCAGGTGCTGGCTGATACATTACACCAGTCTTTTCCAAGCTATTTGTGAGGCCCAAAACGCTGAAACATTCAGAAAAAGAGTTCGTAATATGCTACATGTCACTTTGTGAGTGTGTAAAAAGATCGCAGTCATCTGCATACAAAAACTCTCTGTTAATACTTTTGTGCTTGCACCAAAGCGCCTGATATTGAACAACCTTCCCGAAGTGCGATATCTGATGTAAGCCCTATGCGAACAATTCTTCCTGAATGCCACGAGAAACACTATAGTAAAATATAAGGAAAACAGAGTTGGAGCCGGAATGTCCCCCTGCTTCACTCCAGTTTCAACTGATATTAGTTCAGAGATGCTAACACCAGTACTGACCCAAGCCTTCATGTCATCATGAGAAGAACGCAGAATCTTCACAATCGTTGGAGGGCAGCCAAGCTTTTCCAACATTTTCCACAATGCAGTTCGATAGACAGGGTCAAAGGCCTTTGTCAAGTCTACAAAGACCTGGTAAAGGTCCATACATTGTTCGATACATACATACACACATACATACATACATTCATAAAATACATTCATAAATACATACATACATACATACATACATACATACATACATACATACATACATACATACATACATACATTGAATGTCGCATCATATCCCTCCGACAACATCTACGAACCTCGAAGCGTAGGAGCCCGTCTCTCGAGCAAGTCTATCTGCATGAAACAGATAAGATCATGAGAGTTGGGAAGGAACTCCTCGAGAGATATTCCCTGTGTAATAATCAAAAACTCATACCCAGGGAAGTCGCTTAGTATCGCAGTGAATCCATGGATGTAAAACTGCATGCCTATCAGCAAAAAATCATGCATGGATATGTTGCCAGGAAGCTCCAGAGTGAGAGTAATATAGATAAGGAAAGTAGTCTATCTTGGACCAACAACCGCTATATTGGCTCCCACTTTGAAGGATACGCTTTTGCAATCCAAGAACAGGAGATTAACACGAAATACCTGATTCACAAAAGAGATAGGGGTGCAGGCAAAACACCTAGATGTGATAACAAGTGCAATCTCTGCAGAACTAACATCGAGGATATCACCCATGTCATCAGCAGCTGTCCAAAGATGTCATCGCGGTACTATCTACCTATGAGGCATGATATAGTGGCCAAAACACTGTACAATGCAGTTCGTAAAAACGGTAGCCCCGATAATAAACATTAAAAGCTACAGCAATGTGGAAGACATCCACGTACATAATACGAAAGAGTACTGTTGGAATGTTCCAGTAAAAACCCCAATAAAATGCAGGCATAAAAGACCAGATATTATGATATGGGTCAGGGAGAAAAGAGCATGCACAGTAGTAGAAATTAGTTGCCCAGCAGATGCCAATATAATATCAAAGATTAGCGAAAAGGAGAATATTTATGCAGAACTGATGAGAAATCTGATTACACCTTCAGATTTATGTCTGTGATTATTGGGATACTGGGGTATGTTAGCAACTGCCTCAATACAAATCTTGAGAAGCTAGGCTTCACAGGAACAGAAAGAACACAACTAGTTAGGAAATTACAAGTACAATGGAACAGTAAAAATATGTAAAACATTCCCAAAATGTTGCACCTAATAACTGCATATACACATGTACAGATACAAAGCATATACACATGCACACATACAGCTCAAAACATACACATCCACACATACAATAACATCCATATCTACACATGCATGCATACATACATATCTACCTAGTTTATGTTGTGTAAATTCCAATGAGAGAGTCTTGTGTCTATGTTAGAAACCGACTCTCTATTGGGAAAAGATTTGCGAAATTATAAAACCAAAAGAACATACATTCATAAATACATACATACATGCCTCAATTGTAAGTCTCAATTGTAAGTCTTGAAATTGAGAGTAGGTGTTATCGTGATAGGATTTAGTAATATTGTTCTATTAATTTACCTTACCAGTTCGTTTTACGTGATTGTTGTCACACTGGATCGATGAAATCAAACAGTCTACTTTGCTTTATCGATATCGTAAGGGTAAATAACTACGTTGGTCTGAGTGTAAAGTAAGTCAGTGAAAAGGAACGAATCGCCACAATGCCATTTGTTGGATTCAATGATACTGAATACCAAGCCGACACATACACACACATACACACGCACGCACGTACAAATACACACATACACTCGGCCACACGTACAAATACATACACACATGCATGCAAGCACATATACACACATGTACACACATGTGTATGTGTGTATGCACATGCACACATGCATGTGTGTATATATATATATATATATATATATATATAAAGTATGCATACGTACATCATATATGTATACAGACGTAGTATGTATATACATATGGGTTTACCTAACATTTATTATAATGTTCGGTTTGTTTGTAAACAAACAGCCCGAATTAAGCCGTAGTGTCCGGCAACCATCGTTGTTTGTTTACAAACAAACCGAACATTATAATAAATGTTCGGTAAACCCATACGTACATATATATATGTATGCATGTATATACATACTACTGTACGTCTGTATACATATATGTATGTACGTATACATACTTATATTTAAGTATCAGCCGTACTAAGAGTGGGAATGAAATTTCATTTTTTCCATTTATCGTTTCCGGTACGCCCGGCCGAATAACTCACTCGATATGCAAATTAGGCTGCTCAGCCGTTAATATGCATAAGGAAAGTATATATTTTCAAACGTTCAATCGACTGACAGGAAGGTATACGGTGCTGATGACAGCTAATAAGCTAGAAACTAGTTCATCGTTCCTTTGTCAGTGTTGAACAAAAGGGCAACGATGGTTGCCGAACACTGTACGGCTTAATTCGGGCTGTTTGTTTACAAACAAACCGAACATTATAATAAATGTTCGGTAAACCCATACGTACATATATATATGTATGCATGTATATACATACTACTGTACGTCTGTATACATATATGTATGTACGTATACATACTTATATTTAAGTATCAACCGTACTAAGAGTGAGAAATGAAATTTCATTTTTTCTATATTTATATATATATATGTTATATAGTAATAATAATAAATGTGAAGACTAAAATACGAAGAATGCTCGATAAGGATAATATGTATATAAAAAATATATAAAACCATAGTGCAAATATTTATTAAAATAACAGATTAAAGTTTTAAGCAAATAATCGCTTAGTTTCAGAAGATCCCGTTAAGAGTGAAAGCAGCGATTCTTTGCTTCAACTTTAATCTCTTATTTTAATAAATGTTATTATATATATTATATATATATATATAATATATATATATATAATATATATATATATATACACTACTGCCCGTCCGGCTGGCGCCCGGCTACGTATACCTGTCCCCACCACTCCCCTGCAAAGATACCACACACCCTCCCGTGTCACATTGTCCTTCCGGACTCTCTCTCTCTCTCTCTCTCTCTCTCTCTCTCTTTCTCTCTCTGAATAACTAAAACTTTAATTGTATCTCTCTGTCTTACGGCCTTATCTCTCTCTTTTTCCCCTCCCTCTGTTTTTCTCTCTCTCTCTGTAGATGTGTGTGTGTAGTTTTCCTAATCTTTTTCTCTCTCTCTCTTTCTCTCCCTCCCTCCCCCTCTCTCTCTCTCTCTCTCTCTCTCTCTCTCTGTATGTGTATCTATTGAAGGGAGATACGGAAAGTAAAACAGTGTTGTCATATATAGAGTGAAGAGCGACAGAGAGAGTAAAGCAGTTAAATTATAGTAGAGGGGGGAATGATCTTACATACACACATACATACATACATACATACATACATACATACATACATACATACATACATACATACATACATATAAAGTATAGATATGTGTGTGTGTTTGTGTATGTGTATGTTGTGATTTGTGTATGTGCATGTGTGTGTCTGTGTTTTGTTTTGATGTTATCCGGCAATTGGCGAAATCAGGTGTGAAAGTATGTCTATTTGTGTGTGTGTGTGTATGTGTGTGTTATGCGAGCGACGACAGAAAAAATGTGTGGGATAGATACATTATTAAATTTGTCTGTATTTTAGTTCTACAACCATTATATTATGATATTTGTATCCAAATTATTTTAGATGTATGTATTACCTGCTTGCCCGTCCCTCTGTTTCTCTTACCCTGTCTCTCTCTCTCCTCTCTCCTCTCTCTCTCTTTAGATGTGTGTGTGTGTGTAGTTTTCCTAATCTGTCTATTTCACTCTCTGTCTCTCTAAGAGGGTTGCCTTTTGATGTATGTATTACCTGCTTGTGTGTTGACCGAATTTGAAGGAGGTTATCCTTTTGAAATAACCATACATAAGACGCTCATCTCTATGTTGACATATTGAAGGTAGATACGGAAAGTAAAAGGGTGTTGTCATATAGAGAGTGAGGAGAGACAGAGAGTAAAGCAGTTAAATTATAGAGAGGGTGAAAGAGGGAGAGAGAGAGAGACGACGCTCAGCTGTATCATATTAGAGAGTGAAGAGCGACGGAGAGAGAGTAAAGCAGTTAAATTATAGAGAGGGGGAATGATCTATTATAGAGAGAGGGAAGAGCGACGGAGAGAGTAAAGCTAAGAAACTATACGGAGGTGTGTAGGATACATACGTGTTGGCCGAATTTACATACGACGCTCATCTCTACGGAAAGTAAAAGAGTGCTGTCATATAGAGAGTGAAGAGAAACAGAGAGTAAAGCAGTTAAATTATAGAGAGGGCGAAAGAGGGAGAGAGAGAGACGACGCTCAGCTTTATAATATTTGAGAGTGAAGAGCGACAGAGAGAGTAAAGCAGTTAAATTATAGAGAAGAGGAAGAGCGACGGAGAGAGTAAAGCTAAGAAACTATAGGGAGGTGTGTAGGATATATACATACCTAATACATACACACGACACTCAGCTTTATAATCTCCTACTCCAGATGGAATAAGAATGAGGCGTGAGAACCGTAAACCGGGTCACCCTGACCAAACTTTAACACCCCGGCGGGCAGGCGCTGCAAAAAACATCCGGAAACTAAACATGCATCCCAGACCCGGCATGAATCGACCCCGGCGGGCAGGCGCAGCAAACAAACATCTGGGGACACACTGCTCTAACACCGGTTAGGGTTATCTCCCTTGACCTACTGCAAATCAATACATGTTTTTTACGAAGAATGGACTGTGATGTGAACTTATCTCTAAAACCCATTATGGGTCATGTAAAGAACGCTTTTTAGTTTGTTATGCCCTTGAGAAGCTCATTCGGGCGAAACGTACGTAGGTGCTATTTTAAATAAACATGTTTTAACAGTTTGTTCTTCTTTATATATTTCTCCACGAATATATATATATATGTACACACACACACACACACACACACACACACACACACACACACACACACACACACACACACACACACACACACACACACACATACACACACACACATACACACATACACAAACACTCATATATATATAAGAATGTATACGATTTTGTATATCAATATATGAATACGTATATGTATAACTTAGCATCGTACCCGTAATAAATGACTGGGTGCATAGTAAAATAGTATTTAATTTATAATAATCCTTGCCTGCAATAGTCTATATGAAAACGTATGTAGAATGGGATTTCACTTGACTTTCTGAATTTTCGATCTGCTGTTATCGTCGTGACCGTCCTTCTTCTTCTTCTTCTTCTTCTTCTTCTTGTGGAGTGGGGGTGGGGTGGGGGAGTCGATAAAATTGCTGGCCTTGTGCCAAAAGTAGAAACAATTGTTGTTATTATCATCCCGCCACCTATACCTGAGAGGGTCGTGGGAGATCCGCGAATCTCCAATTGATCCGACTGGTCCCCAAGCGAGACCGACCAAGCTCATTGTCTAACCATGGGTCTCCTGCCGATTGGTTTCACCCGTAAAATCTGTCCGGCCATTTATTCCTGATACATTTTAACAACATGCCCGTAATATCGGAGCTGTGATCTATCAATTACGCTCATTTAAATCATTTTTTTCTTGTATGCCCTTAATCTTATATTACATGTCTTCCAAAAATAGTTATTTGCTCCATCGTTACAACAGAAAATATATAGAAATTCGTATCGATTTTTATATATCCAGAGAGCCGAAGATAACGCAAGTGCCCGGCGAACGATTGGCGCTACGAACTTCTTAGGCAGTGTATAAGGTTATAGGAGGTGCAACTAAAAGAGTCTGAAATATGGAACGTGTGGCTCTTGGGTCAATGATAATAGACAACCGAGTAGTGTGGGATAGAGTTGGTGGTGGAACTCACCAAAAACACCACGAAGCTGGTACCAAAGTCACGAAGCTGGTACCAAAAAGTTACGACATGCTTGAGTGAAAGGAGTGGACTGGTAAGAGATGGAGTGTGGTGAAATAAAAAGAAATCATAAAACGCAACACAAACCTCGCATTATGAGTGGTGAGAGGAGGAAAGACGTGTGAGGTGGGAGTGCCGGAGTGGAGGTGGCATGAGGTCAGCCATCTTCGAACAGCATATGTGATTGTAGTCACGGTAGAAATTTGGCGCCAGTAGTTATTGTTGAGAGGAAAGATGAAGTATCTTTTGACTCAGAAGTGCAGACAATCTGTTAGATGCAGATCTAGTTATGTATAGGATTTACTTTCCTATTGAGAGATCCTTAGTGAGAGTGGGGCCTAACATTTTGAGCGAGCGCGAGTTCTCTTCTAATCACGTGCTGTTCCTGTTTAAGGGCGGTAAGGTGCAGCGGTATTCAACAAGGCAAATGAACAATAATAATGATTTCTGATTTAGGCACAAACCCAACAATTTCGGGGAAGGGGAAGGCAATTAAATCAACCCTAGTGTATTACTGGTGCTTTATTTTATCGACCCTGTAAAGAGCCGTAACTATATGCCGCAAAGTATGTTGTTCGGCACTCTACCAATACTTCTATCAGATACTTCTCCTTCAGTCTTGATACCAACAGTTCTGCTTTATCTTTTGAGAGGTATAGATCTCTGACAAGGTCAGTTCAGCTTGGGAACAATTCTGAGATTTAAAGCTATCGTCATCAGCCACGTAATCTTCCCCAGCAACACTATCGTGACAGTAAGCAGCATCATCTGATGTTTCAATACCATCATTTGGTGGTACTGGAATTGGCAGACTTCCATTGTGAAGCACAGGTCTCATTGCAGAATCCAAATTGGGATACACAATTTTGTGTTTATTCTTCATAGAAAATCCTGTGACATTTACTTTTCAAAAATAACAATCATTAAAATGGTATTTCGGCTCCCTCCATATCATTGGAATGACAACAGGCATGGACTTCTTTCTCTTATTGAACCAGTCACGAAACCCCTTTGAGCAAGCTGAGCAGATAAAATGTGGTGCCCATAACTTGTCCTGATCTCCAAGAGGACAGTCAAAGTATAACTTATAAATCTTCTTAGATCTCGGGTGTTATTGTACTTTTTGAGCTTTCGCAATAAATTGTCCACATACATAACGAAACACATCAGGTCGATCTCTACACTGTCTTGACATTGTTAACACTGTAAAATAAGTAAGGAAATAGATATATTGAATTTGAGATGATGAAATATTTCATTAGACCAATTATGACTGGACAATTTGAGATGTTGAAATACCTATTTCATCAGACAAAACTTGATTGGTTAATTTAAGATGATGAAATATTGCATCTGAACTATGCAGCAATGAATAATGTAGTTTATTTTAAAGGTATATTTCCATGATGTAAATGAAATACATACATACACGTCATTAATTGGAAATTCTATATAATGCATGAGCTAAAACCAAAATACTTTCTCATCTTTAAAAATGTACGTGATGTCAAAAAACTAATCGTATATTTGAAATCATTAACAAATATACTAAGTACACCTTGACATATGCTTGATGAAAAATAATTGTTGACCAGTGTTATTCTTCTCTTTTAACACATGCTTATTTTTACTTATATTGACAGAAAAATAATGACCCGGAATGGCATGCCTGCGAAGAGATTCTTATGCAGAAAATGTTCTACGTTGAAATTTATATATGTGCCGTGGAGGAAGCCATATCGGTTACCATTAAAAAAAAGCAAAGGAGTTAGCAAAAGAAAATGTAAAAATCAGTAACAGCGGTGATAAAAAAGATTACCGTAAGAAGGAAAAGAAGATGTTGAAATAAACTATTACAACATTGAAATAAAATATCACAACATCCACTTCCTTTGCTTTATTATGGTATGTTGGTATGAAATCCTAGTGTAGCAGATTTCTTAGAATGTTGGACAAAGTATTTCGTGGTATGTGTTCCGGCTCTTTACGTTCTAAGTTCAAATTCCGCCAAAGTCAACTTAGCATTTCATCTTCAGGAGGTGGATCAAATAAAGTATTAATCAAGTTCCGAGGTCAATATAATCGACTGGCCCCCAAATTGTTTTTCTTCTGCCCAAAATAGAAACTGTTAGTTTTTGTTCGACATTGCCTAGGCATAAATATATGATGTTTTGAGATGAGGAAAAAAATACACTCAGAGGATTTCATTTCAGTTGCCGAAATGACGGTAATTTTTTGTGGTCAATGAACCTAATATATGAATTGTTTTATTGCCTTTTTTGTTAGCCTCTTTCACTGTGCTGCTAGCATACTGGTCGATTATGTTAAGGTATCTAATTTATCATGCACTTAAGCTATTGATCTTTTAAAGAGTGAAAGGCTACTGGTTTGGTAAAAACAGAGCCCCCTTTCACATCGCCTGATAGATTCTATAGGCCCAACCACCAATGAGGTGAAGAGAAGATTTATCTAGCACTTGCATACTGAGCATAATGGACAGCGCATCTCCAGATTGCCCCTGAGGTTGCAAATGTCAACTCTGCCTTCGCGAGACATTGCATATCCTACAACAGCCTTATTTTCGTCAACAGAAAACTGGCTCGCGTTTGGCTGAAACCGGAAAAGAGTCCCGTTTGAAAACTTCGAACAGCCTATGTAATCCACCTTATATCTACCAGACTTGCGTGTAGGTGTTGGGACATACAGCTCGAACTGGCACGAAGAGCATGAAATAATCAACCATAGGTTACCACATACACCAATTGAACATTCAACCCGCCATTGACACCCAATACACAGAACAAAAGATGTACCACTCACATTGCCTCCTCCAGGACCCCACGACGTCGCTGAATTCCTCTGAGATTAATGCCACCACCGAGATGCACACCACCTGAACCAACCAATGTGATCCCTTATCAAGGCTATAAACCCTTTTCTCTCACTTATTTTACTTTTTCTAAAATGCATGTGATAATTTAAACATATTTTCCTCATGAAGCCGCTGGTAGTGCGGAAGTAATTTAAACTGTTAATATAAATACTCAACATTTTCACATTATGTATTGATTGAAATTTTCTTCTGCTTGTAACCAAAACTGTATAAATCTATCTATTTATCTATCTATCTCTCACTTTCTTTCTCGCTTTATACACACATAAGTATATGCATATATACAAATGTATGTATGTATATATATATCTGTATATATATATAATTTGTTTTGTAAGGTTTTGATATGAAATCGTGTGTCGAAACAAATATTGTTATACTTGGGGAGGGTCATATTGTTGTAATATTGCCAGGAATAATAACAGAACACACTCACTGTTTGGTTGGTTTTCGCTTCTGTATCTTTTATAACTCCACAGTTAATTTATTTGACAATCTATGTTTATCATTGATTGACCAGTGGTTAAAAATACAGATGTAAATATCTATATATAGTCTATCAAAGTTCTTTCGCTGCACATCTGCAATATCAGTCGTACTATTATGTTCCCTCCTATTGTATTGTAATGTCTACGCCATTTTTATTTAATTAATTAATGTATTTCTTCTTGTCTCTGTCCCTGTTCATGCGTTTGCGTGTGTGTATAAAGTTTGGTGTGTGTGTTCGCGTTTGAGTGTATGTTTTGTTTTTTTTGTATTCTATCTTTGTTCACTAGTGTGTGTTTATATGTGGTGTCGTTATTGTACTTGTGTATATATATAGGTAGTATAATAAGTAAGGCAATCAAAGATATGAAGACGGGTAAGGCGGCTGGGCCTTCGGAAATAGTTGCTGAGATGCTGAAAGCCTCTGGTACGGTGGGACACACCATGGTCACCCGGATAGTAAACCAAGTCATACAGAATGGGGTTGTTCCGAAGGACTGGCGTAGCAGCATCATCGTTAACTGTTACAAGGGTAAAGGAGACGTCCTAGATAGGAGTAACTATAGAGGCATTAAATTAATCGACCAGGTCATGAAGGTCACGGAAAAAGTAATAGCGCAACTAATCAGAGAGAGAATTGATCTAGATGAAATGCAGTTCGGGTTTGTGTCAGGCAAAAGTACCACAGACGCTATTTTCATTGTACGACAACTACAGGAGAAGTACCTAGCTAAAAGTAAACCCCTATACTTAGCTTTTGTCGACTTGGAGAAAGCCTTCGACAGAGTCCCCCGTTCCATTATCTGGTGGGCTCTTAGAAAACTAGGTGTTGACGAATGGCTTGTGAGAGCTATACAAGCCATGTATAAAGAAACAGTCAGCAAGGTTAGAATTAACAACGAATATAGTGAAGAGTTTAGCGTAAAAGTTGGTGTCCATCAGGGCTCTGTTCTTAGCCCCCTACTACTTATTATTGCCCTTCAGGCTATAACAGAGGAGTTCAAGACCGGCTGCCCATGTGAACTCCTATACGCAGATGATCTAACGCTCATAGCTGAATCAATAGCCGAGCTAGAGAAGAAATTCCAAACATAGAAGCACGGCCTAGAATCAAAAGGCCTTAAAATTAACCTGGCTAAGTCTAAAGTTCTAGTTTGTAGGAAAGAAAATAAGGCGCCATGCTAAGTGTGTAGGAAAGGCATAGGTAGAAACTCCATTTTATGTTCCAAATGCAAAGTATGGATGCATAAAAGATGTAGTGGGATCACAGGTAAGCTAACTAAGAACACAGATTTTACATGTGGCCGGTGCTCTGGTGCAATAAGTAGCAGCAAGTGCCCACAAAATACTAGCTCTTTCAATTGCGCAGAGGGTTCTATAGAAATAGTTGACAGCTTCCGTTACCTGGATGACAAAATCAGCAGTGGGGGAGGGTGCTCTGAAAGTACAGTCAGAACTGGATGGAAAAAGTTCAGAGAGCTTATACCACTATTAGCCGCTAAAGGGTTCTCCCTAAAAATGAAAGGCAGCTTGTATGATGCCTGCATACGAACAGCAATGTTGCATGGCAGTGAGACCTGGGCATTGTGTGCAGAGGATATACGCAGACTAGAGAGGAACGAAGCTTGCATGCTCCGCTGGATGTGTAATAGTAATATACGTGAACGGCAAAGCATAAACGAACTAAGGAAAAAAATTAGAAATAAGAGGGATCAGATGTTGTTTACTCGAGAGAAGGCTACGTTGGTATGGTCACGTGATGCGCATGAAAGACGACAGCTGTATAACAAAGTGCAGGGCAATAAAGATAGATGGTAGCCACGGAGTAGGCAGACCCAGAAAAACCTGGGACGAGCTGATAAATTCCGACCTCACACACTTACACCTCTCCAAGATAATGTCACTGGACCGAGACCTTTGGCGGTACTCAGTAACAGAGAAGACTCGCCTTACCTAAATACAAAGTAAAACCTACTACAGTCAGTAGGCATCTCTAATAAAATACACCCCCGTCCCACCACCCCCACCCCATCCACACCACCCCTTTCAATGCAAAGTTATGTTGGTACCACAACATCCAGGCCGAAACAAATGAGATCGTGTAGGTGTCACGACAAAAAACACACAGTCCACGCTGTAATGTGGCCGTGTAGGCAACACGGTAAAAACCTCCCAGTCCCACACTGTAAATGTGGTTGGTGTTAGGAAGGGCATCCAGCTGTAGAAAACCCGCCACACAGTCCACGCTGTAATGTGGCCGTGTAGGCAACACGGTAAAAACCTCCCAGCCCCACACTGTAAATGTGGTTGGTGTTAGGAAGGGCATCCAGCTGTAGAAAACCCGCCAGACAGTCCTATGCGAGCAAGACAACCACTCTTGCCTCAAGTGGGAAAACCCCCCGTCCAAACCCATGCAAGCGTGGAACATGGACGTTAAACGATGATGATGATGATGATGATGATGATATATATATATATATATATATATATATATTTATTTATTTACTTATATTTCCCTTAAGTCAGTATTGTTTGTTTGGGTATGGTTGTTGTTGTTATTCCTTTCATTTTTTTCTGTTTAACTTTGGTCTTCTTAGTTCTATCTCAGTTGCTTCTCTGATTTACCTACCTGTAGAGTCATTTCTATGCTTAGATATTATTTCAATTTCTGTGTTGTCTATATTACCGTCATGTCGTTGTCTGGCGTGTTCATATAGTACTGAACCGTTTTTGTTGTCCTTTTAGTTTCCCCCATTGTTAGTCTATTCTTTCTCCTATGCTTCGAGCTATCTCAGCGAACGAGAATAACACATTCTACAACTTCCACCAAAGGTCACTATATATAACAAGATAAACCCAGTACAATGCATAACAACAATACGAGCAACAACAACAACTTTGACTATAGAAATAACAGCTATAATAATAATAGTCATAATAACAGCAATAGCAGGAGAGATGAAAATAATAATTGTTTCTATTTTTGGCACAAGGCAAGCAATTATCCCAGTGTATTACTAGTACTTTCTTTAACGACCCCGTAAGGCAAAGTTAGCCTCGGCGGGATTTGAACTCAGAGTGGAAAGGGCTGTAACTCTATGCTTCAAAGCATGGCGTCCGACCCTATACCGATACTGCCAATCCACCGCCCCTGAGATGAAAATAATAATAATAGAAATAACAAGAGCAGCAAGATTAACGATAAACAGAACAACAACAACCACAATAATAATAATAGAAATAGCAGGAGCAACCACGTCAAGGTTAGGCAGAACAACAACAACCTCAAATACAATAATAATAATGGAAATAGCAGGAGCAGCAACGTTAACGATAGGCAGAACAACAACATCAACAACCACAGCAAGAACAAGAAACATAACAATACAGGTAACAACCACAATGGTAGAAATAACAGTACAACAACAATAACAATGGACAGAACAACAACAACAATACATTTAATAATCATAACAATAATAATAATGTTAACAGTAGGAACAACAACAGCCATAATGACAATAATAGTAGCACACACAACTATAACGGTAGATTTAATGACAACCCCTTAGAGAACCCCATCTTCAACCCAGCTCACAAAACATACAAGATGAACAAAATTTATCCCACTAAATTACCTTTTAATAAAAGAGTTTGTATACCACAACAAATAGATGACGAAACAGAGGCACAGATTACCATAGCTAGAAATAAACTTAGAGAGGTAATAGACCAATATACTAAGAGACAAAACAGACCAGAAATTCAACAGCTTGGAAGAAAACCTGTAGAAGGCCTACTTAGCCTCAAGCAGCGTACAAGGGATGGTGGGGTAGAGCGTCTACCCACAGATAAATCTGGTAGGATGTCAATAGACAGCATGCTGAACTATATCAAGGCTATGCAACCCTACATCATCAACACGAGCGAAACAACACAACAAACACACGAGGAAAGAGAAAAGATCCTCAACGTTCACATGATGTGGACTGACATCCTAAAGCCAAGCAGACGCACTGCCAACAACTTCCAGGCATCTAACAACGACATACCACCCTTGTATGGGCTCCGCAAAGACTACAAAACAACCAACGACCCGACGACAGGACCACCAACAAGACCTGTATGCGGAGCCAATATTGCTAGCAACTAGAGGATCTCCTACTTCCTCTCTATGGTTATACGCCCCATAATTAAGATGTCCCGCAGATATGTGACAGCGCAGAGGACCTCCTCAGCAGAATCAATGAATGCAACAAAAACAAAAACTTAACTAACTGCATAATAGGCAGTATGGCTGTAGTATAACTGTACCCATCCATTAACATTGATTTTGCTGTGGAAAAATGTGTGGAAATAATCGGTGAGAGCAAAGTGGAGTTCTGCGACGTCGACACAGATGAACTGAGCCTCCTACTTAGACTTACTTATGACACCGAACACCTAGAAAATCATGACCTTAGCTGTTTCTGCCCCAGTAGACCTATAAGAGATAGACCACCCACCATAACCCCAATGGCTAAAAGACTCCCATGGGAAGATGGAATGGATGGACCAAAGCCATATGGACACCCAAAAACAATGATCAGGTGAGAAAAATGGTCACACATGCAATAGGGGCTAGAATTAAAACTACCCTAAAAGGCCATATGTTTAAATTTAATGAAAAATCTACACCCAGAATGAAGGAGCAGTCATTTGCGTCAGCGTAGCAGGCGATGTTACCAATCTATTTATCAGAGAACTCCTCGAAGAGAACTCCATAGACCTCGTCATGTACTCTCGTTACGTAGACGATATCAATTTAGTAATAAGAGAGTACTAATAAACATGAATTAGAAATTAGCACAATGGAGACCTTCCACACACCAGAGTATAACTATAACTGTTGACTACCCGTTCAAACACCCTAACAATAGACTACCAGTATTAGACACGGAACTCTGGATTAACACTATAAACAACAGGGCCCAAATTCTCCACCCACACTATGCCAAACCCATGCCCTCCAAATACCTGATACTCAAAAGCTCAGCAATGTCCAATAGTAGGTACACGAAAAATTGCTGTTATAAAAGAATAATGACTTTGTAAATATCTGAGGAGACTAAAATTTTACGATAAAAGTGTTAGTGAAAAAAAATATATGGAATTTACATCTATGAAAAGAAAATAAATTAATTAAATTGATAGGTATATTTATATTGATAAAATTATATTAATGCATATAGATATGATAAATAAGAGTTAGATGTAATTGAAGAGTGCTGTTAAAAACGAGGGGAAATAAAAAAATATAAGGAACTGTTTCTTTGTTTAGTCATTATTTGTATTAATTTATCTTGACTCTGTTTTCCTGTATTTTTCATCGAAAAAAATGTTTAAATACATCTTCTCTTTTCATGATATTCGGATTACATTGAGTTCTTCATACGGATTGGACACTACCGTACATTTTGGTAGATTTATCTACATATATATATATATATATATTTATATATATATATATATAGGAACAAGTAAGACCCCGACGGCCGAGCTCAAGCCGTTTCGACCACGATTGGTAGGGTTTGGGGAAAATGTGTTGCTGTCGTTTCTCTTAGGTTGATGGTCTGCATGCGTGTTCTGTCATTAAGAACAGAAGGAAGAAAAAGAAAGAAGCAAGCCGCCAGCTAACTGAATCTGTGAAACATTTCTGATAATTGTTTGGAAATATTTCACTCTAAAGACATATATGTTCTGAAGGTATGGCTTGGTCTGGAGGGAAAGATTGTACCCATAACGTTTGCCTGCCTTCCAAGCCTGATGTGATTGATATGGTTGTTGTTCCCGAACAATTGCATATCACCGACGGCAGGGATAACATGGGTAGGTATGGGGAATTCCAGAAGGATCAGCGTAATGATCAATATGGAGCTTACAGTTGCATAAATGTTATAGATAACTAGTAAAAGGGAAAAGGGTAGTATGAATACAGCCACGAAACGAAAGCTACTGTAACAGAGGTATTCCACTCATCCATATTTACGGCTTTACACTTACGTACAACTATAGTAAACTTTTATTCGATACAAGTGTTCCGTAATGTAATGATGAAATAAGTTTCTGGTGAACCTATGCGTTTAATAATCTCAAATCTCGGTCAGAGTTATTTTGCTTTTATAGCCAAAGATAACAATATTTTTATATAAACACAACGTGGTCGAAACGGCTTGAGCTCGGCCGTCGGGGTCTTACTTGTTCCTATTACCCACTCTACTACCCTAAGTATTGAGTACTTTGGTGCGTTATGGTCCACCTGGTTCCTTACCATATTTCCTTCGTTATATATATATATATATATATATATATATATATATATATATACCCCGATTTCCTTGATACAGAACCTTTTGTTTCGTATCTTAGACCAATTCGCTTCACAGTTGACAGAGATGTTTCAAGATTTTCTTTCTTTAGAAGATCAAAAATGTCCTTGTAAGTCAAGTTTGCCTGCCTTAATCCTGCAATTCTGTTTTTTGTTTTCTCATCAAGAAATTTTCCTTTTCTCCGGGGAGTCATTTTAAATTAGGAACTATTATATGATGTAATGTTATTAATCTGAAAAATAACAACTATCCATTAATATTCACTTATTACATCCCAAAACACGTGATATATATTTTTTCTTATAATATTACATTGGCTCATTTTTCTTTAACACGGGTGTATATTTAATACGGAAATGGCTTCTACAGGACTAGAAATGTTTCAGGGCTTCCTGATGATTTCTCCCGAATAAAACAGTTCTAGTCCTGTAGAAGCCATTTTTATATTAAATATTTATACCCTGCTATGTATTGAGTTCCTTACTTACTGTGGTTACCCCCGATTGAACCCGGGATAAAGTTACACACACACACACACACACATATATATATATATATATATTGGTAAACGGAAAAGAAAATGCTGACAAATTATTCACAGTGAAAAATAGTTTAATTAGGAATAAGTGAGAATTAGTATTGGTTAGTATTCAGTTTTGGTTTTAAGTTTTACCGGTTGCGCATTTCTAATGCTTTTCAAAAATAATTTTGAGATAGAGCGTCCGTGATGTTTGCTCTAATCTGATTAGTTTTGGAAATTCTACCTGTTTTTATGTTAAAAAAGTGGCTCCAGCGGTATTAAAATAAGTTTTGCGCCAATTCGTGTTGCAAATTTTTGCAACACGAATTGTAGATATTAAATTGTAGATAGAAAGTTCCTCCATTTTGTGGCCTCCTTGAAGGAAAGTAAATATTAACAGGAGAATATAGGTATAAGAAAATGTCTTATTTTTTGCATTTTTTTTATTCATGAGGTATTATTTCTGTTTGAATAGAAGTGAATTCTAAAAAAAAAATATTTAGAACGATTTACTACGAACTCCTGTAGCTTATTTAGAAATACAAAAGTTTTAATCCATTGCTTTCGCAGCGGAAATTCAATATTACTTTATGTTTACATATAGAAAGTGAGTTCATATTTAGTTTATATTATATATCTCAATTTGAAATAACCAATGTGCGTAAACACAAACTTTTGTATAACAAAAATATTTACTGTTAATGAGAATAAATAATTATTTTTATGTTCATGCAAACATAAAAAGCAGGTGGAAACTGATGAGAAAATAAACATTTATCTGTTTAGATTTGAGCAGCTGCAATCAGGCGATAGTATTGTCTGTACAGCAACATAAACAGTGGAGAAAATGTAACATCTAATTAAGGAACGAAAATAGTATCTGTATAGATGCAAAAATATAACAATAGGTCTTTATGTTAGTGTTTCTTAATATTAAAGAAAATTATTTTTGCCTCACTGTGAAGTTAATTACATTTAGCACGTTGAGAATACACAATGTTGTGAAGGAAATTCAAACTGTGTAGATCGAGAAAAAATACGTTTAACCCTACAGAAGAAAGGAGAGCAATTTTATCATCGTCTATCTTGTTATCTCAGAAGATAGTATTTTTATGAGCTAAAGCTCATGAGTTGTCTCGGCGGTCAATATGTTATTTTAGAGATCACAACAGAGCTGCTGGGTGAAAATGAATCAAGTGTCCGAACTGGAAAAGTGACTCACTAATCACTTTTCTAAATATATGGATAATCAGCCAAAACATCGTAGCGGGGAAAGTTCTTAAAGGAACTGCCACACTCGTATATCAGCTTGGCAGTGTCAGTTTTGACAAGAAACTTGATACTCATAACAGAGTCGGAGATAATATTTAAAAGGTCCGAGAGTCTCTCTCAACAGACCCAGGTTGAATACCAGATCGGAGTGGTGGATAGTCGGAATTGTTAGAGCATCGAACGTGATACTTCACAGTATTTGTTCTGACCCTATGCATTTTGAGTTTGTCTGTGACGTCATTGGTGCAAAGCCGTATCAAGCCTTTTCCTTTCTCTTGGATGATATTACTAGCGTCGAAAGGGGAGGCTTTGACACATGGCCAACTTATGGTGGTCTTCTACGAAATCACCCTCCGGGTCAGCACCGAGGGGACGAAATTGTGATGTGCAGATTCCGGGTTTTATGAGACCTACAGTAGTCAAAAGTATATACATGCTTCGATAGTATCATAAATATCCATAAAAGAATTTACGTTCATGCTATACTGCCGTTATCTATTGAATCGTGTGGATTCTAGCCCCAGTCATTGGTTACCCGTCTTTATCTGTAAGAAGACTCAACTCTGCGTTCATCGATAATGTGTACTTTATATTTACAAATCTCAAAAACAGCTTAATCAAAAAAAGCTTTCAAATAACCATTTTAAAATGTTTTTTAATGTCATAGCTGTTGTGTAGTCAATCCACTTGAAGTGTTTATAAATATTTGTGCACCTGCGAAAACGGTTCCATGTAAGTAACTAAGCAAATTAGTTATTCCTTTCTATAAGCCGTAAGTATAGCATCCCTTTTATAGGTGGCAGAAAGGAATAACTAATTTTAGTGATGGTGGAACGGCAGTGTTGGATTCCTAGAAAAAACAGCCCATCTACAGTATAGATTAGCCAAACACCAGAAACAATAGCTAAATTGATTACCAGTAATCAATTTAGCTATTATTTCTGGTGCTTGATTAATCTATACTGTAGATGAGCTGTTGTTTCTAGGAATCCTACCCTACCACCCAACCATCACTCACCGTATTATGTATTCATGATGGTATAGCAAGGAGCAAAATGTATATAATTAAACGTACATTTAGTCTGAAAAAACATTTGTTTTATTTATTCAAGGTGCAAAGGTTTTGAGTTCAAAGGCTTGTGGCTGTCGACTAATATTGCTTTTCATCCTTTCAGGTTTTACGAAATAATTACTAGTCAAGTCCTCGACTCCAGTTGACTTTGCATTATAAATTCTTTACAAATCTATGATATTGTATGAAAGCGAATAAATATTTCTTTGTTGCTTTATATTGAATTTTCTATTGAAAATATTTTTACTTAATATTTGAATCTCTAATCCTTCTAATTACGAGGCCTACCCCATAAATATGAAGCCTCAATCAAGTATGTTGAGTACGTGGAAACTGTGCTGTCCCCTCAGCTGAAGTGTATCTAAGATTTAAATGGTTAGTCCTATCACGTAATATCATCCACATTCTCTCTGAGAATTGTGTTTTAAATACAAAGCTAACGAGGAATACGAACCCATATACATTATAATTCAATGAGTAGTTAGTTTAGTTAATCGAACAAGTAGAATATTTATGGATGTATATATACATGACCCCCCAAAGTTATAACAATATCTGTTTCAACACATAACTTCACATGAAGAATCTTCTATAACAAATACAAGAACGAAGTAAGTAAGAATATATATAAACATATATATATATATATATATATATATATATATATATATATATAGATGAGATTCTACAGGACTAGAACTGTTTCATTCTTTAGAAATCATCAGGAATCTGATTCCCGATGATTTCTAAAGAATGAAACAGTTCTAGTCCTGTAGAATCTCATCTATATTAAAACTTTTATACTCTGCTATGTATTGAGTACCTTACTTACTGTGGTTACCTCCGATTCAACCCGGAATAACGTATATATATATATATATATATATATATACACATATATATATATATATATATATATATATATATATATATATATATATATATATATATATATTTATTTATTAAAATAACAAATTAAAGTTTAAGCAAAGAATCGCTGCTTTCACCCTTAACGGAATCTTCTGAAACATATATATGCATAGATAGATAACTAATTGACAGTAACATTAAGACAGTATTTAAGCAAGACACGTATATGAAAACATATATAAACGTGTATTATACATATATATACAATAGCGTCCGAAACGTTAAGACACTTCTACTATATCAGAAGATAGAATGAGAAATTAAAGAAGACATAGAAAGATCGAAGAGACGGGCAGGGCGGAAACGGAAAAAAACTTTCTATAGAAAAATAATAGATCCATTCATGTTGCCATCTCTTATAAATATATATATATATATATATATATATATATATATATATATATATATATATATATATATATATATACAAATATTAATAAAATAGATGTTCTTTTGATCAATTACATTTTATTATACATATTTAACCATTTAACATCTCAGGGTATGTCATGTATCATTATATTTTGTCTGATGAGGATGTACTGTTGTACCTCCGAAATATGTATAATAAAATGTAATTGATCAAAAGAACATCTATTTTGTTAATATTTGTATGTTAATATTAATAACTCTGGAAAATTATATTCGTAGAGTGCTTCCAATCTACTGTAAAACTCATTCTCTGATATACCCATTGAATCTTGTTTAACTCTTTAATATATATATATATATATATATATATATATATATATTGTAGGATGAAAAACATTGGAGAAAGAGGGAAAAAAACAAATGAATGATACAACGATCTACTAACTCAAGATTTGAAACTGTTTCTTTGAGATATGAAAAATATATTTCGATCTATGATAGAATGTAAAATATAGAGAGAAGTGGTGAACTGTTGGCTGGTAGCAAATCCATTGCGCGTGAAACAGCTAGTCAAACATACTCTCTGTAGCAGCGGAGATATTTCCAGTAAAATCTATATCTTGATAGTAATAAAGCTGGCAAAGTTAGATGAAATCTGATCGAGATGTCTCACTAGTAACCATCTTTGTTCAAATCATTTGGAATAAGCTCTGTGGTCAATCTAATATATCACGTCTATAGTCGAGAAGTTAATACGTTCAAGGAATACCTTTTTAGCACATTGAGTATGATTGATTTTTTTGTTGGTTAATGAATAATTTAACAAGAATAATTTATTGTATACACCCAGCTTCACTTGGACTCCGTGATCAGAACCAGAGTCATGAACAAATTGCAAAGTAGACTGATGTGATTGGGGTTTTCAAGTTATAAAGAAGTTCAACTCAACACCGCAAGTTAATAAACCACCTATCAATTTTCCAGAGATTCTGTTACGAATAGCCAAAATCCTAAGCGTTGGCGTGCGAGAGCATTATGGACCGAAACATTATGATGATGTTCCCCAATTTCGTGTGTTTTCTCAACAGTTCTACCATTCTCTGAATAGCAAGCTAAAATGATTCCCGTGTATTGACAATAGCTATACATGCATGCCCAAGGGAACGCAAATAAATTTGGCGTGTATCAATAAAACAGGTGGGGCAGAGCAGCTAAATTAGGCAATTTTCCCTCAAACACCCCCTAACCCCCAATCTTATCTAAGCTGTTGTTTACAACACCTCATATCTTCTTCCAAGAAGCGCGGTAAATCGTCGAGATAGGTATTAAGTTCTATCATCTTCAGGCCATGACTAGAACCCCCACAGTTGCGTAAAGTGGTGCTGAAAAACCGCACCGATCCGTTTGGAATTACGCGCCTAATATGGTAGTCAGTCAGAGACCTAATTGTGGTTTTGTGTCCAAGTCACCCCTTTTCTATCCTGGTTCATTCAATGCTTACGTTCTCGCATGTATAAGCAGAGGCTTTACCTCTGACAACACAGCATTCATGTTTCGCGTGAAAACTTGTCGAGTTCTCTTTTCGTTGCTAGCACGTCATTACAATGCCTGTTCAAATCGTACATTTTAATCTGCTGACTAGCTTACTTCGTAATATATTCTTCTCTATAGATACACATATACTTCATCAATTTTATTCTAATTTATCATTTCAGAGAGACACTTCACCGGTTGTTGATACTCACCCTTGTCAAATAATACTAAGCTTGTTCGCTAATCCAGTCGCCGTATGTTTTCTGCGGTAGAATCGACTCGATCAGCTTCCAGGATCTGACTACGTATCTTAAATTTTGTTGACCATGAAAATCACAAGCATTGTGGTTTATATAGATGACTTGCCAAAATAGTTTCCACCCTTTGCTATTCCTATCCGCTGGCCAAACAAATCATCTATTTTGGTATACGTAACTCTAGATGGACATATTCTGGAAATCTAAAAGAAATCTGTTAGATAACATCGCCTATTTGCCTATATGTGAGGATTTTACAACCCTGTCTCATATGGGCTACCCTCTAAAAATCCCAGCATCAGAGATGACATTCCTATTGACTGCTGGCACGATCGTACAGGGTACCTCAAAGTGTTGTAGTATATTTCGTAATTTACGTTATTTGATTAGAAACCAAATTAATACACCATTATCGTAATTCTTAGCAAAATAAATTAGCTAACTGTAATCGTATAGTTTCATAATGGATGTAGTTAAAATAATATGGCAGATTTTCAGGATTGGTTTTGTGGGATAAAATTCATTTGTCTTAGCAATTTTTGTAATTGCTCACAGAATTTTATCCAACAAAATTTGAAACAACTTAGATACTTTCGACTTATCTTTTATAATCTAAATGGATTCCGTAAGTTTCCTAAATGTATAAATACCATTATCTGAAAAGGTCATAGAGGCATTTATTGCTACTGTTCCAACACAGTCTACAGAAACTCTAGAATGAACATCTAACCTGACTGTTGTTTCTAAAAGATTAACTTTTCAAGAAGATTAAAAAGCCTTTTCAAACAATGCCATTTCTGTAATAACGCAAACCTTTTGATCTGTGTAGCTGACTAGTGAAAATATTTGACAGACTGCATTGTTAATTTCCTTTTATTGAATAAATTTCTTGCATGAGAGACTTTTCAAAATGGCTCTATATATTACACTTTAACCAAAGAAATTAAGTGCAGAGCATTTTACACGTGGTGTCTACTATTTCCACAGAAGAAATGACGTTTATCCTTGATTAGAAACAGCAGCCAGAGTAGAATTATATTCTTAGATTTCTGTCGGCTATGGGAAATTGGCAACATTAAATGTTTGGATGTTGCTGTATGCTTCTGAGCTCCGCTGTGTTGACTCATATGAGCAACCTTGCCTAAAATTTGATATCAAATCGTGGCTATTATTTTTTTTAGTAGTGTTCGCCTAACCAGTGAAATATTATGACTTTTAACGTGTGTGACTCAAATGCCCCGATTGCGATATTGGTGAGCTGTTAGATTTAAGATCACAGTTTTTAATTAGAGTTTTGAGTACCCGAAGATACCCATTTAAACTTTTATCTGATTGTTGATGTTTTCTCACTAGTAATTGAGTGGTATACACTTCATTTATAGGTTTGATATAAAGAGATTGTAAAATATTAATATCAGTTTCATAATCGTGGCACTCTTCAATACATTTGAATATATGGGACAATGCAATAAGCACTCCCAACATATGTAAACACTCAGCAGAAAAAAGAAATCAACTGGATGCCTCACTTGTGTTAGGATCTATATCCAAACTCTGGTCTAATTAGAAGAAATGATTTTGTTGAGTAAAGTATAAAGACATTAAGAGATATTATAGAAAAGGCCATAGAAATATTTAATCTACTTAATAAGTTATTAAAGAGGTAGTAGTATCTGCTATTGATGAGAATATTACTTTTGAAGAAGAAAGTGATACTTCAGATTATTCTATTGTTGTCACGCTTAACCAATGAGGGCATGCTGTTGCTTTCTTCTCTTGTGCGTCACGCCATTGGACCTTGGAAGCATCATCTTACTTCAAAACACATTATTCTAAGAAATGATGAGATACCAGATGCATATAGGTTTAATCAACTCCAATATTGATAAGATCATGCGTTGAAGAACATTGTATATTGGTCCGATAAAAATGATATACTTCATGGTATGTTATCTTGAGTGACGTATACATCTTTCGCTGCAGCTATCTTATTCAACCTGCACGGATGTTTGTGCCGTTGTCATCTACCATTTTCAATGGAAAAAAATAGAAAGTAAAAAGAATACCCTATCAGATTTGTTGCAATTACTATTCATATAAAAATTCATCTCATTAAAGCAACACAATCTTTTCGGCGTCTTGAATGTTGATTTGAAAGGGATTTTACTAATAAATAATTGTTTTTACTTTTGGCACAAAGCCAACAATTATCCCAGTGGGATTTGAACTAAAGCCATAAAGGGCCGTAACCCTCTACCGATACTACCAATCTACCTCCATTTACTAATAAATAATAAAAACCGATACTTACTTAATATTATAAATGAATATTCATGATTTCCTTATGTTTTTTCTATGACCATATATCATATCATCCAGTATCATTCAGGTCTCTGTTTAGTTGTTTATATATTTGATTTACCTGCATATATCTGGTCGGATTGTGGAGCATCATTTATGAGTCTGAAACATTGACAATTCCTATCTAAAAAAGCTGTTGCTACGAGGCGCACATCAAGTTTTACCCACAAGGAAATAATCAAGTGGAAAAATATAATAGTGCTGTTACAATGGCCTTAAATTCTCATGGCTTCCCACTATAAGATTATCAGAGATACTTCTTAATGTTTGGAATTCTATTAGATCCATTTTATGCACTGCAACTAACATCATAGGGATCTCAACCCCTTTACAGTTGATGAAACCAAGTTATGTTTCTTTTAAATGTTACGTGTGAGCAAGCAAGAACGAAGCCCTTGTGGATAGATTTGAACTCCATTTTTCTGATGGCCAACGAAATATCCGACATCTTCTAGAGAACAATTAGAGGTGAATCAAACATTAGAAGTGGTTTGGGATTAACATAGCAATTATGTTAAACACCAGTAAAACTCAATATTTGACAAATGTCTCTTTAGAAAAACTATCATTAACTAAACGATCAAAGAATGAATCTCAAAATAACCAGTATCACTAGATCGATCTGAACTGATGCGAAAACCTGCTGTTTTGTTTAATACATGGATCTAAAACATGTTTCCTGATTATTTTATAAATCTACAATTAACCATTATGATACATACATATTTATTCACTTTCTTATACAAACTGAATGTTGCCGTATATTTTGTAATCTACGTTGTTTGTATACACTGGAGTGTTTCAGGGATTTGTCTTCTCGTAGAGTGTATGAAAAACTCATGCAATGCATGGGAGTAAAACACAGAAATAGGCATATGCTCAAAGATAATCCCATAAGTGGGAAAATGTGCAAATTTCCAGAATAGAAAAATACGCAGTAATTGTATACTCTAAGATAATTATAAAGGATGCTAATATACAATTCTTTGTAAACCTCATTTGTTTTGTAATATATATACATGATATGAAAGAGAGCTGTTTGTTGGTTGGTTCCTCCGTACATGACACAAAATCGACAAAAGAAGAAAAACAGCCTGGCTATGCTAATCAATCTGACTGCTATTTTTAGCAAGTTGCGAATGGACCATGAGGGATTCTCACTGCACGTTCATTGTCGGTGGTGATCGTGTTTCGCAGCCAGAGTCTCCGATTGAACGCTGGTTTATACACACGCACACAAGCACAAACACGGACATATACACACACACACATGCATATACACACGCGCGCACATACTCACACATACACACAAACACATTTATATATAATTATCTATACATATATAGAATTATCTTTAAATGTATATATAACTAGCAGTAAAGCCCGGCGTTGCTCGGGGTCGCTCAGTAGCTGTGTTAAAGTTACAATGTTAAGTTTCTTTATTGGCTTAAAAACTGTAGTGTCTACTGTGCAGACTTGCATGTGGTGTTTTTGATTAATATTCCCTCAACCAACAATATGCCTTATGGAAGTTAAGAAAACATAACGATAACCCGAATGTTATAACAAAAGAGGATGCTGGGGATAGAAACTACACTGGTTATTTATTAACAAAGATCGAAAATGTAAACACTGCAACGCAGAGAAAAACATTAGCGTAACCAAATTATCAGTTATGTCTGTCTGCACGCCTATATCACCTCTCTGCACGACTGTCTGTCTGCACGCCTATATCACCTCTCTGCACGACTGTCTGTCTGCACGTCTATATCACCTCTCTGCACGACTGTCTGTCTGCACGACTGTCTGTCTGCACGCCTAACGACGAAATATTTGCTTGTTTTACGTAGTCTTTAAATAGACTTGTTTTCAAGTAAAAATATTGTTTTAAAATGCTTTTAAATGGAAATGAAGCAAAACGGAAGCCTAGTGTTCGAACTGATGAATTTTTCAGGTCAATATTTTGCTGGCTCGACAACTGAGAAAGCCAGCGTAATTTTTTACGTAAGACGCTCAATGTAAACAGAACAAAGGGAAATAACTGATCACTTACGCTCAAAAATCGATACATTATATTCGATTTCGTCACATAGGGTGGGTCAATTTGAAATTTTTTTTTCCGATGTCTTCCCTAGGGCTCAATGTACAAGTATAGCAATTTCGGTGCAATTCCGTGAGAGATTCTAAGAGGAGATGTGTGCCGAAAATCGATAGACAGACAGACAACCACAGTTTTATATATATAGATTATCTATACATATATATATATATATATATATATCTTTATATATATATATATATATATATTGCATGCTCCGCTGGATGTGTAACAGTAATATACGTGAACGGCAAAGCATAAACGAACTAAGGAAAAAATTAGAGATAAGAGGGATCAGATGCTGTTTACTCGAGAGAAGGCTGCGTTGGTATGGACACGTGATGCGCATGAAAGTCGATAGCTGTATTACAAAGTGCAGGGCAATAAAGATAGACGGTAGCCACGGAATAGGCAGACCTAGAAAAACATGGGATGAGCTGATAAACTCCGACCTCACACACTTACACCTCTCCAAGACAATGTCACTGGACCGTGACCTTTGGCGGTACTCAGTAACAGAGAAGACCCGCCTTGCCAGTAGGCATCTCTAACAAAATACACCCCGTCCCGCCACCACCCCCACCCCATCCACACCACCCCGTTCTATGTAAAGTTATGTTGGTGCCGCGCCATCCAGGCCGAAACAAATGAGATCGTGTAGGTGTCACGACAAAAAAACACACAGTCCACGCTGTAATGTGGCCGTGTAGGCAACACGGTAAAAACCTCCCAGACCCACACTGTAAATGTGGTTGGTGTTAGGAAGGGCATCCAACTGTAGAAAACCTGCCAGACAGTCCTATGCGAGCAAGACAATCACTCTTGCCTCAAGTGGGACTACCCCCGTCCAAACCCATGCAAGCGTGGAACACGGACGTTAAACGTTGATGATGATGATGATGATGATATATATATCTTTATATTTATATGGTGAAGGCGTGTGGCTGATTGGTTAGAAAACTGGATTCGCAATCGTGAGGTTTTCAATTCGATTCCCGGACCGGGCGATGCGTTATGTCCTTGAGCAAGACACTTTATTTCATATTGCTCCTTCTAACTAGAGTTGCGACCGATAGATAGCAATTGGAAAGACCAACGGAAACATTGTTTCCTCGGTCCGATTTGACGAAAGTCGATCGACATATATTATATGTATACATATAATATAAAATATTGGAACTTCCATCATTCTTTTAAGAAACGTGGACCAACCACGTCCATACTGGCGGAAAATGAACCATCTCTAGAGGTGAATATCCTAGGAAGCAATGATCAGGGAGAAAATGCATTTATTCCTAAGATTCACCTTATCCCTTCCTCTACCGAGCTGCCTTTCAAATTCTCTTCAGTTTCCTGTTAGAGCCAGTTTTGCTATGACCATACATAAAGCTCGGGCTTTCAAAGTTGTAGAATTGAGTACAAGAGAATCGCCTTTTACTCATGGACAGTTATATGTATGTTCACGAGTGGGAACTCCTAGACATCTTCACACACACACACACACACCATGGACTCGCCTAATACTGTAAACCAGACAAATATCCAATACAGTTATTTTCTCTTCTTCCTGACTTCTCTTATGATCTGTTTACCCGGGCGAAGCTGGGTAAACAGATGATGCGCCAGTATATATATATATATATATATATATATATATATATATATATATATATATATATATATATATATATATATATATATATATATATATATATATATATATATATATATAGAGAGAGAGAGAGAGAGAGAGAGAGAGAGAGAGAGAGAGAAAGAGAGATACAAAAGAGGGATAATGCATTGTTATTAGAAGTTGAATTTACTGCTATTGGATTGGCACCAGGGTGGTGGATTGGCAGTATTGGTAGAGGGTCGGACGTCATGCTTTCCATCATAGTTACGTCCCTCTGAGTTCAAATCCCGCCGAGGTTAACTTTGCCTTTCATCCTTACGGGGTCGATAAATGTACTGAGTAATTACTGGCCTTGTGCCAAAAGTAGAAACAATTATTATAGAACCTATTTGAGAACATATAATATTATTAATCAGCAAGTATAAAGAATATATCTCCGATGTTACTAACAATTAGAAAGCAGTGGAGTCATAAGAATTGATTAGACGTTTGGATCTGGGGAATGCTACAATATACTTTAAGTTGTAAGAAGTAAAGCGATAAACATTTCCTTATTCGTGATTGTTGAACAGAAAAAAAATGAAAGTACATATGTAATTAGAAACAGAATGTATAACTGAATAAGTATATCTAGCTTGAAACTTTGGGATGAGATATAAAAAATAGATACATAGAAATAAACAGTTACTTATAATGCATATAGGCAGGCATATATATATATATATTTTTACTCTGATACTGGTTCAGTCTAGTTCAACCGGATTGGTCTGTCCCAGTCATTCATTGAGCAACATCGGTGAAGTTGGCACCCTTAACTCACGGTTGGGTGCGGATGCATTCATGTATATGTGTGTGTCCGCATGTATCTGTGTGTTTCCAAATATATTATATATATATATATATATATATATATATATATATATATATATATATATATATATATATATATATATATATATATATATATATATATATATATATATATATATATATATATATATATATATATATATATATACTCAAAAACAGAGACCCCCACACACACATACACACATACACATACACACACACACTCATGTATATACATAAGTCGATATGGTAGAGCCGCTAGAGAGTTGAATGAAGTAGCTTAGAATATTTGTTGAACCGGCTATTTTCACTCTCAACTCAAACTATGATTCTAATGCAGTGAATTGACGGAAGTGATATACCTTTGTGTATCGGTTGCAGTAGTTTACGTTCCAATATCAAAATCTACTGTGATGTTACTCATCTTCTCGCTTCATATAATCATTCAGACAAAGAATCAGTGCTTTTAGGAATGTATAAGTGTCAATGGGGTGAGGAATCAATTTCGAACGAATACCTCAACATATTGACCTATTTTCTTCGTTAGATTATGTAGCCACACACACACACGCACACGCACACGCACACACACGCACACGCACACACACACACACACACACACACACACATATATATATATATGTATATATATAGTAAATTAATTGAAGAAATAGATATATCGTTACACAAGTATAGATATATATAAACACGTCCAACCGATACCAAGTTTTGCTCTATGAAAGAATTAACAGAAATCAATCCATTCAGAGTGTAATATAATCATATCTGGGAAAAGCAAACAAGATAAGAAAAAAATCTTTACTTTCTTACTTGAATGTCCCTACTGCAGTTTCATTGAGAAACTAACAATACTCCGAGTATTGTGAGAAAACTCAAAACATCAGGAGACTTTTCTCAGTCAAGGAAGGCAATTCAAGACAGAAAATGTTTTCCTTATTGTTCGCTATCAGCAATAATTTCAAATGGAATAATATCACGTGATCAGCGGTTAACAGGTGGACATTGGCAGGTAGCATGCTGCTAGAAAAAACAGTCTGAGTATTGTTATTTTCTCAATGTGAAGTAAGGACATTAAAGTAAATAAGTAAAGATAGTGTTCTTATCTTGTTTTCTTTTCCCATATATGATTTTATATATATATATATATATATATATATATATATATATATATATATATATATATATATATATATATATATATATATATATATATATATATATATATATATAAACACACATGCAAAGATTTCTCTCTATTTCTCTCTATATACATATATAATGTTAATATATACATATTCATATGTAGAAAAGTCAACAGAAAAATAGAAGGTATTCTCTTGCTGACTCGTGTGCGCTGGGTAGCCTCTTGATCTCTGGAAAGGCACCAAAGTAATGCCAATCGGAAGTTATAATCCCAATTTTCAGAGCCAAGAG
Source organism: Eledone cirrhosa (assembly GCA_964016885.1). Lineage (NCBI taxonomy): Eukaryota > Metazoa > Mollusca > Cephalopoda > Octopoda > Eledonidae > Eledone > Eledone cirrhosa. The sequence goes on along the minus strand of OZ024743.1, from coordinate 28,735,373 downwards.
AGATTGTTCCAATTACTGAGGGACCTCCATGTTAAGCCTCCCTGGTAAAGTCTATGCTATGCGTCTGACCATATGCTATGCGTCTGAGATGCAGGGAGATTTTCGAGTCCAAGCTAACTGATGCTTCGCCCGGGACGCAGCACAGCTGGCAGGTCTTCGAGAAATCGTAGGAGTATTGACAAGAGGAGTATGCTTGTTTTGTCGACCTTGAAAAGGCATATGACCGCATTCCTCGGTTTGTTTCTCAATACTTCAAAAATTCATGCATTTAAATCCATCCACTCTAAAACTGCTTCCTCAATTCAGAACGTAATGAGATATAACTCTATGCTGCAAAGCATGTTGTCTGACGCACTACCGATACTGCCAATCCACCGCTCTTGAAACCAGTAAAATAATGGTTTGTGATTTAGGCACAAGGCCAACACATTTTTACGAGGAGGGGGAAGTCGATTAAATCGATTTCAGTGCGTTAATAGGATTTGATTTCATCGACTTCCATAAGGATGAAAGGCAAAGCTAATATCAGCTGGATTTGAACTCAGAACATCATAAAAGGACGTAACTATAATCCGTTAAGCATGATATCTGACGCTCTACCGATACTGCCATTCCATCTTCCTTGAAACCAGTAAAATAATGAAACACTGATGAACGACTATAACCAACCCTGTTGCTATCTGAAATCAGAATACAGAATAATTGAATAATATAAATCTGTCTACTCTTTTAGAATGCATTTTACTGAATGCCTCTTTATTTGCGTATATGATGGTTGGAACGGAGGCTGTTTTTCTATTTATTCCGGAATTTTGTGAGATTTACAAAATTGGAGTATTGAAATGAACATTCTTCTTCAGATGCCTGTCACAGCTGATGTGTCTAACTAATACAGGTCAACTGTTTTACACTGTTATATTACTAATTCCGAATACACTAGGTTCAGTTGTGATTAACACAAATCAGACGATTCTTATTGTAACAAATAAACTCTATCATTTTAAATAAATTTGAATCAAATTCGATCTCCATAACGACATAAATGGCCATAATATATGATTTTACGTTTGAAAATCAAATGTTTCTCTGATCGATTAATATTATTGATTTTGGAGAATTAACTATTTGCATTATATCATGTTTCAAAAAATAGAGCAATACGTTGTAGTTAGAGGATAAGATGAAGATCTTGGTTGCAGGTATTTCGGAAACAATCGATTGTAGCACTCTCACCTATTCACTCATTTTAAACATAGTGCACTCTTTTCAAATGTGTGTGACAAATACAAAAGAATTAAAGACCATTATCTCTAAATAATATTAATATGAATGATGATGATTATGAAGATACGTCATTCTTTATTGGCCACTAAGGCTGGAAAACAAGGAACAATACAAATGGACAAAAGGGACTGATATATAATTAATCATGTAACCAAAGATCACAGGTTACTAAATAACAATAAATTAAAACAACAGAATTCTCCGAAAGTGGAGAACACCGCCCCAGGAGTAATTTAGGAACTCCATAGATCCGAAACCCCACTAATCGCAAAGAGCATTTTCATAAGAAGGTACTCATCCCCTCTGACCACTCTAGCCCACACTTGAGCCATCCTTGCTACGTTCACTCACCTTTTATCAAAAGTAATAGGCGGCAGCAGTTCCCTCTACAATCGCACCTTCCTTTCCAAGTGGAACTTAGTTGAAAAACTCGATGTGGGCTTGGCCGAAAAGGAAAGTTTCTATCTCCTGCCCTTTCAGTCACATCTACCACACAAGCGGTTTCACCATAGCCACCGGATAGAGGAAAGCTCTCTGTCGTTCCAGATCATAAGAAGGCCTTGGGGTGATCTTCACGATGGAATCGGTCGTTAGACGGATCAACTCTACACGCGAAAATAGTTGTTCCCAAAACACAGTGACTTCGCCTCCCAATCCCGGGCGGCTTGGGATGTGTCTAACTCGTAGCCACTGAAAATGGCTGTAACGGCTCGCGCTTTAGGAATTCAGGTGTTGTTGATGGCCATAACACCAATACTCAGTGACATGACATCATTGAACAGGTGACCCGGCTGCCAAGACGGATCCAGGTCACGTGTATTTACACTGCTTAATCTGAATCAGGCCATGTTTGACGGAGAGAAGGAAAAGAGAGAATGATCACTTCACCTATCCATTTGGAGGAAGGACGGTTTAATCGCTGTGCAACTTGTGATGTTTGTCTCGTTTCGACCAGTTCCAACACCGTCGCTGAGATGTTGACAGATCCATTCCTCTTTGGCCTCAGATTGTTCAAATTTTACTTGAAAGGGAAATTGAGCATGGAGAAGGAAGTTCTGGCTTCCAGGATATTTGATGAAAGGTAAATGAAAGTGGCGAACATGGTTCTAGTGAATGTGACTGTTCTGAGAATACACCTGTACATTGAAGAAGGACAACTGGAAAAGGCACTTGGTTGTCAAGTTGGCCGTGGATTTGGGGGAGTTTTGTAACATGAATACAAACACACTGAGGGTAATATAGTTGGCGAAATCAACTACAGCGTAAAACTGCTATCTACTTTATTTACTGAACTATTATTTTATGAATTGTTATGTTATCGTCCTTCGGATTTGAACTCAAAACGTCGGAGATACGATGATAACTAAATACTGTAACGATTACGCTTTAGGGGAATATGCGTGAACTTTAAATCTGAAACTCTGTTTACAGGATTAAGATTTTGAACACGCATTGGCAAAGCATTGAGTATGCATTAATGTCAACATTTTGTAGCAAATTTTGAAACAGGAAACGCTTTCGTTTTCTAACTAAAATTGCAATTTTATTCAAAATGTTGGACACGAAACTGAATGGTTTGAACATCGCCAGCAGTCACTCGCTTCTATAAAATAAAAACAACAAATAAATAGATAAAAAACAAAAATTCTTCATCTTTTATTCATGAATATTTCCCCGTTGCTACCATTTGCTGATCTCACAGCACATTTCAATGGTGCAGAATTAATTTTATCTTTTTCTTTTCAAATGCGAAATGAAAATGTTGAGATGAAAGGTTTTCTATGAAATAAGGTGACTGAAAAAGAATATATGCTTACGAAAATAAAAATATAATGTATTTTTTTCTTCCTCTCTGAAATATTTTCCTTCTGTAATTATGATTTAAACTGGCTGCCATATAGAATTATCGTTGATAATGGACTTTTTAACTTAATCAACCTAATCAATTACTGCTTGAGCAGTTAGTTGATAGATCTTATCATTCTCTTAAAATTTCTTTTTCAAATTCAACAGGTATGATAATTTTTATTTTCAAAGATTTTCGATTAATAAATGGTTTAACCTTCTCTATCCAGAAGCAGGCATTTACTGATACACGGATTGAAATTCATCCTTTTCTAAGTTACCATCTTAATTTTATTATATATGTTAATAATTTAATACATTAGAACACTATTCAACGAGGGAGATTTTATATGGCTTCAACTTGCAAGAAAGGTCAGTGAAAATGTTCCCATCAAGTAATTTAACAATATATATACATGTTTGAATAAAGGATATGATAGTCACAGATAGAACAGCATTGATAATGTCTGTTGATTTAGGACTGACCGGAGGTTCAGCTCAAACAAATACGCTTAAATGAATAACTGATGAAGAACGTATTTCTTAAATAAGGATGTCACAGATTTACCATATTAGGAACATTACATACTAAGACACTTATGTTAAATGAAGGAGATAAATCAATAAAATTGAAACTATTTTGCTAACTCTATTAAGCGTCGTTTACCAATAAAGAAGATAGAACACGCTACCTATGAAGACCTGCCAACCTCTAAAAGCCCACCGGGAAGTACCATGAAAAAAGTGCCCCAAAACGGGTAGAAATTAGGCAAAATGGGGATATTTTTATATAATGAAAGCTATACCCATTTTCACAAAAGAAGACATTTCTCACCCACCTTAAAATGGGTGAGAGGTCTCCCCGTCAGAGAGTTGACAGATCCGCCTATGTTTCTATTGTAAACCCCCGTAACTAATTTGATACAGCTTCATTATATCAACAGCTTCAAAATTCTATTGTACACCAGATCTGATAGTTTAAATCTGTAATCGGCTTAGTTAAATTAGGGTCATCTCAGTTTTATATTTTTCCAGGAGATATAAATAACTGTGAATAATGACCGGGGCTTTGTCTTCTGTGCTGTTCGTTGCACTACGATTCTAAAGGTATTTTAATGCTGTTATTTAACTTACGCCAAAACCAGAGTATTTTGAGTGAATTCCAGAACCATTATCTGTAGTTTGACTTTCAAACTAAAACCATGTCAAAGAGATATGCATGGATTCAAACCCAATTCAATAAGCGTAAACAAAATATGATAACATCTATGGCTATATTACTTAGCGGACTGTCTCCAGCATCGTATGTATTGCTTAGTATTTCTATTATTTTCCTTATTGCTCCATCACCATATATATATATATATATATATATATATATATATATATATATATATATATATATATGTATATATATATATATGTATATATATATATATATATATATATATATATATATATATATATATATATATATATATATATATATATACATATATCATACATAATAAAAACATGTCGCGAAAATAAATTTAATTCAGAAACCTACGCATGCGTGTAATTCTTTTTTTCTTGCACCGTGTTGGATCGGTGAAGATAAACTGTCATTTAACAGGTTTATATATACCAGCAGAAAAACAACCCTTCGGGTGGTTTTCTGCTAGCATGTATAGTGTGTTTTATTGATATTATACGCAAGTATATATGCATGTAGATATGATACATCAAATAAAATAGTAATTGACAATATACACAGAAATTGAACGAAGACTGTGTTACACTGTCTTATGTAATCAGTAACGTAATCCATGATACATTAAAAAAAGACGATATTATATATAAACTGCATTCGGAGAAAATTAGTGACGAAAATATATAAATATTTATTTAAACGATCGCTAACCGGAAGTGTTGAGATTTGAAAATGTTAAAGAAGTGAATCTTTAAATAAGCTATAAAATATATTTAATCAACAGCCACGAAATTTAGCACATAAATTATGTAATATCCATTCATTATTTATTCAAAGTAATCCAACTTATTTTACAAACGGGTTAAAAAAAAAATATTCTGGACGCAGTCCCGCACTCCTTTCTTTACTAAGATTTTTTTAATACATTACAGAAACCACCTGACAAAAAAGATTTTTTGTCCGAATGGACTGTCTCAATCTATTGGGATGGTCAGTACTGTTCTTGATCTTGGAAACTGCAGTAAGGAACTTAGTGAAGGCTTTTAGCTTTAGGTTGCTTAACTATGACTTTATCTCTAGGGAAAGATGCTTGTAAAGAGTCCTTATTTTCGATTACTCTACTGGGATTTACCCCCTCTGTGATTGTGTATAACCTCACAAACACACACACACACACACACACACACACACACACACACACACACACACACACACACACACACACACACACATATATATATATATATTTATATATATATATATATATATATAGAGAGAGAGAGAGAGAGAGTCCGCTCACGAATAAGTGGAAGAAGAAGCGGAAGTGAGAAGGGGAGAGAAAGCGTGGGAGAGAGTGAGAAAGAAAGGAAAATGTATAAATATATTTGAATGTTTGAAAAGATAAAAGACGTGATTATGATCTCTTTACTCAATGAAGGCCGACTCAGGGCTAAACAACAACAAAAACAGTTTTAGTTATCCGTCTTCTGGGAAAAGAAGCTGCGAGTATTATTGTAACAACGGTGGTTTGGCAGTATTGGTAGAAGATCTGACGTCATGCTTTGCAGCATAGAGTTACGTCCCTTTATGATCTGAGTTCAAATCCCGCCAAGGTTAATTTTGCCTTTCATCTTTACGAGGTCGATCAAATAAAGTACCAGTAATGCACTGTGGTAATTGCTGGCCTTGTGCCAAACGTAGAAACAATTATTGTAAGAAGGGTGTGAGCTGTTATTTTACAGAAGAGAGGCGCTAAGTTTATTTCTTGAAAAAAAAAGAAACAAAGAAAAGAAACCAAACAAACGAGGCAAAAGCCCAGCAAACATGAAATAAAATAAAATAAAATAAAAACACCCAAATGCCATTACTCTTATCTACGTTAAAATGAAACATTAGTGAACAATTTACAAATAAAGATTAAAGGGGCAAATTTCAATAGCTTTGTCTCTCGGTGCCAGGAATCCCTTCGCTGCTAAACTAAATACTTGTTTAGATATATACTAATGAATAAAATAAAAACAGTATGAAATCATAAGATTATGATGATTGTATTGCTATTTATCACGACATATATTCGAATATATGCGTATATACATTTCAAAATCTCACAAGAATACACACCACACGCTTAAACACATACACAGATATTTTACTAGTTCACCATGCACACTCTCACATATACACCTCTAGATATATTTGCGCGTGCGCATGCGTCGCATTGAATTTTTGTGTATCACGTTAGAAGATACGTGTTTATAGTTGGATTTGTCTATGTGTGTCTATTAAATTAATTTTCAGTTGAAGAAAATAATTTGTTTCCCAATTGTATTTCTTTTAGGAGTCTAGATAAGAAATTAGTATATGAACTGAATCAAGCAACAGGGATAACAGCAAAAGTGCTCTTGATGGTAAAGAGGAGATATACATTACAAATGTTTATTAACTGTACATGGATATATGTGTGTTTGTATGTATGTTTACTTATGTATCTTATATGATCCCGTGAAATATTTTGTGGTATTAGCGCCTGCCTTTGATTTCCTCAATATATAATCTGAACAAAAAAAAAAGACATGGATGGTTAAAGAAGCCCGAGAGCCAACTTCCTGGAATGAAATAACTGGGTGTAAGTATTAAGGGATCAGTGAAGCGTTGGTTAAAGTTTCAAAAACGGTAAGCAATGTGAAAGATAAGTTGGCTTCGTCCTAGGCCACTACCATGAAGTTGATTACAGGAAGTGATTTTATTGACTTTGATACGATAAACTATCACAAACTGTTTATAATTGCAATTAACAAATTATATATTGTTGAGTAAATCAAAAGGCTATATTATTGATTCAAAGAAGCATAGGTACAATAGTGTGAAGCATAGCTTCTTTGTGGATAACTGGAAGGGATATACCAACATTATTAATGATACGCGGACCATAGGGCTGGAGTTTAGATAAAATAAATGTTTCTAACTGACTGTAAAGAGAATAAAACTACAATACAATTAAACAATATCTTTATCAATGATCTTATTATTTTTTAATATCCGATAAGGAATGCTGCAGGTAACTAGACAAAGACATATATTCTATGATGACATTTGTAACCATAAACATTTAGCCAAGAAATGTAGACAAATGAAACATGTCTTCGAAGATCTCTACATAATACTCTAAACATGTAGCCTACAATTAGCGCATTATTTAGGTACTCATAATTATACTAAGTTTACAGGACTGAACTAGATGAGATAGAGGCAATTATTGTTACTACAGTGACCACATCTACCAAAGACTTAATAAAGGATGCACAGGCTTATGATCGATTCAAAGGTACTTTGAATATCGCATTACCTCAATGTGACAATTTCCTAGCCTCTAATTGTCGAAGTGCAGCCATGAGGCAAATTTGCATACTCGAAGCAAATTGTTATATGAAAGGATAAATCAGCTTCTTGGAGTGGATTTTAATGAGCATGGCTACACGCCCAGGAAAGCTGGACAGCTCTACTGCAATGTGGTACGTGTGTAGCGAATGATGTTCTGCAAAACAGCACAACGATATGTATGGTACACTGTCAGAAAATGTTAGACTCACAATAATTAGAATAACGGGTGATGTCTCAGCTGCTGTCAGAGATATTGCTTCTGACGACACCATCCTTGTAGAGGACACCAATTTGTAGAGGATGTGACTGAAGACCTGATGTGTCTTGGGAATTTTCAAAGCTACCACAGGCCATCTCTCTCCAAGTCTGGACACAATCGATTTCTTCCAGACCGCGAAAGCGCGAGAGGCAAACTGTGAACGTTGAGTACAGTGAGTCGTAACAAATTCCAAAGTATTTTTAACCTGATGCGCTAATGACTCTGCAAATTGGCCTCCTTGATGGATTATGCTACCATATAAACCAGCTACAGACAATGAGCTAGGAAGGTCGCTCGACCTATTTGAAATAATAGCTAAATTTGCTCATGTCATATACTATAGTCTTAAAAGCACGAAGCAAACATTGAATAATATAACGTTATTTATTCCTAAATAGATTGGACAGTTAAATCTGGAATACCTTTGATCTTTGGTCATTGACCTACTCGATTATGGCTGACAACAACAGACGTTACAGACATTCCAAATGCGTAATATATTCCAGAGCTCTAGGATCAACTTGATGCTATGGTATAGTAGCAGACACATGTTGCTGCACAGTGGGTTTAAACAGAGAACCACGTCATTGTGGAATGGATACCATGACCGACCACAAGGGTCAAGTCTACATCATAGCTTCAAAGTTGGACATCAACCGCATTGATTTCTCCATTTTGAGAACAATTGAATTATTGGATTTTGCGCCGCCTTGCTTAATTAAATAGTAATAAAAATGATTAATGAAAAGCCAATGTTACTTGTGTTTACGAGGCAGAGTAATAAAAAGAAAACACTGTCTTAGAATTACTGCTTCATGAGGCAATATTTACATTTCTACGCAGTATAATATCAATGTATTCACATCAGTCTAAATAAAATGAAATCGTATCAATGTCTGAATATCCTCATTTATCTTATCCTATTTCTATATCAAATATGTCATACATCATATATATATATATATATATATGTGTGTGTGTATGTATGTATATATATACATATATATATATATATATATATATATATATATATATATATATATATATATATATGGGTGTGTGTATATATATATATATAATGAGAGGGAGAGAGATGGATATACACACATATACACACATACATACAGACAGCACACACATATATATATATTTGAGTGTATATATATATGTATGCATATATTATGTATGCATGTGTATGAATGTATGCATGCACATACATACATAAATACATACATACATACACTGAAATATATATATGTGTGTGTGTGTGTGTGTGTGTGTGTGTGTGTGTATATGTGTGTGTTAGTGTGCCTGTGTTTGTGTGAGTGTATGTGTGTGTATATATGTGTGTGCATGTGTATATGCATGTATATACATGTAATTACGTATTTGTTGTCGATATGGAGGCGGTTTGTTAGTATAAAAATAGCCTTTGAATGTTGAAAGTTACTTGTTATATTAATAAAAGGAAATATCTATGATTATGAAATGTGATATTTATGTGCTTAGACGCAGCTAAAAATATGACATATCGATGGAACCAAGTTAAATATTTAATACGGTATATCATCTGGTGTCATACATAAATATAGGCACACACGATCACACACACATACACACAAATATATGTATATATATATATATATATATATATATATATATATATATATATATATATATATATATATATATGTATGTATGTATATATATATATATATATATATATATATATATATATATATATATATATATATATAGGAAAAAAGTATGACCTCGACGGCAGAGCTCAAGCCGTTTCAACGGCTATTTCTAGACTAAATTAGAATTTTTAGCCTGGTAAATAAATAGCCGAACTTGTCAAGGGGTACTTCCTTATATGGGAAGATTGTCGTTGTCAAGAGGATTGGTCAAAATTTGTTGTAAACTACAAATAATTCTATCATGGCATTTGGTGGGAGGTAGGGTGGCTGAACTTGCCTGTAGAACAATGAGGGAGTGAGTGGACCCAGTCAAGCGTTGAAAATGATATGTATACAGCAGATTTTAAGGATAGTGTATGAAAAATCGAAAAATTGTTCTGGAGAAAATGGAGGAGGGAAGTTATAGAATAGGTAATTCGAATGAGAGTAGGAGATAATAAAAAATAATAGAAAGAAATATAAAATAATATATAAAATTAGATAGTGAGAAATGAATAAAAAAAACAAAACAGTAGGGTCTAGAAACAGCTGCTATGATTAGTAGGTGTTGCTTGTACGGCCAAAGCTATAGAAAAGGTTAATAAGTTGAGAATGGAAAATACTAAATAAGAAAATGTAGCAGTGGATAGTGAAAAAATATAAAGCAAAGTTTTCAGGGGCTAACACAGCCACTAAAAATAGTTATTAAAGCGTATTCCGCCAATGCTATCTTGACAAGTTCGGCTATTTATTTACCAGGCTAAAAATTCTAATTTAGTCCAGAAATAGCCGTTGAAACGGCTTGAGCTCTGCCGTCGAGGTCATACTTTTTCCTATTACCCACTACCCTAAGTATTGAGTGCTCTGGTGCGTTATGGTCCATCTGGTTCCTTACCACAATTCCTTCGTTATATATATACATATAAATATATAGTGGTGGAACACTGGAAGGTAATATCCGTAGTGGTAGAGCACTCAGTCCATGGGACGAGTTAGGTAGAAGTGGTTACACAACAGCTAGTTCACCATACCGAGAACAATTGTTTCACCTTAGCGGATCCTCAGCTCGAAATGGGCATGGTTATAGGAACAGGAAGGACAACCGTATGAACGCGCATGCGCAGAAACCCGGTCACTTCACATAGGCAATACTAGACTGCGTGCGAGAGGTGTAAGGGAGATAACTGCGAAAGTCCGAAATGTTTCTAGATTGAAAATAAAATTACAAATAATCAGTCCGGAGCCTTGTAGTTATGCAATAGGTGTGTGGCGACGTGTGGACAACGTGTGAAAAATTCATTTCTCGGGTTTTGGCAATCACAATTGCGTAATTTCTTTAGAATAGTTATTCGTTCGTCAATACATAAGCCACACCTCGGATTTCCCCTTGCGTGTGGCTTGGACTTAGTGATGGCTTTCCATTGAATGGAATAGTTTATACTTGAGTCCTTGAGGGACCATACGTGGCTCGCGAGTTTCGTGGATGAACGTCTGTCCGGGTACCTGAAGGTATACTGGTGGTTCAAGAAACGTTCCTTAAATCGGCCCTCCGCCATGCCCACATAGTTTTTGACCTCCTGTGGTTCGTTTGGTCGGTTGGAAGTGACTACAGCTTCATAAATTACAGCTGGTGTGTTGCATTGCTGTTGAAGGAGGCAAGCCTCAGGCTTACGGCAAGAGCACCCTGGTAGGGTGTTGCTCCTAGGGCTGCTGGTGATGTGGGCCTTCATGTTCTTAGCGCAGGAGTATCCTAGTTTAACTCTGTGTCGGTTAAAGATTGAGCGGTATTTATGACCTATGGGAAAGTGTCTATCTAAGAAGGCTAGAAATATTTTTCCAAAATTGGTTTTAACGTTGAGTGAGAAGGGAGGAGAGAACCAGATAGTTTGTCTATTGTTGCGCTTACTTTTCTTAATGGTGTTGTTGCTAGTGGGAGAGTAAGTGATAGGTTGTGAGAAGCCGCTGTTAGCTAACGCCGTGTTATAGTAGGGGGCCGCCCTGTCAAAGATAGCCTTATTAGAGGAGAGGTTTGAGATTCTAGTATTGATATCCTTAACGAAGTTTCTAAAAACAGTGGGAGGGTGGCATGAGTCCTTGTGAATGTAATTGAGTTTCTCGTTTAGCTTATGGAAGGGTCTGTGTGTGTGTGTGTGAAGGTCTAAATTAATATCTAAGAAATCTACGCTAGAGAGGTTGGTGTCTACTGTTATCCCAAGTCCTAACTCATTGAAGGGAGAAGCTAAGTCTTTTTTAAACCGGTCGAGGTCGTGACCACTTTTATGGCTCGATAAAGTCAGTCCATCGTCGCGGTATATTCCCGTGTGGAAGTCTGGGAATCTAATACGTAATATGTCTAAGATAAATAGGCCAACCAAGTCACATACGTCAGCACTGTCAAACGATCCCATGGAGACGTCGAATAGGTCTGAAGTTGTAGACTTCTTGTCCAGGCTACTCCATCACTGAAGAGGAGGGTTTTCCGGCAGTGAGCGATGATTTTCCGGTCTAAACCATCGACGGTAGTGTAAGTGGTAGCGAAGTCCAACGCTTTGTTTAACAGGGTCTCTGAGATCGACGGGTAAAAATCGACAATGTCAAACTGTGTGAACTTCGCTTTTTTGGATTTTAACGAGTTAAACCAATTAATTACGGAGTCGCTGTTCCCCCACTGGGGCAGGTTGGACTTGGTCCTAATGGTCATAACTATGTTTCTAAGTTATGGCCTTACTGACTACTCACAAATCTGTGCGTGCCAATTTTATTAGTCTACAGGTGGGGTTAGAAGTAAAGTCTACCTTGTGATCTTTCAGGGTGAAGAACGCCTCCCGCTTAGCTAGAGATTGTAGCTTATTATCTACCTTAAGGTCGGCGGCAAGTTCCTTGGCTTCTGTATTAATGCCGTGGTAGGCCATAGGGTTAGCTTTCTTATATTTAGAAGTAATAACGTTATGGGACAGGTGGCGGAAAGTGGTATTGTCGACTTCGTAAATATTATTAATTTTGTCGGAAAGAACGAAGGTTTTATTAGACGACCTAAATTTCTTAATAGCATTTCTTTTATCCTTATCTTTCTTTTATCCTTACTTCTAGACTCTACCCATTACGTTTTATCTCTTATCTTTAATTTCCTTATCTTTTATTTTTCCTTATCTTTATATATATATATATATATATATATATAATCAAGGTTTAGCAAATAAGAAAAAGTTTCAAAATAAATTTTAAAAGATTCACTGTACTCACTATGGTTACCTTTACCGAATCGGTTTCGAGTCTCAAAAATAAATGGACAGTCCTTGCGGCCTTCCATTGAAAAAATAAACTCTCGTCAGAAGGGTCTTTTCACTTGGAGAATATAAAATTACCGAGTTCAAATTACGAACTGGCGCTATTCAAAATTGTTCCCGAGATGAGAATGAATGATGTGGAAGCAATTCTGTCCAGTGCCGTGTGTAAAGATAGAAGCAGAGGCAGGGAGGTCAGTCTACTACCACTACAAATAGCAGCAGTCAGAACGACCAAATTTTATCTCGACCAAGAGGAGTATAATAATAATAAAGTATATATCCCTACACGCAAAAAGCGTCTAGGGACACATGTATTGTCCAACCATATGCCAATGTGGTTCAATGGCAGGTTAATAAATTAACGAGCCAGAACATATGTAATCAAGGTTTAGCAAATAAGAAAAAGTTTCAAAATAAATTTTAAAAGATTCACTGTACTCACTATGGTTACCTTTACCGAATCGGTTTCGAGTCTCAAAAATAAATGGACAGTCCTTGCGGCCTTCCATTGAAAAGATAAACTCTCGTCAGAAGGGTCTTTCCACTCGGAGAATATAAAATTCCCGAGTTCAAATTACGAACTGGCGCTATGCAAAATTGTTCCCGAGATGAGAATGAATGATGTGGAAGCAATTCTGTCCAGTGCCGTGTGTAAAGATAGAAGCAGAGGCAGGGAGGTCAGTCTACTACCACTATAAATAGCAGCAGTCAGAACAACCAAATTTTATCTCGACCAAGAGGAGTATAATAATAATAAAGTATATATCCCTACACGCAAAAAGCGTCTAGGGACACATGTATTGTCCAACCATATGCCAATGTGGTTCAATGGCAGGTTAATAAATTAACGAGCCAGAACATATGTAATCAAGGTTTAGCAAATAAGAAAAAGTTTCAAAATAAATTTTAAAAGATTCACTGTACTCACTATGGTTACCTTTACCGAATCGGTTTCGAGTCTCAAAAATATATGGACAGTCATTGCGGCCTTCCATTGAAAAGATAAACTCTCGTCAGAAGGGTCTTTCCACTCGGAGAATATAAAATTCCCGAGTTCAAATTACAAACTGGCGCTATGCAAAATTGTTCCCGAGATGAGAATGAATGATGTGGAAGCAATTCTGTCCAGTGCCGTGTGTAAAGATAGAAGCAGAGGCAGGGAGGTCAGTCTACTACCACTATAAATAGCAGCAGTCAGAACAACCAAATTTTATCTCGACCAAGAGGAGTATAATAATAATAAAGTATATATCCCTACACGCAAAAAGCGTCTAGGGACACATGTATTGTCCAACCATATGCCAATGTGGTTCAATGGCAGGTTAATAAATTAACGAGCCAGAACATTTGTAATCAAGGTTTAGCAATTAAGAAAAAGTTTCAAAATAAATTTTAAAAGATTCACTGTACTCACTAATACGTGCAGGCTTCTACATAACCTGGACACATATTTCCCAACTTGTAGAAAACTTATAATGAAACAATTGTTTGGAAAGGGAGATGTATTTTAATTATGTCTCATATAAAATAATACAACTGGCTATCCGCAAAATACATATAGTTAGCACCCCAAACGTAAAATTGGGATTATACTAAGGTATATCCTAATGTTTGTTGAGTGAGATGGAAGCCAGTCAGAGTATAGCTTGAAGCTTTAAGCTTTCTCTGTTAATGTATTAAATATTATACTCTTGATTTGGCCAGAGATGAATATTTCCAGATACCTTTTAAGTGTTACTTTCCGTATTTATTATTGCTATGAAATATTGATTGTTATTCTGGTATCATATCTCTGTTTTTAGCCTAAGAAAATACCTATATGCGTGTATAAATAATACATGCATATATTTATTTTTTAAAAATCTAATTGAGTTCTTCACACGCAAGGTTAAAATTATTGAAAAAATTAATTGACCCGCGTGCATATTATTTTATTATGTTTCGCGATGACCTCCCCTTTCCGCTTGATGACAGTGTAAACTTTCTCATTCTGAGACTGCTAGAATTTCAAATTTGGCGGTCATTCTGATACGGAGAGGGAACATCGTTGGACATTGAATATCGGTAAGAAAGTGTTTTTTATATCGATGTTTGACGGGCATCCACTGATGATTTATAAGTGCCCACCTGCATATATTCCAACGGAATACGTGTAGGCTTCTACATAACCTGGACACATTTTTCCCAACTTGTAGAAAACTTATAATGAAACAATTGTTTGGAAAGGGAGATGTATTTTAATTATGTCTCATATAAAATAATACAACTGGCTATCCGCAAAATACATATAGTTAGCACCTCAAACGTAAAATTGGGATTATACTAAGGTATATCCTAATGTTTGTTGAGTGAGATGGAAGCCAGTCAGAGTATAGCTCGAAGCTTTAAGCTTTCTCTGTTAATGTATTAAATATATATATATATATATATATATATATATATATATATATATATATATATGTATAGTATATATAACAATTTAATCTGTACTAATAATAAATAAATATATAAATATATATATATATATGTATGTATAGTAATAATAATAAAATTGAAGACTAAAATCCAAAGAGGGCTCGATAAGGAAAATATATATCAAATATATAAGAACCGTAGAGCACTCTACTGACTTATATTCATCATGCAGAAACAACATCTGAATATTTTTACAAAGAACATACCCGTACCAAGCAGGAAAACATACCTAAAACTCCTGATACAGAAAACAGACGCGTTCATTAAAAGGTTGCGTTGGCGTGCCTTTTATTTCGATAATCCGCGAAAAGCAGACAACAAACGGGATAAATTTGGATTTAAAACTTATAATAACCCTCCGTGGAACCCAGCATTGCTACCCTTCGAAAATGATGTCTTGGAACTCATTCTGAATATCAAATTTCGGAATAGGAGCAATTCTTTCCAGCAAGACCTGAAGAATAGAATTCGTTCTATTAAGGATTCTAACGCCGTGCACGTCCATTCCGACAAAACTGGCAACCTATATCAAGTGGAGCGCAGTACTTACCATCAACTACTACATAATGCTGTAACTAAGGATTACCGTAAAACTAATCGGTGCGTCATCAATGAAATCAACGATGCTGGGTTTAAAATCACATCTGATCTCAACATCCTGGACCGGACCGAACCTCTGGACCCTATCTCTCCCCACTTTACCCTGAAGGATCACAAATCCAATTTTCCGAACAACCCCTCTATTCGGCTTATTAACCCTACGAAGTCCGATTTAGGTAGAATTAGTAAAACGATTCTTGATAGAATTATACCTGAAATTAGAAGTTTGGCCCCTCTCGCACTGTGGAACAATTCTTTCGCGGTTATTGATTGGTTCAACGGCATATGTAACAAGGAACATTGCCGTTTTATCCAATTCGACATCAACAATTACTACTCCTCCATCACTTTACCACTTCTCCTCAGAGCTATCAATTTCGCTAAAACACTCACAGTGGTTAAGGATTTTGAAGTTGATGTCATCCTTAATGCCCGAAAGTCGGTGATTAATTTCGACGACTCTATTTGGATTAAAAAATCCAAAAGTACCCCATTCGACGTGAGTATGGGCGCCAGTGACTCTGCGGAGGTTACTGATCTTATTGGCCTTTTCCTTCTTTTCTCTATCAAGGACGAATTCCCCAACGCGGGCGGTGGTTTGTACCGTGACGATGGTCTTTTGACCATGACTAAGTGCGAACCTCGTGCTTGCGACAGGTTCAGAAAAGAACTCACAGCCTTCTTTAAATGCTTCAACCTCTCTATACAGGTTGAGGCCAATCTCTCGGTCGTTAATTACCTCGACGTTACCCTCAATTTATTGAATGGGTTGTATTACCCGTATAGAAAGCCGAATGATACGCTTAATTACATAAGTAAGCATTCCAACCATCCTGCCAGCATAACCAAGAACCTGGTAAGAAACGTTTCGTTGAGGCTTTCCCGTCTTTCCACCAACGAGCGCATTTTCAACGACCATTCCACGTATTACAATGAAGCTCTTGCTCGAAGTGGATTTGTCGATAAGGTAGCATATACAGAGTATGAACATAGACCTAGAAGAAATAGATCCCGTCGCATTTGTTGGTTTAACCCACCATATAATATGGAGGTGGCCACACCATTAGCTAAGATCTTTCTTTCCCTTATTACGAAGCATTTTCCCCCTACACATAAATATAGTAAAATTTTTAATAGAAATACTATTAAAATTTCTTACTTTACGACTCCTAACCTTGCACATAACGTCACAGCTTCAAATTTAGCTAAACTACCTAGCTGTAGGAACACGTGCAACCCTGTAGTTAGTACTAACTGTAATTGTAGGAATAGGGCTGATTGCCCCCTATCCGGGAAATGCCTCTCTAGTAACATTGTCTACAAATGTAAGGTTGTAACACCCACGTTCCGTAGGGCCTATATAGGGTTAACCGCCAATAGATTCAAGCAGCGTCTTTACATGCATACCCATTATTTTCGTTACCCTCTAAGAAGGAATATGACGTCACTTTCAGCTTATATCTGGAGTCTAAAAGACAACCACACCCAATATAAGTTACACTGGGAGATCCTAGCTAGGGCTAGATCGTATAACGGAAATAAAAGACCATGTGACCTCTGCGCCGCTGAGGCCCTGGAAATACTCTACGCCACAGACCACCACATCTTAAACAAAAAATCTGAGGCAATTTCGGCTTGTAAACATAAATTGCACAAAACTTTCCTGTATTACAGCCCCACGTTATACTCTAACGGATAGCACGATCTATACGTGGATATTTTACGTCTTGATGTGGGAGCTAAGTATATGTTTTGTTTATTCCTTTACTTATTTGCATAGGTAAGTATATATTACCCATATGTTTTGTGAAGGTATGTATACCTTCTCGTACGTATATTTGACTGTTATGGCGTATCATTTTTACATATTCTGGTATTTAGGGTTTGGCTATGCGTATACGGGAGTTTTGCGTCCGAGTGAGTATGCAGGTTCGTACGTATGGTGGGTGTGTATATATGTGTACTTCTTGTTTTAGTTGACTTACGTCTCTGAACATTCGTGTATTTATATGTAGGTATGTGTGAGCGCTTGTTATATACGTATTTATTTACTTATATACGTTTATATAATTATTTATTTATTTGTACACAAGCATACACACACACACATATTTATATGTGCGTGGTTTTGTATACCTATGGTAAGGTTTTGCGTATGCTTGTGTATGTACGTATCTGTTTACGTGTATGTATTTATTTGTTTCTATTACTTCTGTATTGTATTTATTTACTTTGTTCTTAATTCTGTAGCGGAGATTCATTTGGTCTCCTAGTTAGAAT
Source organism: Eledone cirrhosa (assembly GCA_964016885.1). NCBI lineage: Eukaryota > Metazoa > Mollusca > Cephalopoda > Octopoda > Eledonidae > Eledone > Eledone cirrhosa. Next base: position 28,717,091 of record OZ024743.1, on the reverse strand, counting down.
TTTAGTCTACGACTTCTGCTATACCATTTACGTGGTTTTGTCTTTGCGTGCTTTTGTTCTCCACGCTCCACATATGACTTATTATCTTCGTTTTTTCGTTCATTGCCAGAGAACGTCTCTATGCACCACCTAAGAGAACATTAGTCTACGACCTCTTTTATACCATAAACGTGGTTTTGTCTTTGCGCGTAATTGTTTTTCACCGCTCCTATTAATGACGTATTATATTCGTTTTTTCCCGTTCTTTGCCAGCGAACGTCACCACGAACCAAAGTATCGTCTTCCTGTGTTCCTCCGGTTGCAACGTTTTTTGAAATATCCAGTTCTGCGGTTACAGATTGACTTTGTTAGTTTCAGAAGATTCCGTTAAGGGTGAAAGCAGCGATTCTTTGCTTAAACTTTAATCTGTTATTTTAATAAATATATGTATGTAAATATATATACATACATATATATATATATATATATATATATATATATATATATATATATATATTTATTATTAGTACAGATTAAATTATTATATATACTATACACACATATATATATATATATATATATATATATATATATATATACATATATATATATATATATATATATATATATATATATATATATATATATATATATATATATATATATATATATATATATATATATATATATATATATAGTATAAGGATACTATTTATGGTTATGTATATACTAAAACTTTTTATAGTTATATATATTTTAAACCCTAAACAGTGAAAGACAGTAATTTATTACTACCTTATTACCAGTAAGATAAATAGCTCAATGTAATAACATCAGTTGTTCTACCGAGCAGTTATATAGAAATCACATGAATCAAAGTTCTGTTCAAACCATTTATTAGTTTACAATTGTTTCGTCCAAACCGAGGTTTGGAGTCTTCGGAGCAATTTTTTAATGATTTTTTACATACATGACCTCCTTTCCAACACAAGAGACATACAGATACATATGTATATATCGATGCACAGTGGGGTGACATCCATTATAATATTTTTGCATGGCAATTTAAATTTAAAAATTAAAATCATATTAAAATAAAATTAAAGTTAAAATACAACATCGGCAGTTTACGAAGATAATGCAAGAGGATAGTTTGTTAATCAGTTGAAGTAGTTAGTGCATGCAATAGTTACACGAGGGGCATGCACGTGTGTCTTATTTATATAAGATTATTGTGCGGCAAGGTGTTATATGCAAAACAAGCACTTTAAGCGGGTAATCAAGTGTATTATGGGGGTTGTAGTGGTAAAGTATTTTTTGTGTATGATAAAGAAGCTTGTGTGCAAAGAAATATTATAAATGAGAAGCAAAATAATGTTATGGTTTTTGTATACACCACAATCCAGGAAACGCAATATATAGTTTATATGTCCTTCACATAATTAACGATTAACATACTTCCGGAAAATAAAATGATGTAAATTCTCGCAACAAAAACAACCTGCTCTATAAAATTGGATTAAAGAACACTGAGCCGCAACAAGCTGTAATAATTTAACTTAATACATCAAACATCCAATACTGAATCATCGTTAATTATGATGCTCAGCCGTTAATATGCATAAGGAAAGTGTATACTTTCAAACGTTCAATCATCTGACAGGAAGGTATACGGTGCTGATGACAGCTAAGAAGCTCGAAACTAGTTCATCGTTCCTTTGTCAGTGTTAAACAAAATAGCAACGATGGTTGCTGAACACTGTACGGCTTAATTCGGGCTGTTTGTTTACAAACAAACCGAACATTATAATAAATGTTCGGTAAACCCATACGTACATATATATATGAGTGCTTGTATGTATGTATATATACGCTGTACGTCGGTATACATATATGTATGTACGTATACATACTTACATTTATATATATATATATATACATATATTGTGTACACATACATACATATATAGATATGCACGAATCGTTCTATCCAGCGTTTTTACTATTCAAGTAATTCGTCGCCTATTGCATGTATAGCTGACGAATTGCTTAAATAGTTAGAACGTGGAATAGAGTGCTTCACGTTATTTGCTATGACTTTCTGTGCTCTGAATTCGAGTCCCGACATTCTTCCTTTTGAGGTAGATAAAAAAGAACATGTGAGAACAAGTAAATTGGCCATTTAATCTAACCGCCAAACAAATTCCATTGGATAATACTGTTATCATATAGAAATCACCTAGGCTTTTGCAACTCTGGAGACATTTTTAATAATCAGTCTAACAATTTAGTTATCACGTTGACTAACAGAGTTGCCATCCTAAATTCATCTATTCTACGCAAATCATCCTCATCCTATTGACCATGTTAGAAGTTGCGGTACTCCTCAACTACTTTAGATAAACAATGTGTGTAGATATTGCCAAAATAGTCTAACACACTGTATTGGTTTAACAAGTGAAATTAATAGAGGCTTTGTAGGTATTGACGGTATAGAGAAACAGAAATTATACGTAACTAATTAGATAAATTTCATATCAAGATGTTAACTATATAAATAGACAGAAGAGTAGATGTTAACTAGATACAGATAGAGTATGTAGATGTTCACAAGATAGATAGACATAATAGAAAGGTGACTATACAATATGCCAATGCAATGTGTAGAAAAATACAATATGTTGATACTGGCTAGATAAATAGAATATATATCGATTGCATGAAGACAGAATGTGTGTAGAATATATTGGAAAGAAAAATATACTGTTTATATGCGAATAATTTATGTTTGTATCTGGCTGAAGACTTTCGAATGATATACCATTATTCATTGCAATGAAACATATATATATTCTATATCAATTATATTTGCCATGTCTTTCCTGTATATGGAGTGGTATATCGTTTTAACAACAATATCACATCGCATTGAAAGGTAGGATCCTAATGGAACAGGGGCTGCTGCCGTATGTTTTATCTTTCACAAAACTCTGACATAAAAAAAAACCTCCATTTAATCTCGGAATCTTGCGAAGATTGATATCTATTGAAGGAATTTTTTTCTAGACCAGGCAATCAACCAAAATGTTTGTACTGGTACTGTAAATGCATCAAAGTATATTGTTTTGTTGGGAAAGAAATGTTCAAACAGCCATTTAATTTGAAAACTGGTATAATATACTTTCATCAGTCTATCTTTGCAACACCTCATACGATATATTTTCGTCAATGTCTAGGTATTTGTAGCAGTCATTGAACATAACAAATATACCATTATTGTAAAAGTTTTGGCTTCAGGAAGAAGTTTTTTCTTCGTTTAAAACATAGAATCTAAACATCTCTTTTAACGAAATAACATCAGTTGACTCCCATCATTCTAAAGTGAAAAGCTTACTTTTCATATTGATATAATATAGATTCTTGGACGTATTAACACATAATACTTGATGCTTAAATATATTTCATTCGAGATCTTAGATAAAGATGACTAAAATGTCCATTTTCGCATATATAAATGAACTAGCCGAATTACCTGCGCCTTGCTGCGTTTCACACATTTTTTGGGGGAGAAAATGATGAATGATTTTAAATCAGTGATATAATTTATGGAGAAAAACTCTGCATTTCAATATTACTCAATGTAAAATGTAATGCATGAAAAATTGGAAAACATTATTTTTTGTAATATATCAAATCAAAATTATATTATTAAATCTTATTCTTATTTTGTTTCTTGTAAATATTTTTTTTTCAAAATGTCAGTTCGAAACTTTTGTGAGTAGGCATCATATCTTGTCATTTACCTATAGTTTAAGTTTCATATAAATCGAAGGGAAAATTTTTCAGCGGGTGTTTAACCCCCATTAGGCTCTCTAAATACTATTGAAATTTGCTGAAGTTTTGTGAATAGGCATTATATCTTGTCATTTACCTATGGCTTACATTTCATATAAATCGAAGGGAAAACATTTTCAGCGGGGGTTTTCAGTGGGGATTTGTGCCTCCGGGGAACCCTTTCATTAAAATGACTTATACTTATCCAAGTAACCTTGGCAATGTAGTTTCAGAATATATATGGTTATGGTGGTCTATCTCCAAAACCATAGGAGGAGTTCGTGAACAAACAAACAAACAGAGAGGAACTACAACTTTATATATATAGATATGTGAGGGCGTACACACATGTGTGGTTCTAAGTTCAATAATGCTGCAAATCGCTGTGTACAACTTTCTTCTATCAAAGCTTCGAGTATACTTCTGCATTTCCAGTGATGTTGGATAGGTGGAGACTGTTTGGAAACTTGTCATACAGCCTGTTCATGTCCTTGAATGATAAAGCAAATCTGCCATGCGGTTTAATATAACATAGGGTATTTTTTAGTGGAGTTCTCTTTATTTGAATTATTCAGATAAATATTGCCTCCTGGTTCTTCCTACCTTTCCCACCATTAGTTTTGGAAGTTCTTCACAATAGTTATGTGTGCTGTCCTTCCATTTTTGACTACGTCATTAATAATATATATAACCCAAAAATCTATTCACGTATTTATATGAATGAAATAATGTTTAAATTACTACTTTCAAATATCAGGACATTTTTTTTAAAGAATATAAAATTTGATAAAAGATAAATATTTGATGTATCTAGAAGAATTCTAGAAATTTAATTATCTTAAAATCAGCCTTCCAATTATGAAATAAGTTTTTAGCATGACTGCACCAGGATAGATAATATAATCATGTGCATATAATACACAATGAGATTGACATAAAAAGAAGAAAACAATTAAACATAATTTGGTTAAAACGTAAAGACGGGTATTACCTTCCATATATATGGATATGAAAAATTACATCTAAGTGAGTGTGTTTGAGTAAGTATATGCATCAATCATGTATGCTTTATATCTTTATATGTTTATAGTGTTATACATTCGCAGAAAGACACACTCATATATATAAATATATTCATATATATATATATATATATATATATATATATATATATATATACATTCGTGAAACGTGAAAACTTCACTTAATAAGTCGTTGCGAAACAGTCTCCAACACTGTCTAGTTGTTTACCAGGCATATTTGCCCAATATAGGTCTGTTATTTTTCTTAATTTTTCTTAATTTAATATTAAAGTTAAGGATAACAAACTATATTGCTGTAGTTAGTATTTTTTCACCCTAGCAAATTTTGGTCCTTACGATTCGAACACATGTATGTTTATATTAGTGTTCAGCCCTCTTGTTTATTCAATAATATATATATATATATATATGTGAATAATTGGATATATGAGAGGGATGAACACAGGTATAAGTATACATGTGTTCCAATTGCAAATGACTAAGTTAACTAGGTTGAAAAAATACTAATTTAAAACAGTATTTTTTCAACCTCTCTGAAATCGATGAATATAAGTTCTGTGAAATCGTGGACGAGAGAGAGAATAAGGACCATCAAACCTGGTCGAAATGTGAGCAAGGAAAGAATTTCGCACAGGTCAAATGGGAGGAAGAATGAGTCAAGTCCCTGAAATCGGTGAACATAAGTTCTGTGAAATCGTAGACGAGAGAGAATAAAGAACAACCGACCTGGTCAAAGTGTGCGTGAGGAAAGAATTTCGCACAGGTCAAACGGGAGGAAGTAGATGCATAATTATATATATATATATATATATATATATATATATATATATATATATATGCTCAAGGAAACAACACATCACCCGGTCCGAGAATTGAACTCCCAACCTTTCGATTGCAAGCCCAATGCTTTAACCACTAAGCCTTCACACACACACACACACACACACACACACACACACACACACACACACATATATATATATATATATATATATATATATATATATATATGTGTGTGTGTGTGTGTGTGTGTGAAGGCTTACTGGTTAAAGCATTGGGCTTGCAATCGAAAGGTTGTGAGTTCAATTCTCGGACCAGATGATGTGCTGTTTCCTTGAGCAAGACACTTTATTTCACGTTGCTCCAGTTTACTCAGCTGTAGAAATGAGTACCGGTCTGCCCGCTCAGCCAGTGGGATGGCGTTATCTTATGGCTAAAACAGCATGACGTGCTGTGACCAGCGGCGCCGATTGGCGCCTGACAGACTGATCGGTCAAGGTGATATATATATATATATATATATATATATATATATATATATATATCGAGAGAGAGAGAGATGCTTGTGTCAACATGTTTATATAAAAAATGGTGGTAGAACATCGGATAAAATGGCATTGCGGTATTTGTTTTGACATTTTACGTTGTAAGCTCAAATCTCGCCGAGGTCAACTTCCCGTTTAATATTTCAAGGTCGATAAATAAAATACAAGTCGTGCATTGGAGTTGATTTAATCAACTTTGCCTTTCTGGCGTTCTGCTTAATTTAGACATCAGTGATTATCTGTATACGTCTATATTTGTATTTGTGTGCTGAAACACTGCAGTGCAAAATAATGTAACATTGTTTCTATTTTCTGGGGAATTTCTTGAATACAAGAGAAACTCTGAGCACAGTGATGATAAAAATATTTCCTTTGAAATCGAGATAATAATGCCGATGATGATGATGATGAGGAGGAGGAGGTGGAATAGGAGTATGGTGATGATAATAAATATGAGAAGGTTGTGGAGGAGAGTTATTACGATGTGGCGGAGAAAAGAAAAGAAGAGAAAAACAAGGTAGACGGGGAAGAACTCCCGTATTTCCCGGCGTCGAAGACGCTACTTTTTTCCTAAAATAAGTCTAAAATATCTACCATGCGTCCTGGAGGCCGAGGGTTGTTTATTATTTTTTTTTCAAAATTTTGGTTGTCAAAATTAGGGTGCGTCCTCGGCGCCGGGAAATACAGTAGTAATATTAGTAATAGAAGTAGATAACAGGAGCAGAAGGAAGGAAGAGGAAATTCAGAAGACGATATTTGAATGAACAAAGGAAAATAATGATAATAGTGTTAATAATAATAAATTTACTACATCTAAATAACTATATCGATTGGCGATCGATGATTTAGAATATCTAAAGCCAATACAACATTTGTGGATATATTTGTTTGGTTATCAGTTATATTGTGAGAAATGTGTAAATTATCTCTCATATTTATTGCTGTCATTACGAAAGTAACTACATCTCATTTTCTTTGTTGAAACGATCATGATTTTAATATGTTATCGTGTCAAACCCCCAAAGAATACTATAATTTCTATGTAAGATAACGAAGATAACAGTGATACTTGTGCAGTGTTATGTGCACATAAGTAGGTATGTAAGACAGTTTGTTTACAAAAATCTATAAAACTGTTGTCTTTCATAGCTCGGCATATGTAGGGGCGGTGGAAGCATTGCTGAATTGGATGGGGGTGGGGTAAATTTGGGCGATTTAGTTGGAGTGAATGGTACAGTAAAATGGTCAGAAAAATTAGATATGTGATAAACATAAATTTTAGTGCATTTCCAAACATATATGACAAAAGTAATTTCCTAACAAGTTATGTTCTTTCTGTTCCTGTGAAGCCCAGCTTCACAAGATTTGTATTGAGGCAGTTACTAATATATCCCAGTACCCCAATAATCCCAGGCATAAACCTGAAGGTATAATCAGGGTGGAGTATCTGCAGATTTCTCATTAGTTCTGCATAAATATTCTCCTTTTCGCTTTGTATGTATGTATGTTGTTCTGGTTTTATAATTTCACAAATTTTTTCCCAATAGAGAGAGAATCGGTTTCTAACATAGACACAAGACTCTCTCATTGGAATTTACACAACATCAACTAGGTAGATTATGTATGCATGCTTCCATGTGTAGATATGGATGTTATTGTATGTGTGGATGTGTATGTTTTTAGTTGTACGTGTGCTTTGTATCTGTACATGTGTATATGCAGTTATTAGATGCAACATTTTTGGAATGTTTTACATATTTTTACTGTTCCATTAATGGATTGTACTTGCAATTTCCTAACTGTTGTGTTCTTTCTGTTCCTGTGAAGCCTAGCTTCTCAAGATTTGTATTGAGGCAGTTACTAACATACCCCAGTGCCCCAATAATCACAGGCATAAATCTGAAAGTGTAATCAGGGTGGAGTATCTGCAGATTTCTCATCAGTTCTGCATAAATATTCTTCTTTTCGCTAATCTTTGATATTATATTAGCATCTGCTGGGCAGCTAATTTCCACTACTGTGAATACTTTCTTCTCCCTGTCCCATATCATAATATCTGGTCTTTTATGCCTGCATTTTATTGGGGTTTTTACTGGAACATTCCACCAGTACTCTTTCATATTATGTACATGGATGTCTTCCACATTGCTGTAGCTTTTAATGTGTTTATTATCGGGGCTATCTTTTTTACGAACTGCATTGTACAGTGTTTTGGCCACGACATCATGCCTCATAGGAAGATAGTACCTCGATGACATCTTTGGACAGCTGCTGATATAGCGGTTGTTGGTCTAAGATAGACTACTTTCCTTATCTATATTACTCTCACTCTGGAGCTTCCTGGCAACATATCCATGCATGATTTTTTGCTAATAAGCATGCAGCTTTTCATCCATGGATTCACTGCGATACTGCTGAGCGACTTCCCTGTGTGTGAGTTTTTGATTATCGCACAGGGAATATCTCTTGAGGAGTTCCTTCCTAACTCTCATGATCTTATCTGTTTCATGCAGATAGACTTGCTCGAGTGACGGAATCCTACGCTTCTAGGTTCGTAGATGTTGTCGGAGGGATATGATGCGACATTCAAATGTTGTCTGGACTGATGTTAGGCCTCTGCCTCCCTGCTTACGTTTCAAGTAAAGGCGGTCTATGTCACTGTTGATGTGGAAGTTTCCAGTGTTGTTTAGTATTTTTCGAGTTCCGACATCAACTGCTCGGATTTCGTCTATCGTCCAATTGAGTATTCCAAACGTTGGTGTTAGGACAGGCACAGCAAACGCATTGTGAGCCACTGTTTTGTTTTGCGCAGAGAGTTCTGATGACCAAAATCTTTCTTAATCGGGTGTAGTATTCCCTGGTGTAGTATTCCCATGTTGCTAGATTGGGTTGTTGTTTTTCCCCGCTTTACAGTCACGTTTAAGCATTTAACTTGGCCAAACTCCATTCCTATATCCTTTGAGAACGCTGTAACCAGGTCAAGATTTTTCATCCCATCCATATTCTTGGCATAGAGTTTCAGATCGTCCACAAAGAAGTTATGGGTTAGGTTCGTATTTCTGTCCTCCTTTGAGTCAATGATATATCCCTCACATTTCTTGAGCAGAAAGGACAAGGGGTTTAATGACAAGATGAACAATATATGTATGTATGCATGTATGTATGTATGTATGTATGTATGTATGTATGTATGTATGTATGTATGTATGTATGTATGTATGTATGTATGTATTATGTCAGGTTACCAGTTGGTGCTACTGGTAACATGTATCCCAGTACAACCTGGCTCATAGTCGGGTCGTTGGCGACTAAACTGGTAACCCCCTCAAGGTTTCTTGGTTAGGAAGGTGACTTTGGACATCCTGCAGGACTAATAACAAAACCTGTCAAAGGGCAACGGAGCTCTTAAGAGTCAATGGCCATCCAAAATCACCGGGAGAGATGACCCCTTAGCCTTTGTCAAGGCAGAATTCTAGGAGAAGGAAAACTCTGATATAACACCTGCAAACCTGATGGTATCCAATGATATTGACTTGTTCTTCTTTTTGGTAAATATCATCTTGGTTAAGAGAGTGGGACTGGCTTTGTGTAGTGCCTTTGCTCACGATAAAAGCTTCACGGCACAGGCGTTGCTTTATATCTGGAGATCTCTCTGCACTTGTCGTCACATGGTACCATGGGCCCAGCACTATTTGTCAATAATTGTCACAAGTGTAGTGTTTGTACCAGAGTTTTCAAGTCGCTGGCTGGACTAAAAAGTCACACTCGTTCAGCGCATCGGTAGGGGTTCGCCTTCATGGATATAAAGTAGTGGCCGTACTCAAAAACGCGTTGGCAGCCACCATGTATGTTTGTATGTATGTATGTATGTATGTATGTATGTATGTATGTATGTATGTATGTATGTATGTATGTATGTATGTACGTATGTATGTATATGTATGTATACAACATTTATATAGCTTTACTGCCTTTCATATTCCGGTATCGGGGCGTAAGAAAGAGCTGACAAAAATAACGACCCTGAAACGCGAATAAACCGCCCTTAATCCCATATATGGGTAGATATCCTACAGCGAGACTAAATGCACTTTTAGGATACATAAGAATATTGTATATAAGTCCAAATTCGACTTTATTAGTACGTATATATAAGTACAGAAACGAAGGCTCGTGGCTGAGTGGTTAGATAGTTGGATTCGCAATCGTGAGGTTGTGAGTTCGATTTCCGGACAGGGCGATGCGATGCAATATGTCCTTGGGCAAGACACTTTATTTTACATTGCACTTTCTACCTGGATTTGCGACCGATAGATAGTACTAGCAATTTGAAAGACCAATGGAAACATTGTTTCCTCGGTCCGACTTGATGAAAGTCGATAGACTGTCGATATGTACAGACCCGGTTAACGTCCGTAATTGACCTTTATGTGAAATGTAGGCCTCCAAACCTGGCAATAGGCCCAAGGCAGAGATGATATGCATATTCCATGTCAAACTGCCAATTAAGTATTTTTTTGTTGTGCAATTTATATATGGGTTAGGTTGTATATATGTATATGAAGTGTACATATTGTACTTGCAACAAGAACTTTGGTGGTGTAGACCCTTTAAAATCCTAGGCCCAACTAATTGATCTACCTAGCCTCCATTCTCTTATCCACAACTTGTCCACCATGTTTTAGAAATAATAAACTGCATTTATTTCTAGCAGTCCATGTGACCACACACAGTCCCTTTCATTGGTTTGTGTAGGTGATGTCTGCCAGACGGAAAAAATGTTACAGTGAACTTATTATTTGAAGATGAGGAAAATTCATCTCTAATAAACTTTGAAGGTTAAGTAGATATTCCAAGATCTCCCTACCTTCAAGGTATATTCAGGTAGAATTTTCCTACTCATGAATTAATTTCTCATTGTTGTAGAAACATCTCACCCATCTGCTCAAGGTCGTCCACCCACATCCTATCTCGACTAACAACTATTGTTTCCTGTGTATTTTCTATTATAATAATTGTTTCTAGTTTTGTCACAAGGCCAGTAATTATCCTAGTACATTACTGGTAATTTATTTTATCGACCCCGTAAGGATGAAAGGCAAAGTTAACACGGTGGGATTTGAACTCAGACCATAAAAGGGCATAACTCTATGCTGCAAAGCATGGTGTCCGACCTTCTACCGATAATGCCAAACAGACGGTGGTGCATTGGTAGTATCGGCAGAGCGTCAGACACCATAGAGTTATGGCCCTTTACGTTATGAGTTCAAATCGCGCGAAAGTTACTTTTGCTATTCATCCTTACGGGGTCAATAAAATAAAGCACCAGTAATGCACTCGGGTAATTGCTGGTCTTGTGCCAAAAGTAGAAACAATTATTATAATAGAAGGGACAGTAAAAATAAGGATTGTCTTAACGGCACGAGAATACACATTGTTGGTGGTAAATTTATTAAAAGTGTTTCTTTCATCGGCATTGGATTTCTGAATATTGGAAGTAGTGTATACTCACCAACAAACTAGAACCACTAACGTATGGCTAAGTGGGAGCACCGGTAGATGATCGGACAAAATACCTTGTCGTATTCGGTTAGGTCGCTTTACGTTCTGATGTTTATTTTCACACTGGGTCACTTTTAACTTTCTTAAGTCGTAAAATTAATACAAAAGTAAAATATATAATGTCAGCATAATATTTTGTTCTACCAGTTTCGGTCATTGATCAATAACTGTAGGGAACAATGTTGTGAGAGTGTTGGAGTGTCTTCATCCTCCACTAATCTACCAATGATAATAATGGTTTCTGATTTAGGCAGAAGGTCAACAATATTTGGGAAAGGGAAAGTCGATTAAATCCAACCAGTACATTACTGGTACTTTATTTTATTGAGCCTGTAAGGATGAAAAGCAAAGCTAACCCCGCCGGGATTTGAACTGAGATCGTAAATGCCCATAACTCTATGCCACAAAGCATAGTGTCCGACGCTCTACTGATACTGCCAATTCGCCGCCCTGATAATAATTGTCTCTGCTTTTAAGCACAATGCCAGCAATTTGAAGGGGGAGGGGAATGTCGATTAAATCGATCCCAGTACTTATTGGTACTTTATTTTATAGACCTCGTAAGGATGAAAGGCTAACAATTTAGGGAGGGGAAATCGATTATATTAACCCCAGTGCTTGATTGGTACTCTAGTTTATCGACGCTGTAAGGATGCCAGGCAAAGTTAACCTTGGCGCAGCAGAAACGTAAAAAAGGTCGTAACTAAATAGCGCAATGCATTTTGTTAGACGCTCTACCGATTCTGACAATTTGTTCCGGTTCTTTACATTCTGAGGTCAACTTTGCTACTCATTTTGCGGTTTCAATAAATGAAGTACAAGTTACGTACCTTGTTCGATTATTCTAGAAGTGTACAAAATAGTTGTTCCACTTCATTGCTTGTTGCTTTTCTTTGTTTCAGTCAAGGACTGTAGCCATGCTGATTTACCGCCTTGAAGGAATTCAGTCGATGATATCAACCTCACTACCTATTTTTAAAATTATTTTATCGATCCCTAATTGTCATACCACCAAGTCATGGAACATAAATGACAAACATTAAACATAAATACCCCCCCCCCCAATATATATATATATATATATATATATACATATATATATACGAAGGACTTTCACAGTTTCCTTTTATCAAATTTCACTCACAATATATCGGTCAACCCGACGCTACAGTAAAAGACACACAGTGCTAAGCAGTGGGACTGAACCTGACACCACGTGGTTGCTACGCGAAATCCTTAACCAGACAATCATACTTGCTCCTTTATATAGATAGACATTTTAAACACGAATATTGGTATTGGCCACTAAAGTCAGTTTGGAAAACTGAATAATGCTCACATCCCAGCAGATACTTTCTTTCTTTTTCAGTAAATTACGTTTTTTTTCTTAACATACGGCTTCTAAGCAGACAAACAGATTCTTCAAAAGATATTGACACTCTCAATAGAACAAATCCCATTTCGTTGTTCTGATTCATACAAATTCTATTATATGAACGCTACTTTTAATTCAATCCCAGTTGAATATGTTTAATATTTCAAGCCGTTGTCATATTTATCGAATCTACACCAGCGTAAATTGACCTGCAAATTAATGCATGTCACATGAAAAGAAACTCGACTTTGAAAGAAATTAGTTCACGATTTTGCTTGTATGTTTAGTTTTCCTTTTTCCGAACAAAAATAGTTCAATAAGAAAGTCCCATGCTGCTCTGCAGCAGCTATCTTGCTACAAAATGCGAACTATAATTTGGTAATACTGAAGGTACTATTTTTGTAAGAACACAATATAAATATAGACATATATATGGTCCAAGCCTGTTGTCTGGAACACATAAAAGAGTATACACACACACACACACACACACACACGCACACACAGTCAGACAGACACAAACACACACACACGAACACACACACACACACACACACACACACACACACACACACACACACACACACACACACACACACACACATATATATGTAAATATGTATATATATATATATATATATATATATATATATATATATATATATATATATATATATATACACCCCGCCCGTCCGTTCAATATATCTAATTTCTCATTCTTTCTCCTGATGAAGGACTAGCATCCGAAACGTTACGTTAAGACACTCTTTCTGCTATTTCAAGCGTTAACCTAAGATATTCCTTCCATATACTGTACCGATTGTGTTGTTATTTCTGTTTACCTTTTAAATACACACATACATACACTGTGTCTCCAAAAATATATACACTTTTATTAGAATACTGTTGAAGCGTGTATACATTTTTGGGGACAACCTGTATATATATATATATATATATATATATATATATATATATATATTTATTTATTTATTCATTTATTCGGCAACAAGTACCACTGCTGGTCCATTCGGGGTCGCGGTGTTTAACTAGATAGTTAAATACGAAAATGGAACAGGAATTACGAGAAATTGCATGTCGAGGACGAAATAGGAATACAAATAATGTACGGCATCTAAGTCTAATAATTGTTTCTACTTTTGGCACAAGGCCAGCAATCACCCAGTACATTACTGGTACTTTATTTTATCGACCCCGTAAGGATAAAAGGCAAAGTTAACCTTGGCGGGATTTGAACTCAGAATGGCAAGGGTCGTAACTCTATGCGTCAAAGCATAATAATGTGTAACGATGATGGTCTCTCAGATCTATGGGCACTACACAAACATATGGTAGGTGAAGCGCAGATAATGAAAGGTGAGCTAAGCTACATCTAGACAGTGTGAAAAACACAAACACGGGAGAACTAGACAATAATCTCGTCATAGAATGGGAAAACTGTTGCTGTGAAATAGAGAACAACTTAGCAAAGAGGTGAAGGGGTAGCTGCCTGCATATATATATATATATATATATATATATATATATATATATATATATATATATATATATATATATATATATATATATATATATAACGAAGGAAATGTGGTAAGGAACCAGGTGGTCCATAACGCACCAAAGTACTCAATACTTAGGGTAGTAGTAGAGTGGGTAATAGGAACGAGTAGGACCCCGACGGCTGAGCTCAAGCCGTTTCGACGGCTAATTCTGGAATCAGTTCCTCAGTGAAATAACAACCCAACCAGGAACTGGGCATATCAGAGTATTGACAAAGTTATACACCTCAACAACATGTGTACTCGTCTCTACCACACTAATTCGGACTTCCTGAAGAGGTCACAGCCAAAGATGGCTGTCACCGAAATATATATATAGCAGTAATAAACGAAGCCAAATTTTAAAAATTTCACTTATTTATTTTATTTTATTTTATATATATATATATATATATATATATATATATATATATATATAGTGCAAATTTGGACGGGAACGAAACAGAGAGGCAGATAAATAAAGGTTTATTAGGTTCACACACATATATATATATGAGAGAGGGATGAACACCGATACAAGTATACATGTGTTCTGCAAATGACCAAGTTATCTACGTTGAAAAGATACTAATTTAAAACAATGTGGTTTGCCTGTCTCGATTTAATTATAAAAGTAAAAGAATATTTTGAGTTTCTAACTCAATCTATGATATATATATATATATTTTCAATCTAGCTAACTTGGTCATTTGCAATTGGAACACATGTATACTTGTATCGGTGTTCATTCCCCGCATATATTCAATTATATATATATATATATTAGTTTTGCGAGGTTTTTTATATGAAATCGAGTGTCGAAACAAATATTGTTATACTTGGGGAGGGTCATATTTGTGTAATAATATTGCCAGAATTAATAATAGAACACACTCACTGTTTGGTTGGTTTTCACTTCTGTGTCCTTTATATCGGTTAATTTAATTTATTCGGTCCTCAATATTACCATTGATTGACCAACGGTCAAAAATACAAATACAATATAGACACAAACACATATACATATAGTCCAACAAAGTTCTTTCGTTGCACATCTGCAACATCGTCAGTGGTGCTATTATGTTTCCCCCCGTTACATTGTATGCCTACGCCATCTTTATTTAGTCTGTTTATTTATTTGTTTATTTTTTTGTCTTCTCTGCGCATGCGTTTGCGTGTGTGTATAGTGTTTTGTTTGATGTGTGTTCGTGTTTAGGTGACTGTGCATTGGTTATTGTATTCTATCTTAGTTTACTAGTGTGTGTTTGTATGTGTTTGTTGTTATTGTGCTTGTGTATGTATTTATTTATATATTTATACTTCTCTTAGGTCAGTGTTGTTTGTTTGGGTGTTGCTATTCCATTCATTTTTTCTGTTTAGCCTTGGTCTTCTAAGTTCTATTTCGCTGGCCTCTCTGATTTGCCTATTTGCTGGGTCATTTCTATGTTTAGATATTATTCTAATTTCTATGTTTATGTTACCGTCGTGTTGTTGTCTAGCATGTTCGTATAGTACTGAACCGTTTTTTCGAACATTCCAAAGGGTGTTGTGACTGCGGTCTTTGGAATATCTGCGGGCTCAACGAGTATCTGATTGTAAGCTCGCACAAGATCGATCTTCGAAAATATGCGAGCCCCGTGCAGCGAGCTAGATAAGAATCAGGAAAGGTGCAGTTGTTCAGTGCACAGTAGTCGCCACAGATTCGCCAGTCGTTCGACGACTTCTTGGGTACACAGTGTATGGGTGAGGACCAGTTGCTGCTGGACGGACGTATGATGCCGAGATCCAGCATGTGCTGAAATTCTTGTTTGACGGACTCCAGCCGGTCTGGTGGTAGCCTTCTAGGTCGTGCAGCGACAGGTGGGCCGTGTGTTTTTATGTGGTGTGTGACATCATGTTTTACAGGGCAAGCGTTGAATAGTGGTCGAGCTACGTCTGGGTATTTGTTGATGATGTGGTTGTGCCGGGTTGTTGTTGTCGATCGTGAAATCACTGGACTGACTGTGGCTGTCCTAGCGGCTATGCCGCGCACAGCGAGACCAGTGGTGTTGTCAACGAGTCGTTGGTTTTTCAGATCCACTAGCAGCGAGAAGTGGTGAAGAAAATCAGCTCCTAAAATAGGGGTCGGCAGCTTAGCCACAACGAATACACACTGGAAAGTGCGGCGTAGTCCCAAATTTAGTGTCAGGGACTGTTCTCCGTAGGTCGGAATATGTGAGTGATTCACCGCCTGGAGCCAGGCTGGTGTCTTTCTCCTTTTTCCAGGAACGCAGGAAAACCGGGATGATGCTGACTTCAGCACCGGTGTCGACCAGGAAACGCGTGCCTGTGACGCGATCCTGAATGAAAAATAGGCGACTTTGGTTATGAGGGCCAGCAACGTCAGTGGCACTGGAGGGCTGAAGGAAAGGATTGGTGGAAGGCACGGCTGGCGTCACATTCGCTATTTTTGAGTGCGGATGTGGTACCTCCATGATCTTATCTGCCAGCTCGGCGAGTTCCTCTATGGTGGTGGACTCCCTGGTGGACTCCCTGTGTGGCAGAAGGTAAACGCTGGAGGAAGAGTTGCTTGAAAATTTCATCCGGGAGTTTATGTTCACCCAGAAGCTGCTTCATTCGCCGTAGGAGTTGTGTCGGCTTTTTATCTCCTAATTCCTCCGATATGAGGAGCTGGTGCAAACGCTTCTGCTGCGACTCCGACGTCCGCTTAACTAATGTTCTTTTAAATGAGTCATATGACACAGAGCCGGGTGGTGCTAAAATGAGGTCTCGAACCTCATTCATAATCTCCGAGGACATCGAACCGATGACATGTGTGAGACGGGATGCCTCGCTAACGATCCGGTTCGATGCGAACTGCGCTTCAATGTGCGCGAACCACAGTGTTGGATCGTGCACCCAGTGCGGACTCGAAATGTTGGTCGAAAAATTCCAACGAAAATGAGGTACTGTTAATTAATTTTCTTTTTTCCATACCCACACAACACCAGATTCTGTTATTTTTTCTTTTCTATTCGGGGTCACCACTTATAACAAAATACTGGTGTGTATGAATATAACAAGACACTAGGTTGTGTATATAACGTTTTATTAACAAACTAGGAAAAATTCGCAGACACAGAAACGAACACACGCACATGTGAAATTGTCGTTCAGACACTCTTTTTCAACATGAACATTTATTTTTGCTGAATCTCAACTACTGCTTATTCTTTCCAGCAAGTTTTTTTTTTCATCGTTCACAAAAATTGAACTCGCCATATTTGTTATACTAAGTGAAGCCTTTCTTTCTTTTTCATCATATTGTCACGTTCACACACACATTTTTCAAAATAGCTGCCAACGACCTGTTGCACAATCATTTTCGCGCCATTTTCTCACGCAATAGAAATTTTTTTTTTCTCAACTTAACCTTGTTTCGGCACGTGTAGGCAGCAGACATCTCGATTCACTGAGATAACCACACGCCAGGGATAATGTTTCTCGTCAAGGATTCTCCAGCCTTAAGCAATATTCTCCTATTTGCCGGTTTAAAAATTTACCACGTAAATTTGCCGTTGAAAACTGCGCATTTATTCAGAATGCTTATTTCTTTGGTCGCTGGCCTCTTGACCCTTCCAGGTCAACGCATTCTCAACATCGACAATCAACTTTGGCTGTTATTTCTAGCACTTTGCGCAACTCATTTTGTCTGGGAAAATTTTTACTGTGAATTTAAACATCGAATACGCTCACTCCGCGAGACAACAACATCAACAACAACACAGCTTCATCATCAACCAAAACCAGCAGAACAAGCCAGAGAATTTATTTTTGCAGCACTCTTCCTGTGAGAAAATCCCTTCGGAGGTTGGAAATTTCACGTTATACCACAGACCAGAAACCACCTGCATTCATTCTCTGGAACACACTTTCTTTCCTGCTGTCATGTGATTGCACACATGTGAACTGTATTTTGAACATTTGAACTTTGACCTCTTCTTTTACTTTGATTACATTGTATCTCTGGGTGATGGATAGATAGATGTCCAGTCGTTCTCTGGCCAAGAGCGGTTGGCTACATTGATATCTATCATTGATTTTTGCATGCATATATTTTGGTGTTTTCCTTTTATTGCAAACATTATTTTTTTCGTAATTTTCATGCCTGTTACATGCTCGCCATCTTACTCCATACATGTTTCATTCGATTTTTATGTTTTAAAAATCTGGCGGGGGATAATGTAGCAAGAGTTGCCTCCCTTGTTGTGACACTCACATCACCAATAGATTAACGCTCTCTAGACAGGAAGTAGCTGGAGTTACTTCCCGTTGGGGTGGCAGAACCCTTTTTGTCACTTCCGTCTTGGACCCTATAAAAGGGATACTCAGAGCGATCTATACCTCTCATTTGCCTTTCGGCTCCTGGCCTTCTAACCTGCCTGGCCCTTTGGCCAGGCGCGTTCGTCTGGCAACCCTAACATGGCCTGTTGCGAGCTAACTTCAAAACGGTAACTAATAACTTTACTTCATTCTCTCATCTACTACTCATTGACATGTCAACTATACTATTCTACATAACTGCAAATTGTTAATAAAACGTTATATACACAAACCACGTCTCTTGTTATATTCATACACACCAGTATATATATATATATATATATATATATATATATATATATATATATATATATATATATATATATATATATATAGTAATAAAATTACAATTACAAAGATCAAAATCCAAAGAGGATTCGATAAGGGTTGTATATATTAGTAAACATGAACTCGTAGAGCAAATATTTATTATTAGCACCAATTAAAAGTTTCAGCAATTTCTGCTTTCACCCTATACATCTATGTATGTACCTGTTTAGTAATCGCTACTGGACCAGGAAACATATTGAAGAGCTAACTTACAGGCTGTCTAAATCTTCCGGTTCTTTTGGTAAGTTGGTGAAGCACTGTCAGATATCATTGTGCGCACAAAAGTTGAAGAGTACCACGTTTGTGTGATTACAGCGTTGCTGTATGTATGTGAGACATGGGTAATACACTGTGGGAATATCCAGCGCCTCAAACTTTTCCACCAACAATGCTTGTGCTCCATCCTCACTATCTCATGCAGATTTCTGATGGGCTGCAGTGGGCCTGTGTCAAGTATCAACACCATGATCTTGAAATAACGTCTTCGTTGGTTAGGTCGTATAGAAAACCTAGAAGATATCAGACTCCCAAAACAAGTATTGTATGGAGAACTCTTGCAAAGCAAACGCCTGCAGTGTAAGACATACAACCGCTTTAAAGACTGCCTGAAAGATACACCGAAACATGAGAAATCTTGCAACAGGCAGAGCGTGGTGTCAATAGCTGATTGCTGGTGGTGTTAAGGAATTTGAACAGAAGCGGAGGGCTTATGGTAAAGTGAAGCGAACAGTTAAATATATGAGGGATATTAGTTAGCTCCCGGAATGGGGTTCAAAAGAGACGCTTGTGAGAGATGAGGACGTGTGTCAAAAGGGGGGCGACCAAGTCATAGCAATCATACTCATGTAAATAACACCTCTAAGTACTCCATACATCTTGATTTTGCATGTCATGTGGCATCTGTATCAGCACTGTGTGGGTGGGTGTGAACGCGTTTATATATATATATATATATATATATATATATATATATATATATATATATAGAGAGAGAGAGAGAGAGAGAGAGAGAGAGAAATATTAAAACAATGAAATTAAACACAAAACGGTTAATTCATAGTAAAACTCATTATTTTACGATCGTTTCTGGGGGGTAGTTCCCCGTATGTCCATTCAATTATTGATATATGTAAAATATTACAAAATATCATAGTAAGAAAAAATACATACTTCTTCACTACCCGCCATCTTCAGAAATAATGAGTTTTGTTTATTGAAGAATACAAAAAAACAACATACATATGAATAAGTAACGTTTTATAACTAGGTTGAAATTGACCAATAGCTAGAATAGGAAGGGGCAGTATAGATCCTTAAAGTTGGTAGAAGTAGATGAATAATTAGGCCGCCAGGAGACAAGGTATCAAATGACTTTTAAGAAAAGAAATGAGAGTTGTTAGTGTAAATAAATTTAGACATATTGTATATAAAATTGTTGATGGTCAAAGAAGATTACTGTTGGAGGAAAAGGGGTAGTGATATTAGTGTGTTATGTCAAGTAGAATGGTATAGAACCATCTTAAAATGTTTTTTATTTCCTTGTTGTGAGGAATAATTTGTTCTAAAAATATATAATATAATATAATATAATAAGTTGAGGAATATAAATGAAACGAAATGGAAGTGAAATTTAGATATAATATAGATAAAATATTATATAGGTAAGAAAATACTAAAGTTTGTGTAAGTATTTTATTGTGTTAGAGTGGTTAGACTGAAGTTTTCCCTGTAGGGAACTATATTTTCGAATAAGAATCTACATTAATAATCTGTTGTTTTTTTTTTTAAAAGAAGGTTTAAATGGATATCATTTAAAGGTTTTGTTAGATTATTGAAAATAATGTAATATATAGTGGTAAATTATAGTTAACTACTTAAATAATGTAATATATAGTGGTAAATTATAGTTAACTACTTAAAACAGTTATAGGGATGAGGTATAGGATTTAATCCATGGATTTAATTCTAGTAGCAGAAAATATATATATATGTATAGAGAGAGATATACACACACATATATATACACATATATATATATACACACACACACGCACATACACACATATACGTACACATATATATACATGCACACACACATACATATACTATATACACCCACACATATACATGCACATTCACACATGTATATATATGGGCATTCACTTATGCATACACATACATATACACCCACACATATATATATTCATACACACACATATACTCACACATTTTTTCTCCTATATTATTTCCTATATTTGTTTAGTTGTATTTATAATATTTGAATGTTCTTCTAATTTTGAATTAATTATAGTATAGGCGGGTAAAATTCCCGAGATCCATGGACGAGTTCTCTCCAGCGGTCTCTGTCCCTCATTATCGCTGCCATGTCCTGCGTCTCCAACAGACCAGTGTCTGTCCTTAGGGCATCAACATACGTTAACCTTGGTCTTCCCCTTCTAGTGTGTCCATGAATGGGCTCCCAAAGGAGCACTGAGTGCAATGTCAACTCTGGATGTCGGTGAGCATGTCCAGCTAACCTCAGTCTCCTCTGTGTCACTTTTGAGCTGACCTTTGGGATGCTCCCATACAGCTTTGAGTTTTTCATCCTCAGTGTATACTGATTAATGTTCAGAGCCATCCTCAGCATTCTCGTGTAGCACCCACCCACCATCTGAGTGAGTTTCTTGGTCAGTGTCCAAGTCTCAGACCCATACAGCAGCACAGACTCCACTACAACAATGAAGAGGCGGATTTTCAGGTCTCTACGAAGGTCCGATTCCCACACCGATCTCAAGCTGTGGTACGCCGCCCAGGCCGTGCTCTTCCTCTCAACCACATCATATTCCGTATTCCCAATCTTTGCTCCCAAATACAGGAAGCCCTCAACCAATTCTAGCGGCTTCCCACCTACATTAGTGATCCCCTCTGGCTTCTCAACATTCTCTACCAGATATTTTGTTTTAGTCTCATTCATTCTCAGCCCCACACTCATCGACACAGTCTCAACCTCCCGCATCAAATCCTCTGCCTCCTTCACTGTATTTGTCACCAAAGCTATGTCGTCGGCAAATTCAGCATCCGATACCTTTTTCGCCCTAACTCTCCTGCTCTGAGCCGGTGCTACAGTAAAGCCAGAGTCCTGGTGTTTCTCCAGTGCAAGGCGCATACAATAGTCCACTACGATGATAAAAAGGTAGGGAGCCAATGTATCTCCCTGGAGCACTCCAGCCAGTATCTCAAAGAACTCTCTCATCCCATCAGGTGTAATGACTTGGGCTTTGGTGTTGGTGTAGAGCAGTGATATCAGGTCCACTATCCTCTTGGGGATTCCATAAGCCTGTAAGATCTTCATCAGGCAGTAACGGTCCACAGAATCAAAGGCATTCCTAAAGTCAATGAAAACCATGACCGCAGGAAGGCACTTTGCTCTAGCTCCCTCTAATATCCTCCTCAGCATCAGGATGTGACTGGTGGTTGATCTACCCTCTCTGAAGCCGTTCTGGTTGTCCCTGAGCTTCTTCTCCATTATAGTATGTAAGCATAATTATAAAATATATACAAATATTATAAATACAACTAAACAAATATAGGAAATAATATAGGAGAAAAAATGTGTGAGTATATGTGTGTGTGTATGAATATGTATATGTGTGGGTGTATATGTATGTGTATGCATAAGTGTATGCCCATATATATACATGTGTGAGTGTACATGTATATGTGTGTGTGTGTATATAGTATATGTATGTGTGTGTGCATGTATATATATGTGTACGTATATGTTTCTGTGTATATATATGTGTATATATATGCGTGTGTATATCTCTCTCTCTATATATATACATATATATATATTTTCTGCTACTAGATTTAAATCCATGGATTAAATCCTATACCTCATCCCTATAACTGTTTTAAGTAATTAACTATAATTTAGCACTATATATTACATTATTTTCAATAAAGTACCAGTAATACACTGGGTAATTGCTAACCTTGGGCCTAAAGTAGAAACAATTATTGTCAATAATCTAACTGATATCCATTTAAACCTTCTTTAAAAAAAAAAAAAAACAGATTATTAATGTAGATTCTTATTCGAAAATATAGTTCCCTACAGGGAAAACTTCAGTCTAACCACTCTAACACAATACAATACTTACACAAACTTTAGTATTTTCTTACCTATATAATATTTTATCTATATTATATCTAAATTTCACTTCCATTTCGTTTCATTTATATTCCTCAACTTATTATATTATATTGGCAGATTGGCAGTGGATTGGCGGTGAATTGGCGGTGGATTGGCAGTATCGGTAGAGAGTCGGACGCCATGCTTTCCAGCATAGTTACGTCCCTTTACGGTCTGAGTTAAAATCCCGCCGAGGTTTACTTTGCCTTTCATCCTTACGGGGTCGATAAAATAAAGTACCAGTAATGCACTGGGTAATTGCTGGCCTTGTGCCTAAAGTAGAAACAATTATTTCTGAAGACGGCGAGTAGTGAAGACGTATGTATTTTTTCTTACTATGATATTTTGTAATATTTTACATAGATCAATAATTGAATGGACATACGGGGAACTTACCCCAGAAACGATTGTAAAATAATGTAAAATAATGAGTTTTACTATGAATTAACCGTTTTGTGTTTAATTTCATTGTTTTAATATTTCTATTTTTGACTCTGCATCCAATGAATTATATCGTTGAAAATTTTGTATTTTAAACTTTGCTTCACGACATCTTCTACATACGGATTACATTGAGTTCTTCATACGGTTTAGACCCTACCATTGATTGGTAGATTTATCTGTGTATATATATATATACATATATGTATATATATATCTGTCTGTCTGTGTGTATGTATGTGTGTTTATATGCATATTAGTCTACATTTGTATATATAATGACCACTGTTAATTGCCTGAAGATAAATCCAAGTAAATCGACACCAAACCAACGCTATTCATGACCTCAAGCAAATTTAATCTATAAGCTTACATTCAACCTTACCCCCTCCCACCAGTTATAAGTCTCCCCATACATGAAGTAAAACCAATCGTCCTGTTCAAAACCATACCCAAACATTCCTAGCATAACAGAAATCAAACCTACGTGGGTGACTTACGTCATCAAGGTGCAGCCGTCGAATTACATGGCTATATGGGTGCAATGTGATTATACAAGTATACGTATGTTTGCCGCACGTATATTCCCGTTTACATATGTTTACAGTTACACGGGAGTTACAAAAAATATTTAAGTATATATATATGTATATCTATATCTCTATATATATCTCTCTCTCTCACACTCTCTCTCTCTCTCTCTCTCTCTCTCTCTCTCTCTCTCTCTCTCTCTCACTCACTCTCTCTCTCTCTCTCTCTCTCTCTCTATATATATATATATATATATATATATATATATATATATATATATAAAATAACAGATTAAAGTTTAAGCAAAGAATCGCTGCTTTCACCCTTAACGGGATCTTCTGAAAATCCTGTTAATGGTGAAAGCAGCGATTCTTTGGTTAAACTTTAATCTGTTATTTTAATAAATATTTGATCTACGGTTTTTATATATATTTATATATATATTATCCTTATCGAGCTCTCTTCGGATTTTAGTCTTCACATTTATTATTATTGCTATATATATATATATATATATATATATATATATATATATATATATATATATATATATATATAGAGAGAGAGAGAGAGAGAGAGAGAGTGAGAGAGAGGGAGAAAGAGAGAGAGGATAGATAAATTTCTTTATTAGCCACAAGGGCACAAAAGAAGGGGACAAATACAAGTAGGGAGTTTACATACAGGTATATGAAAATAAAACTATTAATAAAATAACAAATAACAATTGAAATCCCCAATAGGGGGGAGACGTTACACAGGGGTTGTACACACCCCATAAAATGTACAACCCTCATCTCCAGGAGCACCAAGAGTGAGTACTCCCTTCCTCTCTTCCTCTTTTTCCTCAACCTACAGGCTTATATAGAGAGAAGGCCCAACCACTCGGGCCATCTTTGCCAAATTCACCCACCTTTTATAAAAAATGTTGCTGGGGTACAGCACCTCTCTCTCCATCCTGATTCTTCTTCCAAAAGGATATTTGAAAAAATGAATCAGTTGCTCGCCGGAGAGAAAGGTGTCTGACCTCAGCCCTTTTAACCTCGTCCACCATATAACCTCTTTCACCATAGCCATAACACATAGGAAAACCGCCTCTCCCTGGTTTTTGAAGGAGGGTGGCGGTTTGATCATGACAATGGACTCGGTGGTCAACTGGATTGTTCCCACCCGCGACAATAGTCGTTCTACATAGCCACACAGGTCGGTAATGCCCGCGCAGTGTACAAATGCGTGCGCGACGGTTTCCTTGTCGCGCACGCATCTCGGACAGATCTTTTTCGAAGGGTCCCTGCCCAGGTGCCCGTGTCTGTAGAGCTTGTCTCAAACTGGTAGAGCTCCTCGGTAGCACTGCCAGGCCAGGGATTTTGGAAGTTGTCCATTGGTCCCAGGCGTAAGGTCCTACCGAACAGACTGGCCAGTTCGTCTTCCTGTACGCTTAGAGTTTCTCCGAGCGCGTCGTCGCACTTGCTGCGGACCAACCCTCTATAGAATGTCGAAGTGGAGTCTCCACTGATCGCCGGGTCCGTTTGCCAGAGAACTGTGAGCGCCTGAGCACATTAGATGTGCCAGTCGCCCATTTTCCTCGGTCTTTGCTTGACCCAGGACAGCAGCTCGGTCAGCGAGACGAGTCGTGAGAAGGCTCGCCTCACGGGGCCCACACCGAGAGAGGATAGATAGATAAATAGATAGTAACAGAGATGTGTAATTAAGTAATTTGAGAGATTGGTCACAATAATTAAAGAAACGCAGTAGAACCGAAACAAAGAATTTATGCTTAGATAGACACAAACTCTCATACGTACATACATTATATGCATACATTATATACATACATTATATACATACATACATTATATACATACATACATTATATACATACATTATATACATACATACATACATACGTACATACATTATATACATACATTATATACATACATTCATACATACATACATTATATACATACATTATATACATACATTCATACATACATACATTATATACATACATTATATACATACATTCATACATACATACATTATATACATACATTATATACATACATTCATACATACATACATTATATACATACATTATATCGGTGGATTGGCAGTATCAGTAGAGGGTCTGATGCCATGATTTGCAGCAAAGAGTTATGGCCCTTTATAGTCTGAGTTCAAATCCCACCGAGGTCAACTTTGCCTTTCATCCTTACGGGGTCGATAAAATAAAGTACCTGTAATACACTGGCTAATTGCTGGCCAAAAGCAGAACAAATTACATACATACATTCATACATACATACATTATATACATACATACATACATTATATACATTCATATATACATACATACATTATATACATATATTATATACATACATTCATACATACATTATAAACATACATACATTATATACATACATACATTAGATACATACATACATGCATACGTGCATACATGCATACGTGCATACATACATACATTATATACATACATTCATACATACATACATGCATACATACATTATATACATACATACATACATTATATACATACATTCATACATACATTATATACATACATACATTATATACATACATGCATACATTATATACATACATACGTACATACATACATACATTCATACATTCATACATACATACATGCATACATACATATATAATATACATACATTCATACATACATTATATACATACACACATTATATACATACATACATTATATACATAAATATGTACATACATATATTCATACATACATACATGCATACATACATACATTATATACATACATAAATTAATACATACATACATACAATGGCGACCGTTTTGGTCAGTGTCCGATAATCGGACGTGTGTAATTACGGCTTACATGAAGGCAACATACCATATATTGGAAAAAGTTGAGCTATATTACGCGGTAAGATTACATACAATAATTCTACATAAGTGTTTGAACTGTAAGTGTGTTTTAAAACACCTGTTTATATGAACGATACATACACTTATGATATATGAACGATACATACACTTATGATATATGAACGATACATACACTTATGATATATGACCGATACATACACTTTAACATATAAATGCAACGTTGTTATATTACATTTATAAAGAAATATGCAGGTAACGTTTTCGATTCAGAAACAAAAACATAAGTGTTTGAACTGTGAATATGTTGTGAATAAGTTGTAGAACACCTATTTATATGAATGATACATAAACTTTAACATATAAATGCAGCGTTGTTATATTATATTACATTCATAAAGAAATATACTAAGTAACGGTTCTTTTTGTTCTCGATTCAAACGATTCAAGAACAACGTTTAAAACACAGTTGTAGAATTAAAAGCTAACTGAAAAAAATATTACCCAAGCTGTGAAAAACTTTAAATTTGATTCTGACAGAACTTTGTCGAAACTTTTAAAGAAGATCATCGACTATTTTGAAAATTAAATACAAAATATTATTGAATAGGCGAACTCATTATGG
Organism: Eledone cirrhosa; assembly: GCA_964016885.1. Taxonomy (NCBI): domain Eukaryota; kingdom Metazoa; phylum Mollusca; class Cephalopoda; order Octopoda; family Eledonidae; genus Eledone; species Eledone cirrhosa. The sequence continues at coordinate 28,689,026 of OZ024743.1, read as the reverse complement.
CAAAACATACAAGTCTCCTTCGACCAAATCGCAACTACAACCGTTGTATACAGTGAAGCTACGAGCTTAACAAAGAATTATATGAAGCATACAAACAATCTGAACCCCAAAAGTTCGGTTTTATGCAAAGGCTAAAAACTTTATGGAACTCCAAATACCCAGAATTAGACTTTTCTCAAAAGCATTTAAACGTATCATTAGATGTAAATTGATACATCTAACGGAATTGAGTGATACTACAAATACAGCCCTTGTAGACAACCACGCCACCTCCACTGACAGACAAAGAGAATGGCCAGCTAAATCTAACAGTGAACAGCTCACCAACAATTTTGGTGAAATCCATCCCACTTCCACTGAAGAACAGCGAGAATGGTCAGCTAACTCTAGTAGTAATTGTCACCACATCAACAATGAGGCTGAAATTCATGACTCTACTGTACAAACAGAGCACCAAAAACTTGTGGATACCTTACAAGTGATATGGGACGATATGTTTCAAGAGATACACAGCCTTAATGTGAGTGACAGACCATACAACACCAGAATCAGTAAAGAACCCACTAAATTGGAATTGGAAGCGGTGAACGAAATAGCTGGCAGTTATCTGAAGGCTATACGATCTAAAGGTGTAGAAACGACATTTGAAATGCTTAATATTTTGTTATATGTTTCAGCTGTCACATTGCTATCATATAACACACATCTAAAACCACGCAATCAAGATACAAACAAAAAGCCTGAACCAGCGTGGATGCGAAATTTAAAAAGCAAAATGTTGTCCCTGAGACGAAGTATCTCACACATCGCAGTCGTTATGAAATGCAACATAGAGAGCAACTTCACACGACACCAGAAAAACCTAAAAAAAGGTTAGAGAGACGATTTGGAGATACACAATTTAAAACTTTGAACTCCAAATTACACCAGTTGAAACAACAACTCACAGCTACAACAGAAAGACTAAAATATGAGTCAACAGCACATAAACGACAAGTGCTAAATAGATTGTTTGTCAGAGATCCTAAATCAGTTTATCGTAGCTTCGGTGGCAAAAGCTCAATCCCTGTAAATGACACCCCTTCAAAAGAACAGGTTGACGGATTCAACAGACAAACTAATTGGCTAAAAGAACTGGAACAGGACTACTGCCAACATCTCCTGACAAAACGATATGACATAGATGGATCAATACTGGAAACAGCTCTACAGAAAATGTCGAATAGGAAATCACCAGGCCCAGACCTCATTACAGGATACTGGTTGAAGAATTTCACTTCCTATCGGCAAGATCTCATACGGCTGTTTACAGAAACCATTAAAGGCACACAAGAACTGCCCAGATGGTTATCAACTGCCACTACTCTCCTCATTCCCCAAAATAGCCAAACCACCCTTGCTAAAAATTACCGCCCAATAGCCTGCCAAAACATCATGTATAAATGTATGGGTACCTTAACCTGTTCTTACAGGATCACTGTGCTACCAACAACACCATAACACCTGAGCAAGCTGGTGGAAAGAGGGAGTGTGGGGTTGCATAGATCACCTACTAACTAATAAAATGATTCAAGAAAAAACAACAAAGAATCGCAGAAACATGACTGTAGTGTGGCTGGACTATCAAAAAGCATTTGATAGTGTACCTCATGGGTGGATTGTTAAGGCTTTACAGTTAGCCAAAGTCCCACAACCACTGGTAGCTGCTGTTGAACGTCTGACCAAGAACTGGTACACCAATTTTATCCTTAGAAGTGAGAAGTAGCAAGTTAAGACTGATAGGATACATTACCAGAAGGGCATCTTTCAGGGTGATAGCTTGTCAGTGCTACTCTTCGTTCTCTCACTAAATCCACAATCTTACCTACTCAGGAAACAAGGTGGACAAAGAAGTAGGTCCAGAAGTATCTCCCATCTTTTCTTTGTTGATGACCTGAAGTTGTATGGGCCAAATATCAATGACATCAAGAAACAATTGGACCTCATTACACAATTTTCAACAGACATCAAAATGAAATTTGGTGAGTCCAAGTGTGCATATTTGGCAGTAAAACGTGGAAGAGCTGTGCCCTCCTCTAGAAATCTAGAGATGAACGGCCTGACAATACAACCTCTACAGTCAGGTGACAACTACAGATATCTTGGACAGGATGAGAATGTCAGATATGATGGACCCATAAATAAGGAGAGAACCAGAGCTGAATACCTCAGAAGAGTAAAGAAAATATGGTCATCAGAACTGTCAGCGTACAACAAATACATTGCCCACAATACTTATGCTGTGCCAATTCTAACGCCAACATTTGGCCTGCTGAACTGGTCATTGCAAGAACTAAGTGAGATGGATGTTAGAACTCACAAACTACTCAATGTTACTGGGAACTTTAACATCAATGGTGATGTAGATAGGCTATACTTCTCACGCAAGGAAGGTGGCCGGGGTCTAAAATCCATATTAACATCATATGAGACCCGGATAGTAACACTGCAGCAACACCTTCAACAGAGGAAAAAGGTTGGCAACCATCTTGTCCAGGTTTATGAGCATGAAAAAAAATATATCATTAGAATAGCCACTGATCTGGAGGAGAGATATGGAATAAAGCCTGATATAAATCTCTCACACAGAGAAATCGGAAGATCCTATTCAATGTTCAAACAAGATGAAAAAATTGACCAATTTACAGAAAAGTTGTGCATGGATACTTGTAAAACAAAGATCGAGGATGTAAGCCACATTGTTGCCAGCTGCGAAAGAATGTCATCTCGCTATTACCTCCCCATGAGACACGATAGGATAGCTAGAACCATCTGGAACGCACATCGGAAAACAAAATTAATAGCAAACGAGGAAGAATATATTGAGACAGATGGCACTAAGGAATACTGGTGGAACCTGAAAATAAAAACTGCCACCAAATTAAAGCACAACCGGCCTGATATTGTTGTTTGGGACCACACATTGAAAACGTGTTCTGTTGTGGAGATCAGCTGCCCACTTGATGTAAACATTGTCAGAAAAATACAGGAGAAGGAGGACATCTACGGACCATTGATGAGGAGTTTACAAATCCAGTATCCAAGATACACCTTTAGCTTCACACCCATCATTATTGGAGCTACGGGTTATATACCAACCCGTTTGGACCACAGTATGACAGAACTTGGATTTGCGGACAAAGAGCGCAGCTCCATAATTCAAAGTCTACAAATGGCTGCGATAGCTGGCACCTTCACAATTTGCAAAACATTCTTGCGATTCAAGGGATGACAATCTCTTTTCTTTTACAACCTTGCCACCAGTAAGGTGGCCGGTCAAAAAAATATTCTCGAAATTAAGAGAAAGAGATAACATACATTATATACATACATACATACATACATACATTATATACATATAAACATTAATATATACATACATACATACATTATATGATGGCTGCCCCCTCCTTATCGAGTATGGCCATTGCACGAGAAAAAAAAAAGAAAAAAAAAATATATATATATATATATATATACACACATACATACATACATATATATACATACACTCACATACATATACATACACATATATTAATAACAATAATAATAATAATAATAACAACAATAATAATAACGACGACAACAACAATAATAATATACATATATATATACACACACACGCACACATAAACATATCTATACACACACACACACGATAGCAACTAACAGCGCTGCGATCGAATGTGGCTTTTTAGCCCAGCCAATGATCTAAAATGTCTTGCACAGAGCCGGCAACCAAAACATTCACCGGGAATAGCCGGCTGTGGTTGGAGTTCATGTACTTTTGCATGTCGCTTGAGCCCTCCTGCTGATTTACATTCTCTACCACATGCTTGGCAAGCATGATGAGTAGCATCTCCAACATCAGCCTGGTAGTCAACCACTGGTCTTACTTTATGACTGCGAAGATGACTTTCGAGTCCAGCTTTGCTTAGGCAGAGTCTCGCACAGACGCTGCATGTCAGCACCATAGGAGACCCTCACCGTCTGGAAGTGCAACAGCAATGCCCTTCCTCACAACCCGCTTTACTTTCTCGTATGCGATTCGAGATGCCTCAAAGGCAACTTTTCCCTCATATACAGTCTTTCTCCATTTATTACGATCAGCAGCAATATTTTCCCATGTATCAGCAGAGATGTTAGCGTCTTTCAAATAGGCTTTCAAGGCATCCTTATACCTCTTTTTTGGTTTATGTGGCGGTCGTTTTCCTTTAACTAACTCTCCATAAAAGAGTTGTTTTGGTATTCTAGAATCCTTCATCCTGGCAAGGTGACCACTCCAACGGAGTCGTTGCTTAAGCACAAGAGATTCTATACTGTCACACATAGAGCTTTCCAAAATCTCGACATCACTGATGTGGTCCCTCCAGTGAACGCCATGGATCCGTCTGAGACACATCTGATGGAAACGCTCAAATTGCTTAAGGTGGTGTCGATATGTGACCCAGGTCTCGCAGGCATAAAGAAGATAAGAGAGCACACATGCCTTGTACACCTTTACCTTTGTCCTCCTGCATATGTCTCGCCGACCCCAGAGTCGCCTTTCTAGCTTTCCGAAAGGATCCCTTGCTTTCCTAATCCTAAGTGAGATTTCACTATCAAGGTTGCTGTATCGATTGACAGTGCTTCCCAGGTAGACAAACTGATCAACCACTCCAAGTCGTTTACCATACACATAGATATTTGGTTCAGTGTACTGCTTACCAGGGGCAGGTTGGTACATGACGACGGTTTTCTTGAGACTGACAGTCAATCCTAGGGCAGTGCAAGCGTCAGAAAATGCATTCAAAATGTGCTGCATATCACTCTCTGTGTGCGCTACAAGATCGCAATCATCTGCATACAAGAGGTCTCTTATGATTGATGTAAATACTTTTATCTTTGCAGCAAAGCGCCTGATGTTAAATATGCTGCCTGAGGTTCGATATCGGATGTAAACACCATACTCGCAATTCCTGAATGCAATACAGCAAACCATTGCAAAGTATATGGCAAACAGGGTCGGTGCTGGAATATCCCCCTGTTTCACTCTATTTTTTACTGAGATAGGCTCCGACATGTTACCTCCGACATTAACCCAAGCCTTCATGTCGTCATGGAAAGACCTAACTAGAGCAAGGAACTTATCAGGGCAACCAAGTTTCTGGAGAACCTTGCATAATGCATCTCTGTTAACAGTATCGAAAGCTTTTGTCAGATCGACAAAAACCTGATACAGATCCAAACCTTGTTCCATGCACTTCTCCTGGAGCTGTCTAGCTGAGAAGATCATATCAGTAGTGCCGCGTCCAGCACTAAAACCAGATTGACTTTCAGGAAGAACACAATCTGCAATGTGTGTCAGCAGACGCTCCAGAAGCAGCCTACATAAAACTTTCCCTACGACAGAAAGCAATGATATACCTCTGTAGTTCCCACAATCATTCCTGTTACCCTTTCCCTTGTACAAGGCCACTGCATCTCTCCAGTCCTCATTAGCCCATATCCTGCGAAACAAAGAGTGAAGATGTTGCAGGAGTCTCTCACCGCCATATTGCAGGAGCTCAGCATGTATGCCATCCATACCTGGAGACTTTTCACTGTTCAGCTTCGAGATAGCCACTGCAACCTCCACAAGCGTCGGAGGTTCTGCGAGAGCTACTTTCACAGGACTTTCTGGAGTGAGATTGAGGAAATCTTCACTGACGACAGACAGCTGATTCAAAAGATCATCAAAGTTCTCTCGCCACCTTCGTAGAATTCCTTGTGAGTCACGAAGAAGTTCTCTGCCATCCTTGCTGCGAAGCGGTGTCACCAGAGAAGAAGACGGTCTTATTATATACATACATTATATACATACATGAATACATTATATACATACATACATTAATACATACATACATTATATACATACATTAATACATACATACATGCATACATACATACATTGAGTAAATTCCAATGAGAGAGTCTTGTAACTATGTTAGAAACCGACTCTCTTTCTATTGGCAAAAATTTGAGAAATTATAAAACCAGAAGAACATACATATATATCATAATTGTTTCTACTATTGGCACAAGGCCAGCAATTACCCAGTACATTACTGGTAATTTATTTTATCGACCTCGTAAGGATGAAAGGCAAAGTTAACCTCGGCGGGATTTGAACTAAGAATGGCAAGGGCCGTAACTCTATGCGTCAAAGCAAGGCATCCGAAGGAGTGCGGGACTGTGTCCTGAATATATTTTTTTAAACCGTTAGTAAAATAAGTCGGATTACTTTGAATAAATAATGAATGGATATTACATAATTTATCTTCTAAATTTCATAGCTGTTGATTAAACATAAATATTCTTATATATAATGATTGCTTATTTTAAGATTCACTTCTTTAAAAATGTTCAAATGTCAATACTTCCGGTTATGATATAATGGAAGCTATATTATATTGCTTATATAAACGTTCATATATTTGCTTCGTTATACCATAATGTTTATATTGCGTATAATATCAATATGCACACTACACATACTAGCAGAAAACCACGCAAAGGGTGGTTTTTCTGCTAGTCCATAATAATGCAGCTTAAGTCATGACCCCTATGAAAGTGACCAGTATCAGTCACTGACTTGTCTGATCGCTCCGGCCATTAACCTATTTCTGGCTTCATCTCAGTACGTTGTTCACCAATGACCAGCGTAATGTTGTTTATTTCACATATATCAATCTCGTTTTCTCATTGGTCGATTCGTCTTTGACTCTTCGATACCAGCACCAATTTCGTTGTTTGCTTTGGATGATATCATTTATCTTTATGATATCATCACTCATACTGTATGTGTTTGTATGTGTATATACATTATCGGGTATAATATGAAGATATATATTAGTTATGGCAGTGGATTGGCAGTATCGGTAGAGGGTTGGACGCCATGCTTTGCAGCATAGAGCTACGGTCCTTTGTGGTCCGAGTTCAAATCCAGCCGAGGTTAACTTTGCATTTCATCTTTACGGGGTCGATAAAATAAGGTACCAGTAATGAACTGAGATAATTACTGTCCTTGGGCCAAAAGTAGAAACAATTATTTTATGTACTATGATTTTTTAAAACACGCTGACACGTATGTGTATGTGTGTGTGCGTGTGTGTATATATGCATATACATACATTTATATGTATGAGTATATAAATATAAATGCGCAAACACAAACACACTTACAAAAATACACACTCACAGATACATTCAAACAAACACACACACATATACATTTACACAAACATACACATAAACATTTACTCACAGACAGCGTAGCAAATGTAACGCGAGCCGCTGTTTTGCAATAGTTATTTTACCATCCCCTTCCGTTCATTTACACACAGATACATTCACACACGTACACACACATACACTCAAATACACACACGCACACACACACACGTACACACACACGAACACATCGATATCACCAATATAGAGAAAGCCGGTGTCTAATATAGCGACAAGACACTTTCATTGGAATTAAGACATCACATACTAGGTAAATACGTATGTATGTCTGTATGTGTTTGTATATCTATTTGTGTGTGTATGTATGTATGTATATATGTATGTATGCATGTATGTATGTCGGGTCACTCTTGAGTGCTACTGGTAAAATGTAGCCCAGTACAACCTGTCACATGGTCGGGTCGTCGGCGACTAAACCGGCAACCCCACCAAGTTTACTTGGCGAGGAGGGTGATTTTGGACACCCTGCAGGACAAAAATCAAAACCTGACAGACATCCTCAGTTTTATATATACTAGTTGACGTACCCAGCTTCGTCCGGGTAAACAGATGATAAGAGAAGACAGGTAAAAGAGAAAATGACTGTATTGGATGTTTGTCTGGTTACAGTATGAGGCGAGTCCGTGGTGTCTGTGCGATAAAGAAAACAGTAAAAAAAAAATCTTCCAGGTATACCAGATTCTTCGTTGTACCGTTTGTGCATAGTATATGAACAATTCTAGGTGCTTCCACCTAGAATAGTGACCTCTAGGAGATGGTTCATCTTCTGCCTGACTGTAAAACGTGTATCACTGCATAGCCGTGGTTGTTCCACGTTTCTCAAAAGGATGATGGAAGTTCCAATCTTTTATATTATATGTAGATATAGATAATTAATATAAAAGATGTCTGTCAATGTAAAAAAGTCCCTATTTACTCCCTTCACAACTCTGTGTATGTTAGACTGACAGACAGGCACACAGAAAGATAAAATGCGTGGCGATTGTGGAACGCCCCACGTACACACACATACACGCATGGAAACGCGCACACATACGCACCCGTGCACTTACACACTCACAGATGTTGATAATTTTTACTTTCTGTGGAACGCTGCACCCACGCACACACAAAAACATACGCGCACGTACATACACACGCACACATGGTAATAGTTACAGCGTTCACTTTGCCTCTATGTTTCTTACTCTCCCCTCTCATTCCCTCATTGGCATTATGCGTATTAATTTAAGTTTGGCGTCGTTGAGGTGGTCGGAGTCGTTTGAAACCTATGAACCAATGATAATCGAGAATTATGACACACGGAATACTGACGTTGTTGTAATTAATATATATTGTTTCTACATTTGGCACAAGGCCAGCAATTACCCAGTACATTACTGGTACTTTATTTTATCGACCCCGTAAGGATGAAAGGCAAAGTTAACCTCGGCGGGATTTGAACTCAGACTGTAAAGGGACGTAACTATGCTAGAAAGCATGGCGTCCAACCCTCTACCGATACTACCAATTCACCGCCCTTGTTGTAATAATATATATGTTGTTGTAATTAATATATAGATAGATAAACGTATTACATATGTTCTCAAATGGACTTGCGACCTATACATAGTATTAGCAATTGTAAAGACCAATGGAATCATTGTTTCCTCGGTCCGATTTGACGAAAGTCGATCGACTGTCGATATGTTTTCATATCTCTCTCTCTCTCTCTCTCTCTCTCTCTCTCTCTCTCTCTCTCTCTCTCTCTCTCTCTCTCTCTCCCTCCTTCTCTCTTTATATATATATATATATAATTCTTGAAGAAATCGTAGACGCACCGTAGTAACACATACCACGTTTCTTAGGCTTTTTACTTTTTAAATAATCCATCCGAAACTTTGACAAATACTTTAAATGATGTAATGCTGTTCCCTACTATTGTTAGTTATTGTATATTATAATTACTGTATAAATCATATTTCGGAAGAGGTATGTTGGTTTTAACTTTTGCTAAGTATTCAAATATCTTTAAAATACATAAGATCAGTTGGCTCTGTGTGCTATACCACCAATTTCATGAGGTTATGAGGAAGCGAAAGTAACCTATATTTAATAGGGATATTCTACTATTTTTTATTTGTTTCAGACATTAGACTGCGCCATGCTGTGAAATCACCTTGAAGGGATTTAGTTTGTTATCAATACGGCACTTATTCTTTCATGTCTGGAAATTATCTTATCGATCTATTCATGTCGAACCATTAAATTACTGGACTTAAACGAAACATCATTGCAAGTAACACAGTAGAAACATCTAACACATGTTTATGTCAGCTAAGTAAAATATGAGGTGGAAAATGAAGTTTTCTGTAGAAATATTGAGACACTTGCAGATAATTCGAGATCAAGATCAATCAATTATGAAAGTAAATATATAACTCACCGAATCATTTCAAAAATATGTATAAAGAAATTGTCTAAAGTTTGTCTCAATGAGGTTCATTAGGTTAGTGCTCATTCCAGTTTCCTTGGTTTCCTTGGTGTTAAGCGACTGAGAGTAGAAGACTCATCCCCTGACACGACGTCAGTCCATTGCTGCTGAGTATACTGGAGCAGCATGAAATTAAGTTCAAGAAATGAAGCTCAAGAATTCAGCACACAACCCAGTCCAGGAATCGAAACGACGACACTATTATCGTCAAACACACTAACCCCTGATCACTACTTTCCCTAAAATCTATGAATAACTTTTGTAATTTACAACACTTTACCAAATGATACGTTTTTTTGATATTTTCTCTACAAATACACATGTGACCTTTATGTTAGCGGTCAGCAAATATAATGTGTGGCTGTCAATTAACTGGGTTAGTTTTATCAGTGGATTAAAAAGGTGTCGCGATCACGACTTACTGAAATTTACCTCTAGTTCAACAGTAATTGATAGTCTTTACCCTATTTAATGACAATATTACATTGGAAATTTTATCGTTTCGTGAAGCAATTAGGCCAAGCATTAAAAACATTTAACGGCAAACATTACTTTTTTCTCGTTAACCAAAGAGAAGTCAAATAGTAGTATCATTATAGTGTTGGATAGAAAGCATTGCGGTATTCGATCCAGATGTCTGCGCCCTTAGTTCAAATACACTATCAGTCTAGTACTAATTTCGATCCCTTTCTCCCTATCTTTTTATTTCTCACTCTCTCACTCACTCTCTCTATCCCCCTTTCTGCTTGACTGTCTGTCTGTCAGACTTTCTCTCTCTCTCTCACACACTCTCTCTCCAGGTCTTTGTATAACGCTGATTCAGACCGAGAATTGTGTTAAGGGTAGATTTGCCAGTAGAACACTTAGCTATTGGGATGATAATTTCACGAGTAGTAATTCAGTTGATCGAACAACTGAATGCTCATCGTCAACACCGACGGAGAATATAGGACATCAACAACATAAGTCAATTAGTATATATAAGAAGATCAATTTGACAAGTCACAGATTTTACTTATTGCCTGATGAAAATAAAATATCTTCAAGAGGATTTATCGTCAATCATGATAGTTGACCTATATTATATATATAAGTATTAGTGTTTTATCATTAATTTAGCAGGTCATTCAGTTAGAGATAGCAAACAAATAATTACAGAGGAAATATTTACTGTACACACTGATAGGTGTGTGAGAGGAATATTCAAGAATTAAATCTCTACTAATAGCTTTTAACTAAATGTTAATTAGATGTTGGTTTTCTATTACTGCTTTCTAATTTTGTTTTATTACAATTACATAGGGTGGTGTGTTGGGTGGCGAAGTCGGTAGAGTTCCGGATGAAAGGATTTGCATCACTGTATTTAGTTATGTACATATGATTTCTGAGATCAAATCCCGCCGAGCTCTACTTTGCTCTTCTTTCTTTTGCGGTTGATGAAAAAAAGTATTAGTTAAGGGTGGTTTGTTGGAATTGTTAAAGATTCGGATGGGTTGCTTTGTGATATTTGTTCCCGCCTCTGCCACAAGAAGAACAGCGATGCTTCTGCCATGAAGGTGCAAGGCTTAGTGGTTAGAGCATTGGGCTTGCAATCTAAAGGTTGTGAGTTCAATTCTCGGACCGGGTGATGTGTTGTTTCCTTGAACAAGACACTTTATTTCACGTTGCTCCAGTTTACTCAGCTGTAGAAATGAAATGATAGGACTGGGGTCCCTATCATTAAATCACCTAAGACACCTCCAACGAGATATACCTTGGAGGAGGCCAGCTAAACCTGCATAGGTGTGAGCTGTCAGACACAGGTTCCTTGGCCCGCTCTTTTCTTTCAAGCGTAACAATTACGCTGTTATGAGAAACTGTTATCCTTAAATGTAAAAGAGAGAGAGAGGGGGGGGGGCAGATTTTCAGAAGCTGTAGAGGTCCCAGATTATAATTTGCGGTATTAAGTTACGGCTCTTTATGTTCAATATTCGAATTACATCGAGTCATATTGTGCCTTTTATCCTTCAGAAATAAAATAGAGTACCAGTCAAATACTAATCTACAACAACCAATTTAATCGAATGTGGCCTCACACAAACAACAAAATGAGTGATTTGTGCTACACTAAATGACTAAATCGCTAAAGTATCAGACAATACTTTCCGGTATTTCGTTATGTTCATTTTAATCAATGATTAACAAGTCTGGTAAGCACATTGATGCTTGAATCGAGTCTATATCATAGATATGGACCTTGAACCAAACAACTCTGGAACGTACGTAACTAGTCGATATTCAACAGCAACATTCATGTGAAAGTGTGTGTAATGGATCTTCCGACCTATGAGCATTCACTTGTTCCACCAACCAACGTGAAAGTTGCTGAGTATTCTACATAACCTTAATAAACCCTCAGCTAGAACAATCGTGATACAATATGTTCCAAGCCTGGATCTTTAACTTACAGCATATAACTCATTTGACCGCGTCCACAATATCTGCTTGCCTAATTTTACTCATAGGCATTGGTGAACGCGATGATATGGAAGAAGACAGCTACTCAATACGCTAATTAATATGATGAATCACACTCGGAAACTCGTGATAGCGAGGGAAACCTGTTAAATTCGTAATCACAGAGCCATAAATCAGGACCATTCAGCACTCCCTGTAGATTTGAACAAAGACACATCCGATAAATTTAATGATTATTTAAATATATCGCTTAAATTCTGGGTTTTAAGTTTCAATATTGGTTTAAAAATAACAGTTGATTTAAATTGAAAATGATTAATTTAGATCAAATTAAAGTAGTATTATGTATTATATGGCCATTTTAATGGTATGTATATAGAGAACATTTGTGTGACCAGAATAGGTATAATTATAACAACTTAATCCCTGTAGTATAGCCATTGTTCAATAAGATTAACAATATAAAAGCGATAACATACTACTTGAACCTAAATTGTGATAAATATTGGAAAGAAAAACATTTATATGTTTATTGATATATTTTCCTTTCACAATTCGATAACAAAACAAATGATAATCAATAGAATTCAAAAATTTATTTGAATCTATATATTTTTACAATATTGAAAAGGTTATATTGGAAATTAAAAAAAAATCTAAAACAAAAATGTAGAGAGTTTTACTTCGAAATACTCTACGTGAAATCGACGATATTTCGAATCTCTTCACAAGGAGAAGGCAACTCAGGAAACTGGGATAACTCCGACATAAAACCTGCGGTTCAGTAGTTACCGATGATGTTGATCTTTTCTTCTTTTCGGGTCATAGCTACTGTCGCTCAGAGAGTGGGATTGGCTCAGTGCACAGTCAATACACGATAGCATTAATTGATAATTATTAATAATGTTATATTGTGCAATGGCCATACTCGATAACGAGAGGGAAGCCATCATCATGTATGTATGTATGTATGTATGTTTGTATATATGTATGGTCACCAGTTGGTGCTACTGGTAACATGTATCCCAGTACAACCTGTCTCATGGTCGGGTCGTTGGCGACTAAACTGGCAACCCCACCAAGGTTTCTTGGTGAGGAGGGTGACTTTGGACATCCTGCAGGACTAAAAACAAAACCTGTCAAAGGGCAAAGGAGCTCTTAAGAGTCAATGGCCATCCAAAATCACCGGGAGAGATGACCCCTTTAGCCTTAGTCAAGGCAGAATTCTAGGAGAAGGAAAACTCTGATATAACACCTGCAACCCTGATGGTATCCAATGATGTTGACTTGTTCTTCTTTTTGGTAAATAGCATCTTGGTTAAGAGAGTGGGACTGGCTTTGTGCAGTGCCTTTGCTCACTATAAAAGCTTCACGGCACAGGCATTGCTTTATATCTGGAGATCTCTCTGCACTTGTCCTCACATGGGCCCAGCACTATGTGTCAATAATTGTCCTACCATGGGCCTAGCACTATGTGTCAATGATTGTCACAGGTGTAGTGTTTGTACCAGAGGTTTCAAGTCGCTGGCTGGACTAAAAAGTCACACTCGTTCAGCGCTTCGGTAGGGGTTATCCTACATGGATGTAAAGTAGTGGCCGTACTCGAAAACGAGTTGGCAGCCACCATATATGTATGTATGTATGTATGTATGTATGTTATCTCTTTCTCTTAATTTCGAGTATATTTTTTTGACCGGCCACCTTCTTGGTGGCAAGGTTGTAAAAGAAAAGAAATCGTCATCCCTTGAATCGCAAGAATGTTTTGCAAATTTTGAAGTAGCCAGCTATCGCAGCCATTTGTAGACTATGAATTAGGGAGCTGCGCTCTTTGTCCGCAAATCCAAGTTCAGTCATACTTTGGTCCAAACGGGTTGGTATATAACCCGTAGCTCCAATAATGATGGGTGTGAATCTAAAGGTGTATCTTGGATACTGGATTTGTAAACTCCTCATCAATGGTCCGTAGATGTCCTCCTTCTCCTGTATTTTTCTGACAATGTTTACATCAAGTGGGCAGCTGATCTCCACAACAGAACACGTTTTCAATGTGTGGTCCCAAACAACAATATCAGGCCGGTTGTGCTTTAATTTGGTGGCAGTTTTTATTTTCAGGTTCCACCAGTATTCCTTAGTGCCATCTGTCTCAATATATTCTTCCTCGTTTGTTGTTAATTTTGTTTTCCGAAGTGCGTTCCAGATGGTTCTAGCTATCCCATCGTGTCTCATGGGGAGGTAGTAGCGAGATGACATTCTTTCGCAGCTGGCAACAATGTGGCTTACATCCTCGATCTTTGTTTTACATAGCCTACATTTATTGTCAGCGGATGGCCCTCCCCTTTTGTGCAGCAGATATTTGGTAGGGAGTTCTTGTTGCTGTATTGCATAGAGATATCCCTCAAGGTGTGATGTCATAAACTTGTCTGGGTGAGAGATTTATATCAGGCTTTATTCCATATCTCTCCTCCAGATCAGTGGCTATTCTAATGATATATTTTTTTTCATGCTCATAAACCTGGACAAGATGGTTGCCAACCTTTTTCCTCTGTTGAAGGTGTTGCTGCAGTGTTACTATCCGGGTCTCATATGATGTTAAATATGGATTTTAGACCCCGGCCACCTTCCTTACGTGAGAAGTATAGCCTATCCACATCACCATTGATGTTAAAGTTCCCAGAAACACTGAGAAGTTTGCGAGTTCTAACATCCATCTCACTTGGTTCTTGCAATGATCAGTTCAGCAGGCCAAATGTTGGCGTTAGAATTGGCACAGCATAAGTATTGTGGGCAATGTATCTGTTGTACGCTGACAGTTCTGATGACCATATTTTTTTTACTCTTCTGAGGTATTCAATTCTGGTTCTCTCCTTATTTATGGGTCCATCATATCTGACATTCTCATCTTGTCCAAGATATCTGTAGTTGTCACCTGACTGTAGAGGTTGTATTGTCAGGCCGTTCATCTCTAGATTTCTAGAGGAGGGCACAGCTCTTCCACGTTTTACTGCCAAATATGCACACTTGGACTCACCAAATTTCATTTTGATGTCTGTTGAAAATTGTGTAATGAGGTCCAATTGTTTCTTGATGTCATTGATATTTGGCCCATACAACTTCAGGTCATCAACAAAGAAAAGATGGGAGATACTTCTGGACCCACTTCTTTGTCCACCTTGTTTCCTAAGGAGGTAAGATAGTGGATTTAGTGAGAGAACGAAGAGTAGCACTGACAAGCTATCACCCTGAAAGATGCCCTTCTGGTAATGTATCCTATCAGTCTTAACTTGCTCCTTCTCACCTCTAAGGATAAAATTGGTGTACCAGTTCTTGGTCAGACGTTCAACAGCAGCTACCAGTGGTTGTGGGACTTTGGCTAACTGTAAAGCCTTAACAATCCACCCATGAGGTACACTATCAAATGCTTTTTGATAGTCCAGCCACACCACAGTCATGTTTCTGCGATTCTTTGTTGTTTTTTCTTGAATCATTTTATTAGTTAGTAGGTGATCTATGCAACCCCACACTCCCTCTTTCCACCAGCTTGCTCAGGTGTTATGATGTTGTTGGTAGCACAGTGATCCTGTAAGAACAGGTTAAGGCACCCAGTATATAATTTATACATGATGTTTTGGCAGGCTATTGGGCGGTAAAGATCGTAATCCTTTGCATTTCCCGATTCTGACACATAGCCTTTCTACTTTAGTCAATATTTTCCAAATCTTTCAAACTTTAATATTGGCTATAACACACACGCACTTTATTCTTCTTTGATATTTGATATTGGCTATAACAAACACGCATTTTATTCTATTTTATTTATTTATTTATTTTTTTACTTCTTCATTTTATTGTATCTTATCTTATTATTTTATTATTTTTTTCATTTTTTTTCTTTTTTAATATTTTATTTCTTCATTTTACTTTATCTTATTTAATTATCTGTTTGGCACCCCCACCACATGAAAGGGTAGTAGGATAGATGCCAACCCACACACACTCATTCTTCTAAAGAGAGCAGCAGTAGAACTAAGGCCGACCTGCCAGCTAACCCCCTAACACCAATAAACACAAGGGAGGAGGTCAGCTGTACTTAACAAAAACAACCACAACAGATTTTCTTGCCCTAGAAAAAGATTTCTATAGACTTTTGACTGAGGAATGTTCTCACAACTGACCAATGGGAGGAGAGAGTGTCCTATGAGGCCGAAATTCGTTTGTTCGAATTCATATGATTCCAGTTCCTCAGAGAAATAACAACCCAACCAGGAGCTGGACATATCGGAGTATTGACGGAGTAAAACAATTTAACAACATGCGTACCTGTCTCTACCACACCAATTCGAACTGCCTGAAGAGGTCACAGCCAATGATGGGTGTCACCGAAATATATATAGCAGTATATCTTTAATAAACGAAGCCAAATTTTAAATATTTGACTTAATTATTTTATTTTACGGAGTAACCAAACCAACCTGCGTAACTCGTCGAGTGCTCCAATCTGCATACTTAGGTGTCGGTAAACAACCAACATATAGTAAATATATATATAAATATATATATATATATTGGTAAACGGAATAGAAAATGCTGACAAATTGTTCACAGTGAAAAATAGTTTAATTAGGAATAAATGAGAATTAGCAATTGTATTGGTTAGTATTCAGTTTTGGTTTTAAGTTTTACAGTTGCGCATTTCTAAATGCCTTTCAAAAATAATTTTGAGATAGAGCGTCCGTGCTGTTTGCTCTGATCGGAGCAAACATCACGGAAATGCGCAACCGGTAAAACTTAAAACCAAAACTGAATACTAACCAATACAATTACTAATTCTCATTTATTCCTAATTAAACTATTTTTCACTGTGAACAATTTGTCAGTATTTTCTATTCCGTTTACCAATATATAATAACTTGTGTGTTACACCTCTATTCTTTTAACTATATATATATATATATATATATATATATATATATATATATATATATATATATATATATATATATATATATATATATATATATATATATATATATATATATATATATATTTATATATATATATAGATATATATATAACGAAGGAGTTGTGATAAGGAACCAGATGGACCATAACGCACCAGAGTACTCAATACTTAGGGTAATAGAGAAATAGCCGTCGAAACGGCTTGAGCTCTGCCGTCGGGGTCATACATTTTCCTATATATATAAATATATATATGTGTGTGTATATACACATATATATATATATATGTATATATGTGTATATACACATATATACATATGTATATATATATATATACATATATATATATATATATACACATATAATATACACACATATATATATATATATATATATATATATATAAGTGGATGAATACTTCAACAGGCACTATGTACTTGTAGAAATATGCAAGGTGTTTATAATATTTGTGGTTCGATGGTACTAATTTGAGATACCAGAAGAATATAAAAATAGCGGAGCAAGCGGTTATCAAACAATTCTCTAAATAAATTAAAAAACGATTTAAATAATCACACCGACGAAACATAAGTCAATTGCATGAACTCATAATCCTTTATTTACTGCTATATATATTTCGATGATAGCCATTGAATGGCTATGACCTCATCAGGCAGTTAGTCAGTTCTTAGATATGCCAGCTCTGTGTGTATAGTGTTGATGGTATCAGAGCCTTGGGACACACACATATATATATATATATATATATATATATATATATATATATATATATATATATATATAAATGTAAGTATGTATGTATACGTACATACATATATGTATACAGATGTACAGTAGCATGCATATATATATATATATATATATATATACATACAGGTACACATACATATATGCACGCATCAGTTTAGCGGACGCTTATTATAACGCCGCTTTGTTCGTTTGTAAACAAACTGAACAGCCTGAATTTATGCCATACGGTGTTAAGGCAACCACGTCACCTTTTTGTTCAACACTGACACAGGAACGATGTACTAGTTTCAAGCTTGTTAGCTATCATCAGCACCGTATACCCATCTGCCAGATAGTTGAACGTTCGAAAGTATATACTTTCCTTATGAAAATTAACGGCTGAGTAGCCTAATTTGCATATTGAGTGAGTTAAATCGGTCAGGCATACCGAAAACGATAAGTTGAAAAAAATGAAAACGAAATTTCATTTCTCACTCTTAGTATGGCACTTACTTAAATGTAAGTATATATGTATAGGTACATACATATATGTATACAGACGTACAGTAGCATGCATATATATATATATATATATATATATATATATATATATATATATATATATATATATATATATATATATATATATATATATACATATATATACATACAGGTACACATACATATATGCACGCATCAGTTTAGCGGACGCTTATTATAACGCCGCTTTGTTCGTTTGTAAACAAACTGAACAGCCTGAATTTATGCCATACGGTGTTAAGGCAACCACGTCACCTTTTTGTTCAACACTGACACAGGAACGATGTACTAGTTTCAAGCTTGTTAGCTATCATCAGCACCGTATACCCATCTGCCAGATAGTTGAACGTTCGAAAGTATATACTTTCCTTATGAAAATTAACGGTTGAGCAGCCTAATTTGCATATTGAGTGAGTTAAATCGGTCAGGCATACCGAAAACGTAAGTGCCATATAAGAGTGAGAAATGAAATTTCGTTTTCATTTTTTTCAACTTATATATATATATATATATATATATATATATATATATATATATATATATATATATATATATATATATATATAATACACCACACACACACACACACACACAGACATATATATATATATATATATATATATATATATATATATTCGTCTACTGATGAACGAAATCCAACCGTGACCATCCCCATTGAAAGTTTTCGTGAAATAGTCATTTCAAGACTATACAGAGTATTTGAAGTTGTCCCAAATTGAAGGATGAGTACTTTAGACTTTATTTTATCATGAGTTAAGGCTCTATTGATTTTTCCCTGGATTTCTCTAAATTCTGTTGGATAAATCTATATCCTGATTCTTTTTGAATTGAGTTTGAATTATTTTTCCCATATCTTATGTTAACTATTTTCCCATTTTGACGCTATAGTCACTTATATATTATGGAATACTGTTAGCTTCTCGCTACAACAATTTCTATACTTTTCATTTATATATATATATATATATATATATATATATATATATATATATATATATATATATGTAAATATCTTTAAGTCGTTTGGAAGCCTCGACAATGCAAATGGGTAAATCTCCGGGCAACAAGATCCGGTGGTGGAGAGAGAGATGTAAGTGGGTGTACGTTGAGATGCGTGGTGTGTATGAGATGTGTAGAAGAATGAAGGAAAGAGTATAAAGGATAAAATTAAAATAACAACACGAGAGAGAGTTACCTTGGGAGAGATTTAATAGTCCCTATATATTTCGGATTCACATCTATCAACTGGGGGTTTTTCCGGGATGGGGTAAAGGTTGTCTGTCGGACAGGTGCGAAACGCGTCCTCCGCTGTTTGTTGTTTTGAATATCTGAGGTATTCGGCAGAGCGCGCGTGCGCGTGAAATGGGGTCGGTCGGGCAGAGGTCAGCGGCCGAATGAGGGAGTGGGGTGGCGCTAGCTGTCAGTCCATTCTCTGCCTGTTTGTTAAATGTTACTGTGTGTGTGTGTGCGTGTGTTGTTATCTCGCTTGAGTGTGTGTGTGTGTGCGTGTGTTGTTGCCTTGTCCCTCTGTATTGGCAGTGTAGTATGTTCGTATTGTGGAATCCTACTGTGTGTGTGTGTGTGTGCGCGTGTGTGTAGTTGTCTCGTTTGTGTGTGTGCGTGTGTTGCTGCATCGTTTGTTAGCTTAAACCAGCCATCTCATTTCGCTTCTCTCTGATCGGTTGTTTATTTGCGGTTGCAGGCGTTTGATAAAAAGCGCTTCCTTGATACGTAACGTGCCGACGTTTCTTTCAGTCGCTAGAATTGTGACAATGGGCCTTCCGTCTTTGTTTCTGCATTTGTCTATGTGTTTTCGGAAAGACGAGGCCCTGGTTTTAGTGTGTTCCTTGATCCGGATGTGCAAATGTCGGATTGTGCTACCTATGTAGTATTGGTTGAACCTGTCACATTCTATCTTATACACGACGTATGTGCGTAGGCAACAGTTTGCATGGCGTATCGGGCAGTCTCTGAGGGAGCATGCGTCAGTAGATTTCCCGGGTTTCTTGGAGAGGCATCTTCGCAGGGAAGGGCCCGAGTGGGCCAGGTGGATGTCGAGGCCCGTCTCCGTATAGCTTTGCGGATAGCGTTGGTGGTATTCTCGCCCAGGTGTGGCATTTTAAGGAAGCACTTGCCTTGGGTGCCTCTCTGTCTCTTGCGTCTGGTGTCTCCTATTCTGTCTGTGATCGAGGTAGGGTACCCGTTCGTCTCCAGCACCTCTAGGAATCGCTTGGTATGAGTGACACCACTCGCGGGATCGCTGCATCTGTTTTTGATTCGCGCGATCTCGTTCGTGATGTATCCTCTTTTGGCACTGTTAGGGAGGGCGGACTTGTAGTGAACGAACAGGTCCCTGCAGGCTGCCTTTCGGTAGAAGTTGCAGTGGATCCTTCCCTGTTCCGTGATGTTGATTCGGAAGTCGAGGAGGGCAAGTGACCTGTCTTCGTTGGGGTGTTCAACACTGAAGTCAATGTTCTCGTCCGTGTTGTTGAGCGTCTCATAGATTCTGTTCGCCGTGTCTTGGGAAGATGTGAGGATGAGGATATCGTCCACGTACCTTGAGAAAAAGGCTACGGCGTTGGGGTGGCAGGCGTTGAGTGCCTTGCGTTCGAGGTTGTCCATGTAAGAGATTGCTAGCACACCTGATAGGCTTGATCCCATGGGCAATCCCGAGGTTTGTTGGTATGTTTTGTCAAGGAATCCGAAGTAGGTGTTGTCGACGACGATGGATAGGAGTTGGTGGATGTCAGTAGTGGTGAGCCCGAAGCAGTGGAGGTCGGTGGATTGGACGCGTTCCATCAGTATATTGACGGCCGGGAGTGCCGGGACCGAGGTGTAGAGAGCGACTACATCAAGGCTGAAGGCATATCTGTTATTCCTTCTGGTGTCGGGATCCATTTGATGCAGGCGCTTCAACACCTCCTCGGAGCTGTTAACGTGTCCCGGCAAGGTGTCTAAGATGGGTTTGAGTATTCTGGCTAGGAGCCATGAAATTTTGTAGAGTGGTCCCTCCACGCTCGATACGCTGGGCCTGATCTTCAGGTCGGGTCCCTGTTTGTGTGTTTTCACGAGGTGGTAGAAGGCGGGTAGTCTGCTGTTCCTCGTGAGGGGGTTGTATCTCAGCTTCTTCGGGAGCTTCCGCCGGTCGCAGATGTTGGTCCAGGCGGCGTTGATATATATATATACATACATATATATGTACATTTACCCAGTTGGATACTCAAGCAAGACTAGCCGAGCTCATTGATATTATCTAACCATCGTACTCGGGGTCTACCCCTGGGTTTTCTACCGATTGGTTTTTCATGTAATATCTGTCCAGCAATTCATTTGTAAGACATTCTCACTATTATCAGAGTTGTGATCTCTCAATTCGTAGAAATAGCAGCTATATCTGGAACGACACGCTGATCTACGAGCTAAGGACTCTATCGAATAATGTTACTCCAAAAACCCTTCGGAGGAACCTCATTTCGGCTGCTTATTTTCGTGTTCGTACTCTTTCGATCATTACCCAAGATGCATGATCATAGGTAATGTTTGGCACGAATACCGATTTGAAGATAGTGAGTTTGGCTTATATATATATATATACATATATATATATATATCTGTCATTACTACCACAGAGGTGGTCCGACGAGCCATTGATTACAGAGTCGGGCTAGATCGTTACAGTTCGAACATTCAACTGATCAATAGCGAAACGCGTGTCACTAACCAATAAACGTAATGAAGGAGTAACCATTCGTTCTTGTTTTATTATACTACACTCTGTCTAGCTCTACACCTCGATACCGGCATCGAGTCCTCACCCGGGTGAACCTACAGTAAATCCGCGTTACACTCCCTGGAGATATATATATATATATATATATATATGCAAAACGCAACCGAGCATAACAAAGGAAACAACACAGTACGATAATAAAATGATGAAATATTGTAGTTTAACGCTTGATTTGCTAAAAACTAAACTAATACATTTCTTCATTTCTTCATTTCTTCATCGTATTGTCTTTTTTCCATTGTATATAAAACTTTGATAACTTCGATAGGCTTCAGTCAGTATTGGCTCAGACCATGTCTAAATTAATCGCCCCACATTTCGAAGTCTTCCAAATTATGATCTGGGCACCATAGCTCACACAATATATATATTTCTAATCTAATTTTTATTTCAATCAACTGTGTTCACAATTATTTCCTGTGTTCAAGATTTCTACATTTTCTAAGCCTTTCAACTCAGTCGATGGTCCAAGGTTGTATTGGCTGATAGTGCTTCTTATAGCTTTAATTGCCCTGATGAGTCCTTAATAGGACGAAACATTGTTGGCTAATAAAGACTTTTGATGTATTGAAGGCTTCTTTGGTTTATTTTCATAATTCTTCGGCTCTGTTTAATTACATTGAGCTATACCTTTACTGTCATTTCTATAATACGAAGAGGGTGTTTAACTCCAACACACTCTAGTATTTCAATTCTTATATATATATATATATATATATATATATATATATTGATTCCAGAGTTAGGCCCGATCGATACAGATCGAACCTTGGAATTATCAATCGCGAAACGCACGTTTCACCTGAATAAGTTTAATGATGATACTCTTACACAGACACACACACACACACACACACACACACACATATATATATATATATATATATATATATATATATATATATATAAATGTGTGTGTGTGTGTGTGTGTGTGTGTGTGTGCACATCCCAGAAATCTTTACACCTTGTCTGAATATCTTGCGAATGCGTAGGTGAAACTCCAGAGTAAGAAGCCATTAAATGAATATATATATTTAGAGAGAGAGAGAAAGAAAGAGAGAGGAAAGAGATAGGGAGAGAAAGATAGAGGGAAAGAGAGAGAGAGAGACAGAGAAAGAGAGAGAGAGAGAGAGGGAAAGAGTGAGGTATGGATAGATATTTGATCAGTAGAGAAGAGAAAGCTGCAATTTGCCTTCTGAAAATCTTTCTAAGAATTAAATATTCGATGAAGTTGATTGCAATTCCATTTTAATTAAGCCCATAATACAATGAGGTTTTTCTTTTAAAGCTTTTGGCTAAACGGCATGTATATAATGAGAACACAAATGTGAATACATCAATTCGAGATTTTCTAATTATATGGATTATTCCATTTTCAATTCCAGAATTATATGATAGCTAAGGCAGTAAATAAACACACACATGGTACCCCTATACACATGTTCATACCCACATACACACACGCTTCCACATGCACACACACGCGCATATATATATATATATATATATATATATATACAAACACATATATATTTATATATATATAAATGTATATATTCTTGCCTAAGGTTCGACCCAGCATGACTGAACCTAGATCCACAGCAATTGTATATATATATATATATATATATATATATATATATATGATGTATATAAGTGTGTATATATATATATATGATATATATGTGTGTGTGCATCTTAACTTTACTGTATATATATATATTTATTAAAATAACAGATTAATGTTTATTTTATATATATATATATATACAGGATGTCCCCCCGCCACCAAATGTATACATGCTCTGATTACCAGTACAGGCAATATTTATTAGATTGCTGTTGAAGTGTGTATGCATTTTTTTGGAGACACCCTCTATACACACACACACACACACACACACACACACACACACACACACACACACACACACACACATACACACACACACATATATATATATATATATATATATATACATAGGTAAGGACGTGGAAGAAAGTAGCTCAAACGTTAGTTTTAACAGAGTAAAGAAGTTGGAGAACAAAATTAAGAACGCAAAGCACGAGAATAAGAACCATACGTGTACAGTGAAAATATATAGGCAGAAGAGAAAGGCACGGGATCTGGCCTTTCGGTTTAAATCCTTTACTACAGTAGAGTAAAATATAATGAATAAGAAGTATGAAAAAGTATAGAAACGATTCCACGTTTAAATACTTTTGTCCTGGGAATGAAATGAAACTCAGTTTCGACGAGGATTTTGCAGTTGTTCGATAAACGACATCCCCTCCTCACGAAATTAACGTATAAGTAGCTGAGCATTCTAAAGACATGTGTACCCCTTAAAATGTAGATTCAATCTGACGCATTGCTTGACAAACATTTTCCTTTGAAATACTGTTACAGTAAGGCGGTAAATTGGCAGAGTGGTTAGACCATCGGATAGAATGCTTTATGGTATTCGTTCCGGCTCTCTGCGAGTTCAAAACCCACCGAGGTCAACTTTGCCTTTCATCCTTTCAATGTGGATAAAAAAGTATCAGTCTAGTACTGGAGTCGATTCTTCTCTCTGGAAGACATCTGTTGTACTCAGGCTTGGAGAAGGATGGTCTCCGCCAGGCTTAAAGTGCCCTAGAAACGTCGTATGTCATTAACTTATAGCGTCCTTATAGCGTCATTAACTTAATTTCATTCGCATGTCTTTCGTTGACCCGATACTAAAACAATGATACTTGAACAACATGCCACACAGCAGGATCAAACGGGTAACTTTATAATTGCGAATATACAGTGTTGCTCAGTCTTTTTAGGACTTTTGCATGAATTTAGTAAAAAACGCATGTTATAAAAGAAGAGATTTATTTGAGAAAACAGTAACATGAATAATCTTTAGACTCATCAAAAGAAAAGCTTTATTTGAGAAAGATTGGCATAGATAATCTGGAAATTCTTCTTAACGCATCTACTAATTGAATCTGCCGTTAGCACCGATGACTGCTTCAATACGAGGTCTGAAACGTTGACCTAACCTAATCAGGTGATCTTTATCTATTTTGGACATTGTGCTAGATATGGCAGACTTAAGAGGTTATGTAGGGTTATGGGGACGTTGATTGACTTCCTTCTCGATTACGCCCCATATGTAGCAGTCCAACAGATTCAGGTTTGGAGAGCTAGGAGGCTATATGTTCGGAATGATGTGATCGTGGAAATTGTAACTCATCCATTCTTATTGGTAGACGTACGATTTTTCTTTTCTGAAGCTCTCTATCCAAGTCCTCACAACACTCTCCAAAACCTGTTCATAGTCAAAGGTATTGATTCTTATGTACCGAGGAAAGAGGTGAGGGGGCATGATATCTCCCACGCTGCTCACAACTTCCAGAACCATCACAGTTGCTGGAAATTTTGTGTGTATGATCATTGGCTCTTGATGTTCAACATGCTTAACAATTGCTTTGCGCAGATCAGATGGTTATCTTTTGTTATGAATTGGTCTCACCTTGTCACATATGACTGGTACCGAAGGTTGTTATGCATCATTTTTCTGATAGTGTGCCGTCAAACTTTGAGCTCCTTAGCAGTAGCGCTAATTAGTTTCTGGAGTTCTTATCGATAATGTTCTGCACCTGTCGTGCAAATTTGCGTGTTTTTAATGGTTTTAGCACCATTACTAGGCGTTTTACGTTTGACTACTGCTGTATAATCCCCACCAGTGACTTCCAGCGTTTTGCATACTTTGAGAACAAATGACCGTGCAACTTTGATGAAACGAGCAATCTCTAAATCACAATGTCCTACTTTCAGAGCAACGATTACAGTTACCTTTTGATTGTCTTACTTAGCTTGTTGTCTGAAAAAAAATGATAATCAGAACAAGTGAGAAAAATGTCAGAGCTTTTAATAGACGTGTTCATATATCTACATACATAAATGGCAATTTCTGTTTGTTTGTGTGTGTGTTTGTTTGTGGATTTGTTTGTGAACCTAAAACTAAAAAACTACCAAACTGATCTTGATGAAACTTGACACGCGTGTGGCTCTCATGCTCATTTGATTTCTTACTTACTTTGAAGTTTAATAAAATCGATATAATTTCCAGTCTGCATCGATTTTTTATAAATCAATAGGACATTTGCATGCAAATGCTCATATGAATGTTATTTTCTGCCATAAATTTTAAAGTTCTCAACCGATTTCCTTCAAAATTGAAACACAGATAAATTATGTGCTAAGGATGGCTTTAGGATAAGAAATTATCCCAGACAACTCGCGTAAGGCAAAAAGCCGCACAAACCTATTTTTCATTTGGTTTGTTTCTTCTGATATGAACAACCAATTTGCTTTAAACTGTACAGGTGCATTATTTATGTATCAATAAGGTGTTAAAAGTTTCCCCAGGGCACCTTAATAAAGCGAAAACACCGCAAATATTGAATGTCGCAAATGCTTTTTACAAACATCATAGATACACCACTTATGTGCAGTGGATGGTTTTCTCCAGCGGGACAGAGGGCTGTACAACAATGGGATGGATAACAATTGAATTTGCCCTCCACGAGCCGAGTTTTACCCAGACAAATGGGACTTATTGGCTCTGGTTGGGTAATGCGGGGGTATTTTCCAAAAATGTATACCGGGCGGAACACTTTGCGAATCGAATAGAAATCTTCAAAGGGCCACAGTTGACACGCGGGCCGTAAAGATATTGAAAATGTATCTACACACCATAGGCTGTGTCATCTTTGTTGCTAACATGCGTATATTTAACTGAATGGAACATCTTACGGGAAGGATAGAAGGCCTTTGGGGGTCGCATTAACCAGTTGGCCGTGGTGTGGACATCCCCGACGATGACCGTGTTTTCCTATAAGACTTAATTCAACCGAGAGCTTCATCAAGTGTTATTTCTGCACAAACAATTGTATTACTTAAACATTAGCAACGCTGGGTACCTCAACTAGTAATACAATATAATAGGAGAGTATATAAGAAGCATATACTATATACTTACCTATATATATAAAACTGAGGGTTTGTGTGTGTGTGTGTGAGTTTGAATCCCTAAAACTCGAGAGGTACCCAACCGATTTCTTTCAAACTTTACATGTGTATTACTTATGTTTCAGGGAGTGTTATGCACATAAAAAGTCAACGTTTTGATCCCCATAGGAATCGCATTAGGTGAAAAACTGCGTTTTTTTTCAGCTTTTTAGGGGTTTTTTTGAGGCGCTACGTCAGACCGATTTCCTTGATATTGTAACTATGTATCAGTCAGTCTCTTCATACCGTGAACAAAGAAAATC
Organism: Eledone cirrhosa; assembly: GCA_964016885.1. Taxonomy (NCBI): domain Eukaryota; kingdom Metazoa; phylum Mollusca; class Cephalopoda; order Octopoda; family Eledonidae; genus Eledone; species Eledone cirrhosa. The sequence continues at coordinate 28,661,412 of OZ024743.1, read as the reverse complement.
CAGCTTTTTTATGGATTAGAGCCCGCATTAGGTGAACAACTTCATTTTTTCATCCTTTTAGGGCTTTTTGGAGGCGTTACGTCTAGCCGATTTTCCAGAAATTTCAAGGCATATAATGTACATAAAAAAATATTCATTTTCTTGATCCCCCAGGGCCCGCATTAGGTGAAAACCTGCATTTTTCCTGCTTCATCGAGGAAAATCTTAAAGATTATCCATCCATCATAGTATTCGGTTTATTTTCTTTACATCTTGTCCAGGCATGCAGTTTTTCCACGATTAGGTCTGTTGGCGGCCCGCGTTCCAAAATACCTTATCCTGTGCAACGCCGGGTACCACTGCTAGTATACAACAAACATATGTGAGCTTCCCTATCAAAGAAAAAATATTGTTTCATTAAGTAAAAATTATTTCTCTCTATTCTGCTCTATGTATATGTCACAGGTATCTCAGTAGCCCTTGAGAATACCAGACAGCTGTTTCAAGGTTCGTTAACCTCTCATCAGTAACATTGACTCAACTGGTACTGAGATGAAAATAGACTCGAACACATAGATTTTGCGTGATGGTCATTTGCTTGAGATGTTAATTTTGTATATAGCAAATCGGTTGGTAATGCTCATTTGCATATAGTGTGAACTTGGTTCTTTATAATTAATTTGCAGAAGTACTAAGGTAGCTCTAATCATAATCGTAGTGTGTATGAAAGTATATAATGTGGATTTACACACACACACACATACATATGTATATACATATATGTGGAGGCACGTGGTCTAGTGGTTAGGGTGTTGGACTTACAATTATAATGTCGTGGGTTCGATTCTTGGGTTGCGTGTTGTGTTCTTGAGCAAAACACTTGATTTCACGTTGCTCCAGTATATATAGCTGAAAATGAGTACCAGCTATAGCTGGGGGTTTAACCCTGCGATAGACTGGCGTACTGCACAGGGGGGAGTCTTGTACTCTCAGTCGTTTCACGCCATTAAACCGGGATAAGCACCGGCCAAATAGGCCTTCTGGCTTAAGACAGGCTTTAGACTTTTTAGATACACACACACACACACACACACATATATATATATATATATATATATATATATATATATATATATATTCATGTTCATATATTCAAATAGAATCCCTTTGTCATTCTGAATAGAATGGAGTCACTTGCCATTCTGAATACTACAAGTGAGGGAAAAGTGTTCAATCAACTCAGATTAACCTCGCAATTTCATGACCGATACCCTCAAGAAAGGGGGGGGGGGGGGCTTTAACTCATCTAGCTTGTGCTGATCAGAGTTTTTTTTAAAAATAAATTGACAATGCTGTGAGAGTATCTTATTTATAAGCTGACTTGATTAAAGCATATTCAATTGGTAGGTTAGATTATACTAATATATAAAGGAAATGGAAAAGATCTTACGTGTCGAATATGTGTGTTGATACAGGGTAGAGACCATAATACCTGAATGAAGTGTATGCATACAAAGAATCTCACAGGGATATTATAGTGATCACCTGATCTGACAACCATTAAAGTGAGTTTCGGTCTTGAAAGTATCCCCCCTCTCTCTCTATCTCTCTCTCTCTGTAATAGGTATGGTTTAGTTGATTTGTTTTTAATTAGTAAGTTAACTTCCTTAACAATGCTGCTCTCTTTCGTGAAACTGTAGACCATAAGTATTGGTACATCCATGTCTATAATATTACACAATATTGTTGGCTGTTTCACTGTAGTAGACGTTATTCGAGTTAGTTTTCCTTTTCTCGTTGTTTACGTTTAATTTAACTTTAAAGTTCTCTTCAATTTCTCGTGACCAACTGCTGTATTTTCCCATGCAGTTGCAATCATGCCGTGCTTTTATGTATAGTTTAATGACATGCATATGATGGAGGTTTGATTTTTCTCTTTGACAACTTCCACATGTCAATTCACAATAGTATATAGCCTTGGCGATCCTAATGGTTTACAGATGAATCACATTTCCAATCCAGTAAAGCCGTGGTTCCAGGAAGATAGACTCACTATTAGGCATATTTACGTGCCACTGGACCACCTGGATGGAGATGCGTTCTTGCCAGAAAATATTTATTAGATTCATTTGATGAAACTGCCACTTTGTAAGCTTTTTCTAGGGTTGGTAGAAGAATGCATAAGTTTCAGCAAAATGCTATAGACACGATATCCTCACTGCTCCATACTCTTTGCACGTTTTTGACAGTTTTATACCTTGTTATTTCCACTTCGATCGTTGAACATTCCGAAAGCAAGCACAGCAACTGGGTGCGGTGCTCCATCTTTGCATCCAGGTTATTTTCATCAGAAATCATAGTGCGCAAATATATAAACTTATTTATCACATTTTGTGGCTGATTCACAACCAGGATAACCAGAGATTCATGCTCCACCACTCTTGAGTGCAGCTGAGTCAAGATGCCACACATTTAAAATTATGTATAATTCTCAGGAGAGCTTTCAGACTCAGCAACAAAGAGGGTAGCGAGGATACACTAGCTTAGATAGGTTCAAAAATTTACCAACCACTCTTGTGCATTTATATTCTTCACCCGAAAGCTCTCTTGCCATATTTTCAAGCTCCAAAGAATAACACCAATAGCATCGGAGTGATTACACAGCCTTGCTGTACCTCATAACTGAGTTATCGCTTTCAAGAGAGCAATCGTGGAACAGCTTGGCTATCTCCAGAAATTTGTTCGAGCATCCATAACTTTTGAGCATCACTCATCAGTGCTCTATTACTAAACTGTCAAGCGGCTATCTAAATTCAAAGAATTGAAAGAAAAGTGGGAGTCCCTGTTCGATGGCTTTTTCTTGAATTTGTCTAAAGGTGAAAATCATACTTTGTTGCTCCAAGTTGCATGGAATCCATATTAACTTTCAAGAGAAATTCACTCGGAGAAATTTTGTATCCGCCTTAGGAGTAATAATGGCAGAATTTCCCCTGTAGTTAAAAGAAGGGGAAGTACACATTATTTTCCATTATCCTATCGGTTACTTTTGCGCTTGTAAAAGGTGACTATCTAAGCGGATTTCAACTGTTGTGTGAAGTAAGATATTGAAGTCTACAGTGCAATTCTTTCCCAGAGTACTTTATATTTATTTTGTCTATTTCTTTAGCACCTTGTTGAAAATATTACAAAAATAACGCAATACTTAGTCATTTAAGTTATTGATGCATGTTACGAATTGACAGAGTCGTTAGAACATCGGATATAATGTTTTGCAGTATTCCGGCTCTTTTCTCTCTGAGTTCAAATCCCGCCGAAGTCAACTTTGCATTTCATCCTATCTAGATCAATAAAAAAAAGTACCTCTCTTGTATTTGGGTCGATTCTTCCTCTATATCTCTTTCTCACTTTCTCTCTCTCTCACTCTCGATCCGGCACTGTAAGAAATCTGCTGTGTTCAGACCTGGGGAGTGATGGGCTCCGCTAGGCTTAAAGTACCCAAGAAGCGTAGTATACGACGTCCCTATGACACCAACCTGAGTTACGGGATTATTGCATCACACCACTTTAAATTGTACAATTATATCTGTTTTAAATATTTTAAGAATTAATATAACGAATCGATGATATCCCCTCCTAACGTTTACTTTCCTCAGATTGTAGTGCCTAGTTCAATAATTCTTTTGTGATTGGAAGCGTGTGTATGGTTTAACTTTTCATTACCATCAAATCTCCCCCTCTCTACATCAACCAAACAACCGTCTCTCCCAACCCCCCTCTCTATATCAAATAACATCAAATACTCGCCCTCTCAATATCTACTAAACCAAACTCTCTTCAAATCCTTCTCTCTATATCAATTAAAACCAAACTCTCCCCTTCTCTATATCTACTAAACGAAAGTTTGTTCCAATCCTTCTCGCTAAATCAATAGACATCAGACTCTCACTCTCCCTATAACTACTACACAGAACTCTCTCCCAACACACCTCTCTATATCAACTCCCTCCAAAATATCCCCCTCCCTACATCTATCATATAACACTCTAATTCTCTAATTCTCTCCACACAATCCATCACTATCAAACTCTCCCCCTCTCTATCTCTATCAATCCTCTCACTCTATTCATTACCACCAAACTATTCCGCTCTCTACATCAACCAAACAACCATTCCTACCAATTCCCCTCTCTATATCAATTAACACCAAAATCTCCCCCTCTTTATATCTACTACACTGAACTCTCTTCCAACCCCCTCTCTATATCAGGTAACACCGAACTCTCCCCCTCTTTATATCTACTACACGGAACTCTCTTCTACCCCCCCTCTCTATATCAAGTAACCCCGAAATCTCCCCCTCTCTCTATCTAGTATACGAAACTACCTTCCATTCCTCCTCGCTATATCAATTAGCACCAAACGCTACACCTCTCTCTATCTAACATACAACATTCTCTCGCAGTCCTTCTCACTCTATTCATCACTTCCAAACTCACCCCCTCTCTATATCTCCCAATACTCCTCTCTATATCCACCATTCAACTGACCCTCTCAACGCCCTCTCTATATCAAATAACACCAAGCTCTCCCCCTCCGTATATCTACTACATGGAACGCTTTTCCAACACACCTCTCTATATCAATTAACATCAACCCCCCCCTCCTATATATCTACTACATGGAACTCTCTTCCACTCCCCGTCACTATATCAATAAACATCAACTTCTCCCTCTCCCTATATCTGCTACACGGTACTCTCTCTCTAAGCCCCCCTCTCTCTATCCCTTACCATCAAAATATCCACCTCTCTTTATATACCATAGAACACTCTCTCTCATTCCCTCTCACTCTATCCATCACTACCAAACTCTCACCCTCTCTATATACAACATTCTCTCTAATTCTTTCCACACAATCCATCGCTACCAAACTCTCCGCCTCTCTATATTTATCAAAATATTTTTCAATCCTCGCACACTATTCTCGCACACTATTCTCCCCCTCTCTACGTCAACCATACAACACTCTCTCCCAATCCTTCACTGTAAATCAATTAACAACAAACTCTCCCCCTCTCTATATCTACTACAGGAAACTCTATTACAATCCCTCTCGCTATATCAATAAACATCATATTCTCCCCCTCCCTATATCTGCTACACGGTACTCTCTCCCAACCCACCTCTCTATATCAATTACCACCAAAATATCCACCTCTCTTTATATACCATACAACACTCTCTCTCATTCTTTTTATACTATCGATCACAACCAAACTCTCCCCCTCTCTATATCTATGAAAGCCTATCTCTATTAATCCTCTCCCTCTATTCATTGTCACCAAACTTCCCCCTCTCTACATCAACCACACAACATACTTTCCCAATCCCAGTCTCTACATCAAGTAACACCAATCTCCCCCACTCTATATATACTACACGAAATTATCTTCCAATCCCCTTCTCTATATCAATTATCAGCAAACGTCCCCTCTCTATATCAATTACCACTTGATATAGACGTGAATTACTTCGCTCCGGATTTTTACGGATTATTGTAAAAAAAACTGTGAGTTCATTGCTCAATTTAATAACATTGTTTAGTTTAACCCCTTGCCTGGGCCTTCAGACGTTGAGTCAACTAATTTTTGCCCCTTTCTGGGGCGAAATTTTCATTTTCATCTCAAAACTGTGTAGACTTGGTATTCAGCAATGGATGCCATTTCAACCTCGCACACTGTCGTGAGTGCCACGTTCACTTAGGAAAGTGGTGGAGGGAAGGTAGGAGTACAAAGCTTGCAGCCTTCCCCCCTCGCATTATCGAAAAACGTAGAAAATATTGAAACCACGAAACCAAACCCGGTAAATAATACCAGCACCAACAACAAGAACAATGACAATAATACCACAACCAACAACTGCAACAATAGCAACACCAAGGAAAACATGAACAATATTACCAACAGTGACAACAACAACAGCAACAAAAAAAGACAACAACACCAAAATAACGTTCCACAGACTGTAAAAAAAAAACGAACTATACACGCCAATTGACATAACAAATGCTAAACAACTACTACAAGACGCAAAACAATTCGTGACTTTTGGCGAAAACGGTGCTTTTAGCATCAATTCTCCACAGGAATTACGTAGAGAGGCTGTCCTGAAAACTGTGGTTTTCAGAACAATATCGAACGAAACAAGAAAACCAGCTCAATTATCACAAAAGGAAATTGAGCTGGTTCTAAAAGATGCAATGAAGGTCATAACCTTCATACAAAAAGGAAAACTATTTGGTAGCATTTCGGTGCTAATGAATAACCAGTCAACAGCACAAAAATACTCGGTATCACCCATTGTGCCCCCCCGCTTCACCTTTTTCCCCACATACAGGGGAAAAAGGACACAAAGAATAAAAATCATGAGTATCACACCAAATGTAAATATTTGATGGATACTATGTGGAATCATTGACTTTGATGAAGACAGGATAATTTCAATAGGAAAGTCCTCCGGAAGTGTATTTGGTGGGACCAGCATAGAAGTTCTGGTGCAAATGAGCCCAGAACGAATACCGAATATCCCACAACGCGTGCCTCTGGACGGTCTAACTTATATAAATATTTCAGTGGAGGGAAGGCGGCCGTCATGTTACCACTGCTTAAGCAGGGGTCACCTGAGGGCTGCCTGTCCTCAATTAACGAGTAAATAAAAAATGGCTCTTCTGCCAACCCCGAACACAACAACACAACCACCACCACCACCACCACCACCACCACCACCACCACAACAACAACAACAACCACAACAACAACAACAACACGGAAAAATAACAACACAAAACACTGTTCCACCCAACCCCTCCCCACCTAAAACAATTACAAAAGCAACCACTACAAAACCCCAAAATATACCCCTCCTCAACAACACGGAAGAGGACTCCGTATCAACGTCACCCAGTGACGACGAGGGAGAACCCTTTCAACAGGTAAAAAGGAAAAGAAAAAGGCACCACATTAACAAAAATGCTACAAACACACAACCACCAGCACAAACAGAACAAACATCACAAACAAAAAACCCACCGCTCCCCAAAACATAACACATACTACAAAACGCAAACACGCACAAGAACAACAAACAAAAACAAACACAACACAACAAAAACTCTATACATATATTAACAAGAACAATAAAACTTTGATGAAAGCAATAGAAAATAACCCTTCGGTGGAAACCGAAGGGATCACTTTTACATACGCAGCGAACAAACCGCACCTAATGGAAACCTATGTAACTTTGAAAAAGAACCATCCAATGCATGTGGGAACCAACTGCACCAAACCACTTAACAGCGTCCTATTGAGATGTTTCCCCACCCCCACACCAGACACCCCAACCCCACCAAACACCCTAATCCCACCACACACTGATGTCCTCACCCCACCAAAAACCACCATCCCACCAAACAACCCTTCCAAATTGTGCAGCCTGGTCCCCAGGAGACGAAGAGGTAAGTAATTTCCTTTCCTCTTCCTTTTAACTCTTCAGCACCAACATGGCCAATATAAGAGTTGGATGTGTGAATGCACGCGGCCTGGGGATGTCGTGGAAACAGGGCAAACTCTTAAATGACCTCAGGTCGCACAGAGTGGATGTAATGGTTAATTGCGAGTCCAGGATCAGCAGCGAGCGCCAACTGGCCCCCATCTTCGACGACTTTGAGATCTACGCATCTCTCTGTCAGCCGAGGGGTGGGGGTTGGTTTGTCGTTCTGCTGCGAAAATACCTGGGTCTTGCCACACAGAAGGTACACCTAGACCCGGAGGGTCGACTGGGGGTTTTAGATGTCGGCAGTGGTGAAGGTGGAGCTTTCAGGCTGGTGGCAGCGTATGCCCCATCTGGGACACCGCGACCGGACTTCTTCAGACGCCTGGAGAATTTCCTGGGAACGTCTCGCTCCTTGCTTTTAGTGGGGGACTGGAATGGTATCCTGGATGCACGTTGGGACTATGTAGGGGCATGTCCCGATAGAGGGGGTGTAACAGCCTCAAACGATTAATCGGCCGATTTGATCTGGCCGATAGATATCGACTAGATTTTCCGACTGTGCCACTGTGGATGTGGAATAATCTCAGCGGAACATCTAGGTCATACCTAGATAGGTTCCTAGTTAGAAATAAGGATAGGGACATATTAAGCTGTCCACGAATGTTCATGGTTGACTATTCGGATCACAAGTTGGTGACCGGAGTGGTCAACCTTGATAGAACTCATAGACAGGGACCCGGTTACTGGAAGCTAAACTTGTCTTTACCGACAAACAAAGCTTACAGTAAGCGGATTAGCACACTAGTTAAGCACGGTTTGACGGGGGAAATTGTCAACAGCAGGTGGTAGGGCTCTCTCAAGAGAGAAATTAGAATAGAATCGATAGGTTTTAGTCGGGAATTAGCATCAGATAAGAATAGAACTGAAAGGGAATTTAATTAATAAATAGAGTAGAAGAGGCGATTAGGAGTGGCAACGTAGCCGGCGTGCTGGCGTCAAGAACGGCCCTAGACCAGTTCTTTGATGCGAAGCACGAGGGCTGCGTTGTCAGGAGTAAAATCATGCTCTGGGTAACGAGGGAGCCAAAGCTGTTAGCTGGGCCCGAGTGACAGAGGCAACAAGTGGAAACAAGTCCACGATTCGGTATTTGAAGGACCAGGATGGACGTGTGATCTTTGAACCTGAGCGGATGAGCGCGGCCTTTCAACGGCGCTTTGCACGACTGTTCGGGAGGGGCGGCGGGCTGCGTGGGGCCATGGATTTCGGTCCATACCTCGACGGTCTGGCGCGGCTCTCGGACGGGGAGGCTAAGTCCTGCGAGAGGCCGATTTCAGCCGCTGAAATAGGGGAAGCGCTGAGCCAATGCGGCAAACGCAAATCTCCGGGTCTCGATGGTCTACCATACGAACTTTATGTAGCGATGCCGGGTTTGTTCTCCGGTCTCCTCGAGGCGGTCTACTGCAACTGGCAACAGAACGGGAGAATTCCCAGTTCTGTGACCAAGGGCGTAGTCACGCTTGTGAGGAAGGACGAGAACAAGGGGGATGACATAGATAACTTCCGGCCTATAACTCTGCTAAACACAGAGTTAAAGATTTTGGCCAAGGTGTTAGCGAAGAGGTTGGCACTTGTCGTCGGGAACTTGGTGGGAGAAGCGCAGACATGCGCAATCCCGTCCAGGTCCATACACGACAACCTCCACCTCATGCGATACATCGTAGAGAGGGTAGGGAACGAACCCGGCTTTGGTGGGGCCCTGATAAACTTGGATCAATCTAAGGCGTTCGATAGGGTTGACCATCGGTACCTGGATGCGGTGCTCGCGGCGGCAGGCTTCGGACCCGTTTTCAGGAGCTGGATTGCTGCAATGTACAGCAGCAACATCTGCTCGAGAGTCAAGGTGAACGGCTACCTCTCGGAGCCGTTCCAAATCACGCGATCCATCCGACAGGGATTTCCTCTCTCCTCCCTCCTGTATGTGCTGGCTCTCGAGCCACTACTGCGGAAGCTAGAGCTGTTGCAGGGCATTCCCTTGGAACCGGGATTGCGGAAAGCGGTGTCGGCCTACGCCGATGAAGTGACAGTAATGGTGTCGTGTGCCTCGGAAATCGGGCAGATCGGCACCTTACTGGAGGAATATGAAAGGTTCACAGGAGCGAAGCTGAACCGGGACAAGTTCGTCGGTTTGCAACTCGGGACGTGAAGGGGCAAACCGATGCCCTCCGACGGCATCGTCGGACGCTGGACGGAGGGACCGGTGAAGCTGCTCGGGGTCTGATTTGGACCGGACCTCTAGGTGGAGAAAAACTGGGATGAGGTAACGGGCAAGGTGTTTGCACTCGCCCAGAAATGGGGCGAGTGCAAACTATCCCTGAAAGGTCGAGCGGAGGTGGCGAACGCTTATATAGCGTCCGTCAGCTACTACCGCTTGACCGTCGTGCCTTGCCCAGAGAAAACACTCGCCAAAATGGAGCGCGCGCTCTTCCGATTTCTTTGGAAGAAGCGGGCCCCTTTGGTGAGAAGATCCATCTGCTGTCAACACCCTTCGAACGGAGGGCTGGGGATGCCGTGGCTTACGATGCGTAGACACGCATTAAGGCTACGGCACCTCCAGGTATTCCTCACCGGTCAGCCGGTGTGGGCCCTGTTTGTGAGGTGAGCCTTTCCGAGACTCGTCTCACTCAGCGAGCTGCAATCCTGGGTCAAGCAAAGACCGAGAAAAGTCGGCGACTGGCACATTGAATGTGCCCAGGCGCTCACGGCCCTCTGGCAAGCGGATCCGGCAATCAGTGAAGAATGAACCTCAACATTCTATAGAGGGTTGGTGCGCAGTCAGTGCGACGACGCTCTCGGAGAGGCTCTGGGCATAGAGGAAGATGAGCTGGCTAGTCTATTTGGTAGGACGTTTGGCCCGGGACCGATGGACAACTTCCAAAAGTCCCTGGCTTAGCAATGTTACCGAGGAGCAATGTTACCCGTTCGGGACAAGCTCTACAGACACGGGCGCCAGGGTAGGGACCCCTCGAAGAAGATCTGTCCGAGATGCGTGCGTGACGAAGAAACTGTCGAACACGCATTCGTACACTGCCCGGGCGTTGCTGACCTGTGGGGCTATGTGGAACGACTACTGTCGCGGGTGGGACCAAACCGGTTGACCACTGAGAACATTGTCACGATCAAACAGCCTCCCCCTTTCAAAAACCAAGGAGAGGCGGTTTTCCTTTGTGTGATAACTATGGCGAAAGAAGTTGTATGGTGGACAAGGTGAAAGGGCTGAGGTCAGACACCTTTCTCTCCGGCCAACAACTGGTCTTTTTTTTCAAGTACCACTTTAGAAGAAGGATCATAATGGAGAGAGAGGTGCTCTACCCCAGCAAGTTTATGAAAGGTGGGTGAAAGTTGTAAGAATGGCCCGAGTGAATGAGCCTTCTCTCTATATCAGCCTGTAGGTGAGAGAGGAGAAGAATGAGAAGAGGAAGGAAGCACCCGCTCTTTGTGCTCCTGAAGAGGAGGGTTGCACATTTTTTCGGGGGGGGGGGGCGACCCATGTCAACGCCCCTCCCTATTGAGGACATCGATTGTTAAATTTAATTTGTTATATGTTTTTTACACGTCTTTTTAAATGTATGTAAACTCCCCCTTTGTATTTGTCCCAATCTTTGATGCCCTGGTGGCAAATAAATAGAAATGTATATCAATAAACATCAATCTCTTCCTCTCTGTATATCTAATATACAACACACTCTCCCAACTTTCCTCTCTATATAAATTACCACCAAACTCTCCCCCTCTCTATATCTATATCTATCTCTCCCCTCTTGCTGTACATAAATTATAGCGCATATACAAATAGATGAGTCTTTTGGTATTTGGGGAGAAAAATATAATTACCTGGGGGGACGGGGGGGGGGGCATGCTTCCTCCAGTTCCACCGATCCTGTGAAATAGTCTTGCCAGCTCCACTTTCAATTCAGAGTATTTGGTGATTTTTTCAATCTCCTTACTCGCAACATGTCATTTGGTATGGCCATGTCAATGATCTGACAGTGTTTCTCTTTCTTGTTCAACAAGACAATGTCTGGTTGGCGATGTTCAATTATTCTATCAGTTTGAAAACCATAATCACAGAATATCCTTGCTTTCCCATCCTTCTGCATTACTTTACAAAGCACATGCTCATACCAATTTTCTACGACTTCATACTATACTGATATTTACGATAAAGAAGCCAATGAAATTATATACAGTCTTTATCATGGCAGCGCTTGTATTCTTTTTGCACATCCAGTTACCAATTGGGTCATATTTTCCACTTTCTTTCCACAGATTTCTTGGTGTCAGAAGTTTTGTAGATATTATATTTCACTGAATTGGTAGCAAGAGCTTGGTCTTGCGATGCAACTATAAGGCCTTCGGTGGCATGTTTCAAATCGCCTTGCCTAAGCTATGTCCCCGATGTTGTTTTATCCTTGATATCTGTGTATTTCTCTCATATTGACCATACAATCTCATTCCTAGAAGACCTTTTCTTTTCTCTTCTGCTTTCCAACTATTTCTACTGCATTTAAACGCATAGCTTCAGCTGCATATTGCAACACCTCTTCGTCACTCTTTCTTAAATATTCTGCAAGCGTTCTCCTTTCACTCCTTATACAATGATTCACACCGATGAGGCCTCTGTCACTATTCTTTATTTCATTAATCTTCTCACTTTTCTATCTAATTTTGATATTTTTTCTTCAGTCCACAGGTGAATAAATGTACTATATCTAACCACTGCAATTGGCCAGATATTCATTGCCATGAACAGATTTCTCGCATTCAAGTTGGATTTTAAAATCATTTTAACTCTTTTTAAATATATCCCTGTAACATTTTCTTTCATTTCTGCGTGCAAAATATCATCTAGTTGAAATATAATATCCCCAAATATCTACAGCCACAACCATCTGGTTTTCCAATGGTTTCTCCCAAGGGTAGTCATAATCCACCTCAGGCTGCCTCTTCCCTCTTTTCATGTTGTGTACAGAGCATTTGGAAATCCCAAATTCTATAACGATGTCACTGCTACACATTTGAATTGTTTTAACCAATGAATCTATTTGGATTTCAGACTTCCCAAATACTTTCACGTCATCCATAAACAGAAGACTCTTGCTTTCCAAATTGGTAGCCCATTTTTATTTTTCTAGTGATCAGTGCTATAAGAAATAGAATGACGCTTCTTGAGTATAACAGTTTTCCAGTCTGGTATACTATACAGCAAAACTTTGTATTGTCAGCAATACCTAAATGCTCAGGCATACACCAATCCAAGAATGGGGCACCATATCATACGCCTTTGTAATGTCAATCCACGCCATAGACTTGTTTGCTTGAAGTTTCTTATAATACCTCAAAACTGTCTTATCAATAACCGGTTTATCCTCGGTACTCTGGAGTTTCTTCCTACATTATTTTTGTTCCCTTAGTAGTATTTTTACTTTGACAGAAAAGCCTGTCTTCCCCGCAATATCCCAATGACAAACTTCCATATTTAGACTTTTGCTAAAATGTAGGTGAATGGTACGAGAATGGCCCATATGACTGAGCCTACTCTGAGTATGCGCATGTAGACTGGTTAATTTGAAGAGGAGAGGGTTGTCTTTCCCGAGTGCTCTGGGAGCCTTGGGTGGTTCAGGATTTGTGAGGTTCCTGCGTCGCTTTTTGGTGGTTCTCCTCCTATTGGGGAACCTTTATTGTTATATTTTTCTGGTCATCTTCACTCTTTACTGTCATCTCCGATCTTCACATGGTGCGACATAATAATGATCAGACTTTAATATAGTGAAGGAATGCTTTTGAAGATATAATTAAGCCTTACTGTACATCTGGCATTATAAAGTATGAGTAGAATAGAAACTTGCACGATACACTAAAATAGAGAAGAACTATAAGTCCTTGTATTTCTCATTCAAGTGAAGATCGTGCTCGTAGGTACCAATTCCATCCAGTTCCACTACTGATTTGTAACAACAAAGATATAATTATTTTGTAAACATAACTGTTTCTACTTTTGACACAAGGCCAACAATTATCCCAGTGTATTACTGGTGCTTTATTTTATCGACCCCGTAAGGATGAAAGGCAAAGTTAACCTCGGCGGGGTTTCAACTCAGACCATAAAGAGCCGTAACTCTTTGCTGCAAAGCATAGGGTCTGACCCTCTACCGATACTGCCAATCTACCGTAAACATAATGATGGCTAAGAAGAAGATACAGGCGCAAAGAAGGTGATTCATTATAAGTAGTAGTATATAACCCTTCTTCCAGCACAAAGACATCCATAAATATACATGATATAAGGGCAGAGATCAATAATTGATTTTGTTATTGTCTCTGATCTTTTCGATTCGTGCTTGTGTTGTCAACTTGAGACTGCCTAAAACCAAAGAAGCCCACAAAAACTGGCAGATCCAAGTCGATCTACATGATGAAGAGTAATCATTAGTGATAAGGAAGTCAGGACCAGGTATGCATATACTATTGCATTCAAATTCAGAGAACTCCCTGAGCAAAATGAGGACGTTGAAACGGAATGGAGATTGTTCTGTTCTGCTTTAGCTGTTAAATGCTGCGGGCAAAAAAGGCTTTGTTGAATCAAGAAGTCATAGAAGCCATCCGAGTAAGTTGACTTTAGTGTTAAGCTGGAATCCGACTTCAGATCAAAAAATAAGGTGTTCTGGTGGATCATCCGTCGGCCTCATAATAAGTTCTCCTCCACACCTGCTATCAGGAACGCGTCTGGGGTTCCATCTTTGAATACTTTGATAATCTCCTAAACCCGATCACAACAGCATCTTCTGATGTAGAGGCGGTGTATCTGGGAGCGTTGTCTAGTCTCTCGGAGGCTGAGGCCACAAGAACAATTAAAGAGACAAATATGGCAAGGCAGCTGAGGAGGTTGCTTCTGACAGGATCAGCTGGAAGGAGTGTTTGATGACTTTACCCCATGACACTCTCACGATTAAGTTAGAGGAGGAGGAGGAGGAGGGGTGGTGGTGAAGGAGAATAATAATAATAATAATAATAATAATAATAATAATAATAATAATAATAATAATAATAAAAGCAGCACAGCAACAACAACAAATAAAAAAAACGAAAAAAAAAACGTAAAGAAAATAAGAATGAAGAGAGAAACAAACGGACGGACAGAGAAAGGAAGGGAAAAACTAAGTCAGACATTCGAATACTACATTACAATGAAACTTATGCTTATTCATTTTGGAGTTTTTTTCTGCCTGTTTGTTTGTTTGTTTATTTGTGTTCGTCTACAGCGTGATAATGCCACACAAGAGCCACGTGGAGTGACGCAACTACCGGAGGCGGTGAATCCACCGGTGGTTATGTAACCATACATCCGCCAATCCTCGATAAGAGTGTTTAAATGTCGAACCTAAACAGTTCGAATAACGGTGAAATGGAGACAAGAACGTCATGTGACAGACTCTCACCCAACATGTGCTCCCTGGCTCAGCAGCAGGGACCTGGCTGTCAACCAAATACTGCTGGTGTCGGAGGAAGAAGAAGAAGGAAAGGGACCAGAACCAACTGGACGAAAGAATTGAATAGAACTGTTATGCAATGTTACCTGAAAAGTAACCCCAAGGAGAGGGGCTATAGGAAACGGATGCATAACATCTGGAACGAGATTGGTCTATTTAAATTAGATGAACAAAAATTGGCCGGGCAGGCTCGGGTAATAAGAACTAATGGGTGGATAAGCGAGCTGGAACTGGAGGAACTGAGCAGAGAGATTAGCTTGGAGATGGAGGGTGGAGTATGCCAGGCAAACGAGCCAGTGGGAAATGAAGGTGAAGAGGGCGAGAGAACGGAAGAACCACCCGAAGCAGACAATGATCTGAATACTGAGATAAATAATACCTGGAACAGAGATACGGCCACTGAGGAGATGAATGCTGACGGGCGAGGACAAGATTTGGTTGATATCCTAAATTTAGTGGTAGATGAATTGAACAATGATAGTGGGAGACCTATGAACCTAAGATTTGTAGAGAGGAAAAAGTTAAAAGAAACAACAGCTAAGGTAAACAAAGTCATCCCATACCTTGAGGTGAGGAGCCTTCACCAGTGCAACAATATCCTCAACGCAACAGCAAATACGGTGAGGAAACTACTTGGTATAAAAGCGAGAGGAAACAACAGACAAGAAAGAGCAGAGCCTTGGTGGAAGAAACGACTGAGTGGTCAAATCAGGGAAATGAGAAATGACATTGGAAAGCTTGAGTCCCTACTGAATGGGACACTAAAAAACATAGACACTAAAAATAGACTGGAAATAAAGTACAAAACTAGGAGGAAAAAGCTAAATATTGAAGCAACGCATTGTAGCAAAGAGTGCAAAAATCAGGCGATACGAGAACAGAGTCAGTCAGTCAGTATAAACAGAACCGCATGTTCGACAACAACCAGAAGATGCTGTTTGGACAGCTTGAGGGGAAAGAAAGAGGCAACGACTTGATCCCTGAGGCGGAACAAACTAAAACATTCTGGAGAGGAATATGGGAGCAGAATGTTAGACATAATGACCAGGCAGGGTGGATTGAGACAGTACAGAGGGAGATTAGTGAACAGGCACACCAACAAACTGATTTGAGTATCACAGTTGAAACTCTTAAGGGGCAGGCCAAAAGACTAACCAACTGGAAATCACCAGGCCCAGATGGTGTGCAGGGGTATTGGATTAAAAATTTAACATCCCTCCACCCGAAACTGACAACCATGTTCAATGACTGCTTGATGTCAGGTGAGGTACCAGAGTGGTTGAAAAAAGGTACCACAGTTCTGATAATGAAAGACCGAATCAAGGGTAATGATATTACCAACTATAGACCTATCACATGTCTGTCCGTAATATGGAAACTGCTGACGAGCATTGTGTCTGAGGAAATCTACCATCACCTCCACACAAACAACTTGTTACCGGACGAACAGAAAGGATGCCGAAAGAAGTCACGTGGTACAAAGGACCAGTTACTTATTGATAAGATGGTAATGGGGAATTGCAAGAGGAGACACACTGATCTTGCCATGGGATGGATAGACTACAGAAAGGCATTTGACATGGTGCCTCATTCTTGGATCACCAAAAGCCTGGAGATCTTCAAGGTGGCAGATAACATCAGACAGTTGTTGGGCAAAAGTATGAGGTCCTGGGAAACAGAGTTGACATCAACTGGAGAATCCTTGGGAAGCGTGAAGATCAAGAGAGGTATCTTCCAGGGAGATAGCCTGTCCCCTCTGTTGTTTGTCCTTCCCCAGATGCCCCTGACCAGTATACTGCGAAAAGTGAGAGCAGGATACAGGTTGGGAAAGGGAGGGCTTACCATCAATCACCTCCTCTTCATGGACGATCTTAAGCTCTTCGAGAAGAGTGAGAAGGAGTTGGATGTGCTTGTTGACACCGTCCGTATTTTCAGCAGTGATATATGTATGCAGTTTGGTATTAGTAAGTGTGGAGTCATTGTGATGAGGAGGGGTAGGTTGAGCAGAAGTAACGGAATCCAGATACCAACAGGTAAGATGATAAAGGAAATTGACTCTGAGGAAGGATACAAGTATTTGGGCGTTCTGGAGGCTGATGGCATAAAGAACAAAAAAATGAAGGAATTGTTAAGAACTGAATACATTCGGAGAGTAAGGAGCGTATTGAAGTCACATCTGAACAGCAGAAATGCCATAAGCGCAGTAAATTCCCGAGCTGTGTCTATTATTAGGTACAGTGCGGGAATTCTGAGATGGAATGTTGCTGAACAAAAAGAAATGGATAGGAAGACTAGGAAGCTATTGACTATCTACAACATGTTCCACAAGAGTAGTGATGTCGATAGACACTACTTAAGGAGATCTGAGGGTGGAAGAGGTCTTATCAGCATAGAGGACTGTGTTCAGATGGAGAAAAACAACCTACACAAATACGTGACTGATAGTAAGGAGCCAATGCTCAGAACTGTACTGAAGGAGGGGACAATAGGCCAGGGGATGTCCAAGGAGGAAATAACATCAAGGAGAAAGAGCAGTCTTCAGGAAAAATCCCTTCATATTCCCTTCTTTGAGAAAACTGAATTTAGAGATCCACAGACATGGAACTGGTTGAAAAAAGAAGACCTTAAAAAGGCTACAGAAGGAATGTTAATGGCTGCGCAGGAGCAGGCCCTCAAAACGAAGTGGTTGAAACACCATATTTACAAAGAGGAGGCTAGCCCACTGTGCAGGATCTGTGGAGAGAGAGAGGTGACTGTGGCTCACATTGTATCCGAGTGTAAACACCTAGCCCAGACCCACTATAAGGGCTGGAGACATGATGTGATGGGCAGGGTGATCCACTGGCACCTGTGCAAAGTAAACAATTTACCACATTCTGAGAAATGGTATGAGCATAAGCCAGAGGCGGTGATAGAGAACGATCAGGTGAAGGTGCTGTGGGATTTTAGGATACAGACGGACAAGAAACTGGAACACAATAGACCTGACCTGGTGGTTGTGGACAAAGAAAAAAGATCGTGCCTGATTGTGGATGTGGCCTGCCCATTCGACACGAGAGTGCAAGAGAAGGAGAGGGAGAAAATTAACTGATACCAGGACTTAAAGTGGGAGGTAAAAAGGATTTGGAACTGCCATGAAGTCAAAGTGATCCCGATTGTCATAGGCGCACTAGGGACTATCTCCAAAAGTTTCCAGGGATGGTTAAAGAAAATCGGCCCCTTCACGCTTTTTGGAACGCTTCAAAAGGCATGCTTGCTGGGAACAGCAAGAACCCTCCGATACGTCCTGAATATCTGAGGCTGCAGGTAGTGGCTTGATATTCATTCCAACAAACTTTCCAGTTAACTAACATCAATGACTGAGACTCAAGGAGTAATAACAATAATAATAATAATAATAATATATTCCATTATTATATTATTATACTGTCAGAATAAATAATATTCTTCACCAAATTGTACAAATATATACCTTTGGATTACATGGCTGACCAAATACGAACCTGTTTTCAGTTTGACTAAATTTTCTCCCGTTTTCTTTCCATTCTTACTTTCGTTTAACCTCTGTGTTATTATTTCTGGCAATATTATTACAACAATATGACCCTCCACAAGTATAATAATAATAATATATATATAGAATAATATATATTATATATATATATAAAGAGAGAGAGAGAGAGAGAGAGAGAGAGAGAGAGAGAGAGAGAGAGAGAGAGAGAGAGAGAGAGAGAGAGAGAGAGATATAGTTACATAGATAGGGATACTGGGAGGTAGACAAAGTAGACTTCTGGTATGAATATATACATTATGGGACATTTAGAACATTTTTCTCCTCCATTTTTGTACTATAAACAAACATTTTAGAAAGTATTGTTCATGTGACAAATGGACAAAAAGATTGTATAGTTATAATATATATCTCTATCATCTTAGAGATCGGTCGGTAATCGCTTGTGCCAATTGACATGATACTCCCATTCTTTATTCCATCTATTAAGTTTAAATATGACCAGGTCTGTTATGGTCATATGCATCAAACATAATAAATGTAAAACCTTATATCCTGACCAATAGAACTCAAATATTTCTAACGTCTTTCATATTTTATTGAGAAAAGAAAAGAACACTTTCTAGAATGCAATAACTTCGAAGACATAATTGTTTTATATCATGATCAATATTTATTATCATTTATATGTTTTCAAACACAAATATTAACATCATTTCAGATTAGATATCTGAAGATTTTTTTGTCATGTTTTGGTCGGGGAATGGGTGTATTTTTATGAAGAAAAAAAATGTTATATCATATGAGATATTTATAATAAAATACCGGCAACTGTCCTTTTCTCCGACAGGGAGATATATCATCCGGATATTTCTCATTAGAATTTGGGGTGTATAGTTAAGGTTGGACACATTAATATGAAGTTCGGACAATCTAGAATAGGAAATATTTCTCACTCTCACAATTTTCTTTTTATATTTCCGTTTTCTCCTGCTAAATAATCTAATGTAAATTAGATTTAATTTTCTCTTTCATCTTGTAAACACTGTTACAGCTACTTCAGACACACACGCAAAGAAACATTTAGATATAGACTCACAGAGAAACAAGCATACACACTAACACATGCATAACATACTAACATTAGCACACGCATTAATAAATACACGTGTACACACTCACTCATACAGGTTATTGGTATCTTTTGCATTCACACTAAACAAATCTAAATATTGCCTACACATGTCTGTGCATATACTGGAATAACCATATACGTGCTTGTGTATATGCTTGTGTATATATGTATATAAATATATATATGTGTATGCATTTAAGCATGTGTTAGCATAGTAAGATATGTTGTGAGTTTTGTGGGTAGGAGTTGAATTCAAGAGAAAATAGTGTCCTTAATTGATATGATATACATCCGAACTTCACACAATAATGTCCTTTACTTACTAATAGACACACGGAATTCTGCATATACATCATTTTGCCACATATCCATGCTCTTTCGTATACAGATACACACTGTTTTATACATACACCCACTGAAACTGACACACGCACACACATTGATACACGTATATATATATATATATATATATATATACATATATATATATATAATAAATATTTTCCTAATTTATATATAGAACAAAAATATTTTCTGTGTCCTGTATTTAAAGCGGTCTCAGAAGAAATATTTCTGTATATTTGTGGAATTCTTAAAGTATTGTGTTATTTCTTATCTTCTTTCTTTTCGTCATTGATAGTCCTTATTCGTTTCAGAATCATTTCCGAATGGTAATGTTTTATTTTCATCCTAATTTGTTCCCATAACCGGTTTCATATGTAAGTAATTGTAAACTCATTGAGATTTGACGTTTAAATCGCTGAAATAATTGCCATGACTTCCATTAGGGATAGCCTCGCGTTTACCAATCCTTAAAAATCCTTGTGTCGGACTACGGAATCCACGAGTATTGATGCCACTATCTTCTGCGAATGGTCCACGGCCTAAACGAATAAAGGATGAGGCGGGAATTTTTCCAATTCTGAGGAAAGCGTTGGTCCGCTTGTCATTAGACAGGGCATCGTTATTCGTATTTCTACCGATTCTCAGGAACGAAGATGGACCTTGTTTACCTATGCGTAGGAATGCATTAACACGTTTAACAGTTTCATCGGCGTCATCAGCTTCTTCATCTAATTCATCTCCTGACTTTCCAATTCTAAGAAATGACGATGGACTGGCTCGAGTATCACGCCCAGCCATTTTGTTATCAGCATCATATTCACTTAGATCTTCAGCTTCGCTATCATCTACTCTTTTTCCAATTCTTAAAAACATGCTTGAGGGAGCTTTAGCGATTCTAACAAAGTGACTTTGAGGGAGACGACCGATTCTCAGGAAGGAGCTAGGACTTCGAGCTAAACGTAAGATTCCGTTTGCTTTGCCTATTCGAAGAAACGTGCTTGTTCGTTTCACATCTTCACCCTCCATTCCAGTATCAGTTTCAGGCGCGCTGTTCACCAGGTCATCACTGCTAGGAGCTTCTTCAGCTTGAACATAAATAATCCAATGTGATGTTAAGCACATCAAGGTGATTGTTGCTAAAAGAACGATTTTCCAAAGACCGGCCATTTTCTTTAATAAGATTCTGTGGAAGAAAAAGAAAAGAAAATAGATTAATGAGAATATAAGAATATAACAAAATAAATAATTGTTTCTACTTTAGGCACAAGGCCAGCAATTACCCAGTGCATTACTGGTACTTTATTTTATCGACCCCGTAAGGATGAAAGGCAAAGTCAACCTCGGCGGGATTTGAACTCAGATCGTAAAGGGACGTAACTATGCTGGAAAGCATGGCGTCCGACCCTTTACCGATACTGCCATTCCACCAATAACAAAATAAATAATGAACTTTTATAATAGTACAACGAAAAAGTAGAGACTAATGACTGAAGTCAAACGAATAGTAGTAATATTACTGGTATTTATTAATCAATGTTGCAGTTTAACCTGATGGTAAACAATATACTTGAGGGATAATAAAATCATACAGATGAGTAAACAAACATTTTATTGTCTACCACAAACAGTACTGAAATACTGTCTTAACATTTTGTTATCTATCTCACCAGCTATCTCACTGCTAGCGAAATATATTCCCATTTTCTTTCTCAGTGATGCAAAGTATTGCGTGCTACATTTAAATATTTCAAATCAACTTCAATGTAAATTATTTGGAAATAAGAAAGAGAAAAGTAGGGAGGCAGGTAATGTAAAATAAAATAAAAAAATAAATTCAAGCATTGCGTGAGCGATAATTTTGCGTTGGTAGGTTTTCCTATAAAACCCAAGAGAGATCGAGAGAGAGCGAGTGGGAGTGAGAAATACAGAATGGTGAGAGGGGAGGGGTTAGAAGGAAAGTGAGGGAGAGCGAAAAACTTCAAATATTTTTTTTAGTCATCAATTTCATGCAACTTTGGTTCTGAGAATCTGTAATTGGTTTTTATTAGACAAAAGAAAATAACAGCCCCACGAAAGGGTCGATATTTCGTTCATAGTTAGAGGTCTGTAGAGAATCAATTTCATTAGCCAACGGCCACTCATTCGATAACGTCACGTGATGTTCAAAACCATTTTTCAAAACTGATAATAAATATTTTTTGATGGTAAAACTCTAATTCAGCAATTATTATTAAATATTGTAATGAATGTTTTGCCAATTTCGTGCACATTTTAATTATGAGCTCATATGCCTGACCTTGGCAAATAAAAGAAATTGCCAAATTTGATGTCTGCTTTTTTTTATATTACCTTTGATTACTCTAGTCTCAGGGTCTAAATCTCTATAGTGTGGTGTTAAATTTCAATTATGTTTTTTGTAACATAAAAAAAATGTGCAAATAAGCAATATAAGTGAGCACGGCCTTGAAAAGATTTAGTCGATCACACCGAACCAAATATTTTCTTTTTTATGTTCTGTATCGATAGCTGTTTACAGAAGTAGTAAGTTACAGCAGCAGAAAAATGTAAAAACTGACCACCCACAACCATGTATATGTATATATGGATATATATTTATCCAATGTACCAAATTCACCTCGGCACATTGATTTATATATATATATATATATATATATATATATATATGAATAAAGTTAGTCCTTCATCAGTGATCTTCCAACCATCATTGGTATTTCATCGCTTTAAAGACCATATACCTCCGGTTGGTGCGAGCAACGGCTAAAAAAAGTCGTTGGGACACGTAAATAAAGGGGACACGAGAGTGTAAACAAACAAAGATGGTGAAGCAACGAAAAGTGAGGAAGAACGAGTCAAGTCCCAAATTTCCATGAATATAAGTTCGGTGAAATCGTGAACGAGAGAGAATAAAGACCATCAAACCTGGTTGGAATGTGAGCAAGGAAGGAATTCGTACAGGTCCAACGGGAGGAAGAAAGAATCTAGTCTGTGAATTCGGTGAACATAAGTTCTGTGAAATCGTAGACGGGAGAGAGAAAAAAGGCGAACCAGTCTGACCAAGCGTGCGAAAGAAACGAATTACGCACAGGTCAAACGGGAAGAAGGAGGAGGAGGAGAAATAGTAACAGAGAGTGAGTGATGAAGGGTGAGGAAGAGGCTAACAGAGAGAGTGACTGTTAGAGAGGGTAAAGATACAGAGAAAGAGGAAGCAGTAAGAACGAAATAGACGGGTCACAGCGGGGGAAGAAAATATGTGTAAATATGAGAATAAACGTGCTGTGTGGTTGCAAATGGGTTACATATGAATAAAGTTAGTCCTTCATCAGTGATCTTCCAACCATCATTGATATTTCATCGCTTTAAAGATCATATACCTCCGGTTGGTGCGAGGAACGGCTAAAAAAAAGTCGTTGGGACACGTAAATAAAGGGGACACGAGAGTGTAAACAAACAAATATATATATATATATATATATATATATATATATATATATATATATATATATATGTGTGTGTGTGTGTGTATGTGTGTGTGTGTATATATATATATATATATATATATATATATATATATATATATATATATGTGTCGTTTCTGAATTTGGCAACATGACCCTCCCAAAGCATAACAATATATATATATGTATATCCAGGGAGTGTGACTTGGAGTTACTGTAGGTTCACCCGGGTGAGCACTCGATGTTTAGGTTCACGTCAGTGTCGAGGTATAGAGCTAGACAGAGTGTATTAGAGTGAAATAAGATAACAAGGATTGGTTACTCCTTCATTACGTTTATTAGTTGGTGACGCGCGCTTTGCCACTAATCAGCTCAAGGTTCGATCTGTATCGATCTGACCCGACTCTGTAACCCGCAGCTCGTCAGCCCCCTTGTAATGTTTCGTCCTAGATATCTTATTTCACTATATATATATATATAATATTAAAGATTAATTTGAATTATTGTACAATTCTCGTATAATATGATATATGTCGCATCCATTCCACACTGTAAACATGAAACTGTTGTCCACAACATCAATATATATGTATCTGTATGATTCTTCAGTTGAATAGGAGGTTAATTATATGTACAAACATTGATACTGTTCCGAAGACTCCAAGCCTAGGTTTGGAAGAAACAATTGTCAGCGATTAAATGTTTTAACATATATATATATAGTAAACATATATATACATATATATATATATATATATATATATATATATATATATATATATATATATATATATATATATATATATATGTGTGTGTGTGTGTGTGTGTGTATGTGTGTGTGTGTGTGTGTGTGTGTGTGTGTGTGTGAGTGTTTCCATCGATAATCTTGCTTTTGTGGAATACTATTTGGATAGCATGTTATCAACTAATGTTTTTTCTACCTTGATTGAGTTTTCAAATGTATTTACGTTCCACACACACTTACACACAAACACGCCCCCACACATACAAACACACCTGTGAGACATGGGACCGGCTGGGAATTAGCCTAGTAGGTGTCTCTCCTCCTTCTCCCCCTGTTGACGTCAAGTCTCCTCAACGCACTTGGGATGCCATCCAGTGCAGCCTGGCCTCAGACAGGCTTACGCGCCAGCTCGACCACCACCGCCTTGCTTGTTTTGTGCGGCCTCCAAACTCCACAGTGGTGCCTGGCTCTATGCCCTGCTCTCCTTCTACACTGGCACGAAGCTAGACAACCATAGCCTGCGCATCACCGTTTCCCTGCGGCTCGGCCTCCGGATCTGCCAGCCACACCAATGTCGCTGCGGTTCCACCGTGGACTCTTTCGGCCCCCACCCGCTTCGCCACAGTGCCGGCCGCATTCCACGATATGCTGCCCTCAACCAGGTCATTAAGCATGGCTTGGACGCTGCAGGCTTCCCTTCTCAGCTCGAGCCGGTGGGGCTGGATCGACGGGACGGCAAAAGGCCAGATGGCATGACCATCTTCCCGTTCCGCGGTGGCAAACCTTTCGTCTGGGATGGCACTTGCAAAGACACTTGCAAAGAAACTTTCTGCAGCCGCAACCTGGTGCAGTCTGCGACCGACCCATCTTCTCTATAGCTGTATTTACTGTTGTAATAGCTGTGGGTATAGCTCTACTTACTGTTGTAATGTATATTGATGCTGTTGCTAAATTCTCTATAGCTCTGCTTACTGTTGTAATGTCTATTAATGCTGTTGCTATCTTTTACATACATATATATCAACGCTTACGTGGACCTCTCAAAATTCGTTGGATTTTCACCCCGATCTGATGAAAGCGTACCAAAGTTTTTTGGTACCCTTGAACTATATATATAATAGAATAAATATTGTTTTACAAATATAGTTTCCATTTATTTAATATCATTGTATATATATATATATATATATATATATATATATATATATATATATATATATATATATATATGTTTGTGTGTGTATATTAATATATATATGTGTGTATATATATGTATACATATATATATGTGTGTATGTGTGTGTGTGTGTGTATGTGTGTGTATACACTTATCATCAAAATCAATTATTGCATATCATGTGCATTATCGTGCGTACATCCGGATTTGTGTGATGAATGTAAATGAAGAAGCACACCTGCTTGCTGATGTGAATGTTATTCATAATTTTGGGAGTATAAGCATGAATCCAAAGAGCGCGATTTCGTTGATAAATTGGAGATGTACATTATATCAGTGTAACAATGTGAGCGACTGCCTACAGAATCGTGTGTGCATGTGTGTGTATGTGTGTTTGTGTGTATGTGTGTGTGTGTGTGTGTGTGTGTGTGTGTGTGTGTGTGTGTGTGTGTGTGTGTGTGTGTGTGTGTGTGTGTGCGTTGATAGTTAAGGTCGGAATTATTTATTGCCCCAGAGGGCAGGTTCATATATGTGGAGAGGGAGGTAGGCCAAAGGCGAGAGAGAGAGAGTGTAATGGATGTAGAGAGAGAGGTAGAGAGGGGACAGACGAAGTTTATGTGGTGAGTGAACTTTGGGTTTGTAGTAGTAATCTACGAAATGCACTGAGTTACCATTTATAGTGGTAAGCAGTGTATTGTCTTGTAGTGTGGGGGAAGAGAAGGTGGTTAGCTAGAAAGTGGTGTTATAGTTACGGGTTCGAATGTTAAGTTATTTTATAGTGAGAGAATTTAGCTTTTAGTTTGTGGTTGCAGTATAATGATCGTTCAATTCTATCTATGAACCTGCCCTCTGGGGCAATAAATAATTCCGACCTTAACTATCAACGCATCTCTCCAAAAGTAACCAGTATAATAAAACCCCTACCATAACATTTTGATTAAGATATCTACAAACCACTCTCTCCTACTTCTCCAACCCCTGCATATCTTTCTCTCTCTCTCCCTCTCCCCTACTTTTCTCTCTTCCTTTTCTACTCTATCTTCCCCAACAACCCCACTTAAGGGTATTTACATTGTACATTTTACCATTCTGCTCTGAGGATACAGTGGTCACAGCATTGGATATTTGAGTTCTGCAAATACTTGTAAGTTTGCACATAGCATAACTAGGCTGTAGTACCACCGTGGAAGCAATTGTAAGCACACGGAATAAATTACCCTTTTATGATGTCTACCTGTTATTATTCATTCTTTATATATATATATATATATATATATATATTCCAAACCTATTCCTTTCGTACACAGTTAAAAAATTCTTATACAGACATACACACTAGAAAAACAGACTCGCATGCACAAACACTTCTGTATTCAAACGCTTAAAGAAAGTTTAATACACACGCACACACACATATATATATATACCTACACAAATACATATATATATTTTCGTACATATACACATTCACACATGCAGCCACACAAGTATATGAATGCATGAATACATGAGTTTATGGCTGTACTTTTTCTTGGTAAGTGCATTTATGTATATGAGTGTAAGCGTAAATGAGTCCGCTTAGTCAGAATACCTTAATTTAGGTTGTTTGAGGAATGTTTTGTTTGTATATAGAAGTGTATGCGCATAGAAATCTATGAACGCTGAATTAACTAAAATTTCAAAATGGACGAATGGTTGTGTATATAAACAATATTATCTGAGTATATGTATAAATATAGACATATGGTTGTATTATGTATGTTTGGGTTTGAATATGTTCACGTATGTGCGTGTTCACATATACATACGTGCATGTTTGTCTGTTTCTCTCTCTCTCTCTCTCTCTCTCTCTCTCTCGATATATATATATATATATATATATACATGTACAGGTATGTATGTATATACGCAGGTATATACCTATATAGGCATGTATATGTGTGGTTCGATTCCCGTTGTTGGTTCTGTTACTTTTAGTTCATTATATTTCGTATCTATAAACGTATTTTTTATGTTTATCATAAAACGCCTTAACCATTTGTATTAAACTACGTTACATTTACTATGATAGTCTCAGTCAATAGGGAAGTACCTTATATGAGCCTGGGCTATTTGACAACAATCAGTGTATTGTGCGATTTTAGTGACTATTCTCTTACCAGGGAAAATAATGTAACTTGACGGAAGGTAAATAATTAAGGTTTGTCCAGTTAACGAGTTTATATTTCATGCTGGATGTCACGGTTTTGTATTTAGTTCGTTTGAAAGACACATATTTTCAATGAATTTATGGTCTATATTCCGCTTTCTGAAACTTCTTCCATTTAACTCTTGATATACATAAAACTAAGAATATTATGAGAGATATTAGAAAATAAAACTGATTATAAAAGTAATTAATTTGACTAATTATCTGAATTTGTTCTGTATTTTAAAAAATCCCCTTTTTCCCCGAATTAAAAAAGCTGTAAGTGTAATTTTAATGTTGTATTCTTTAATTGTTTTCTCTTTGATCGATTTTATCCAAACTATAGTGAATTTCTGTGGATTTAGGTATTTATGCATTTCAGTATCAGTGGAGGAATGGTTCTTCTACATGTGCAACAGTAACTAGCATCGTCGTGAGCTATCTCGGTTAAAGTTAACCTAAGCACTGAGGCTCATCAAGCCGGTGGATATCACGGCTTCATCGGTGTTAAGTGACTAAGAGCATTAAACTACTTATAGACTGGATGTTAGTCCACCGCAAGATATACTCATATAACATTATGAACGTAAGTCTAACACCCTAACAACTAAGTCAATGCACTCTGCATGTGAGTGGAGTTACACTGAAGCAGGAGGAGACGTTCAAGCATCTTGATACGTTTTCACGAGTGATTGAAGTCAGGAGGCTGAATTAAATGCAAGGATTGGTAGTGGAGCTGGCTCAGAGTAAAGAATTAAGATCCTGTTATAGATATGAGTAAAAAGCTAAAGAAGAAGTGGAGGTCTTATTCACTGGTGTTAGATAACCAATAGCGTTGCAATGACTACCGTACTTGATATGGATAATATAATTTGTCAGACAGATAAATGAAAAGTAGTAAATTATATCAACATTTATAAGAATATATCTATTCTTCATCTCCATATAACAGTGATTGTAAATATGTTTAGTGTTTTCAAAAATATATAAATTTGCACTTTTACAAAGAATTTCATTATAGATCAGTCTAGAGCAACAGATTTGTTTTATCAAAACTAGTTTTTATAGAACTAAATACGATGTTTAAACGAAGATTAAACGCTTGCGGCCGTTTTACATTTTACGACCCGCCATTTATAACATTCTCTTCGTCGTCCGATAATTATACTCACCTTAATTACATTGTAATGAGTTCAGCGTGGGAATCAAGTTATACTAGCACAGATTGAAATGAAATTTCATTCAGTATTTTTAAACTTTCAATTACAAACTAAAATTGTCTGTTCCTTTGCTAGCATAAAATGTATTTGACAGAAAGAAAGTACAATAATCACTTGTTGAAAATGAATTTAGTCTTATCAGTAAAAACAAATCAGGCTTAGAGCAATATTAGAGCAAAAACGAACAGATATTTAAAAATAAAAACTAGTTATAAATTATATTGTATATTATATTGTGTAATATATTGTGTATTTTCTATCAGTCAAACCTTGCTTTCATTAGTGTACCAGCAAAAAGAAACGAGTGAGGATTTTGCTGTTTATACACTTTTCCATCTCATGCTTCCAATGTAAGGTGGTTGAAGGGCTGATAATTAAGTAGCTAATATATAGTAATAAGCCTTATCAGAGAGTGTGTATGGAGTAGATCGAACACGTTGATCTCAAAAATGTTTAGATATATTGAAGACTATTGAAGAGGTGGGCGAAAAAAATATTGTACTATCTGGTAAAATTCCTCTCCGTGATCTTACCCAGGACTCTTCATTTGATTTAAAACCTTTCCTGCAGATCGAATAGGTGCGTGACAACAGAAGACATGATGATGATGATAATAATCACAATTATAATTATTTCATTCTTGTAAATTAATTTTCCTCTTGTTTCAGGTTTGTGGATTGATATGTGCTAACAAACATGTGAGAAAATTTATATGGATGCACAATATGTGCATTTGATGATGATGAATCATTTAGATATTCAATCAATATAACCTCAGGCTCATGAACTAACGTGTAAGTAGATGCTTATTCCATAGACATATATATATACCTAGAACACAATTTACAATCTGAATCAGCAAGACATAATTGTCTTGTTGATTCAGCTTGTAAATGTAGGTACATTTCAACCAAAGGTTTGGGTCGGCCCGAGAATAGGGTGAAGATACTCAAAGAAAATTGCCTAATTCGACACATTGGGATCGAATCCATGGCTTCATGATTGAGTAGCCAACATCTTAATCCCTCAGCTATCTCTATGTTCGTATATATATATATATATATATATATATATATATATGTGTGTGCGTGTGTGGACGCAGAAATGGGTGAATGGTTAAGATAAAGAACATAAAGGCAATCACTCATTAATTTGTTGCAATTACGCAGGGTTTTATATGACAAAATTCAATACTAGAAACAAAAATTAGTATCAAAACAGCCCCCAAATATTCATATTTTGGATAAATACAGTATGTGGATGACTAAATCCTATTATGGATCTTAAAATATATCACATGGATCTCGTTCTTAAACACGGCGAGAACAAATATTTGCCAAGATAAACATTACATTATTACAAGTAATACAGTTTGTGCAATCTATCATAGAAACACACAGGAATAGTGTTCCGTTGAGAAAAAAGACATTGAAATTATTTTGTGTCTCTTACACATTAGTGATTCGGTAATTTACAGGAAATAACCATTATCATACGTTCGATCAGCGATATCTGTGTAAAAATAAATAAACGTATAACGGAATATAAAGAAAAAATACACATTTTTTGTGTGAAAGAATGGACTACGTTCGAGATTTTCTTTAGTTCTAAAGAATGTTCAGTCTATTTCGAAAAAAATATTGTAAATATTATATAACAAAATAAAATGTAACCATAAGTGGAGATCACATTTTGAATGTTATTGAAATTCATGCGTGGAAATGATTTTAGTTAGTTTCGCCAATGAAGCGCCATGCTTTTTTGATATTTTATATATTGTGTGTATATATACACAGACACACACACACATATATATATATATATATATATACACATATATATATATATTTATTTATTTATTTCTCTCTCTCTCTCTCTCTCTCTGTATATATATATATATATATATATATATATATATATAATAGTGAAGGCGTGTGGCTGAGTGGTTAGAGAATTGGATTCGCAATCGTAAGGTTGTGAGTTCGATTCCTGGGCCAGGCGATGCGTTATGTCCTTGAGCAAGACACTTTATTTCACGTTTCTCCTTCTACCTGGAGTTGAGACCGATAGATAGTATTAGCAATTGGAAAGACCAACGGAAACATTGTTCCCTCGGTCCGATTTGACGAAAGTCGATCGTTCAAAAAAAAAATATGTGTGTGTGTGTGTGTCTGTGTGTATATATAAGAAATAAAAACTTTTTCTTCCTAATAATCCTCTCTTTCTCCCTGTTTTCATATATATATATACATATACATATACAGACATATAACTTTGATAAGTTTTGGCCAGTAATGGCTCAGGCCATGTGTTACTTATAGTACCACCTGGCGAAATCTTACAAATCAGGGTTTGGGCACTATGGTCCACTCGAGCAGAGAGTTGTTTACGGAGGGATATGCGGGTGTAGGAGGCTTATCCGGGATTTCTTAAAGGAATTTGTTCAAAGACTTCAACTTGATGGGGGTCTGTTTTGATGTGTTTTGGTGTAATGTTAAAGAGAGCAGGGCCAATTGAGGTGAAATAATTGTGCCGTATTGTTGTTATACATATATATATATATATTTTTTTTTTATTTTTTATTTTATAGAAGGAGCTTCTACAGGACTAGTACTGTTTCATTCAGATGAAATCTTCAGGAAGCTCCTTCTATAAAATAAAAAAAATTTACTCTGCCATGTATTGAGTACCTTACTTACTGTGGTTATCCCCGACTCAACCCGGGACCTACGTATATATATATATATATATGTATGTGTGTGTGTGTGTGTGTGTGTGTGTCTGTGTGTGTTTGTGTGTGTGTGTGTATGTATGTGTGCATTTATATCGATTTAAATCGATATTTTGTTTTAATATGCACTAGCTTGAACGGATGTGTGTGCTTCTCTCTTTGCAAGTGTTAGTAAATGCTTTTCTACAGACATAACAAAGGATGTCAGAGCCTTCATCATATGATCGCAAATTAGTGTTGATTTAGTGTAGGTTTTCTTGCAAATTACCAATACTACTACTGTATAAATTCTACAGTGGTACTACCTATACAATGGGTACGATACAGTGGTACACACTCACACACAAATACACCTACACCAATATATATATATATATATATATATACATATATATATATATATGTATATATATATGATGCTACTATATATATACTACTACTACTACTACTACTACTACTACTACTACTAAAAGCTCGTAACTCAATGCTGCAAAGCGTGCTTTCTGACGCTCTACGGGGGAGGGGGGGGGCAGTTAAACACACCCCCGTGCATTACTGGTACATTATTTTATAATAATGATAATAATAATTATTATTTCCATTAGAGGCGCAAGATCACCAATTTTGGGAAAGGGGAAAGTCGATTAAAACGATCGCAGTGCATTACCGGTGCTTTATTTTATCGATCTCGTACGGACGAAGGACAAAGCTATCGTAGGAATGATCTGAACTCAGAACGTAAAGCGTCGTAACTCTATGCCTCAAAGCATGGTGTCCGATGTTCTACTGATACTGCTAATCCACCGCCAATAAGAATAATGACATTAACAGTATTCTTATTTAATTATTTGTGGTAAGAAATGTTAAATACTGCGAGGTGTTACAGAATATGAACAATAGAAAATTAGATGATTATGGACGAAGTCAATGATCGATGTTATATAAAGAACACAAGAAGGACATATGAAAATAAATAAATAACAACTATAGCGAAAACATTAAATGATACAAGAACAGTATAGAAACAATGAAGGCTGCTCATCAACACATAGGTGAGAACACACAAAGTAAGTAGGGTTAGATCACCTCACGTTTCTGTCATTGCCCGTACTGAAGCTTGATGCATCCATTCCTGTTTGTTAATATGTGTTGCGTGTGACGAGACCAACAAAACTACTAACTGTAAATTAATAGAATTTAAAAGAGATTAACTTGAGTTGTGTGTTAGCTATTCATTTTCTTATCATAATTTCTGACAAAATAATTTGAACATAATCTCTAAACTGTAGATTATATGCAAAACACACTAATCCATCAACTGTGTATCTTGAACCTATGTTTCCTCGTCAAATATTTCTTCCCAAACTCTAATGAAACTTCCATAAAAATCTACTTTTGTTTATTTTTTCTACTCAATAGTAGCAAACCTCCTCTAATTCACCCAGGTCTCCCAAGGAATGTATTACAACCTTCAATCTATGAATAAATACAATTAGATAAACGTTTATTTTAAATATAAAATACATGCTTTGTATTCACATAAAAGCTTAATTTTATAACATAACCATATGTTCTTGTTTTAAATGCCGGATTAATTCTGAATATAATTTAATTGCGTTACTTATCGGCATTGCCATCGAACAATATTTTTTCCTATAATTACTTACTGCTTTCTTACATACGTACGATGCTAAGCATTGCTTTCTTAAATAATCCTAAGTCAAATGTTTGTAATATAGTTGATTCAACTATCCAGGGAAAAATGAGTTTTAACGAAACGGAAAAATATAACGAGATGGAAAAAAGCCGTTAAAAATATAAATTGGTTTAGGTTAGCAGTTTAATAAAAACACCCTCACACTCGCATGCACATACACACATGCACACATATACTGACATGTATATATAGAGATATATAGACATATTCAAACATACACATGCACACACAAACATAGACATGGTGGCTGTCAAGTCGCTATCGAGTATGACAACATTTTCCACTCTCTTCTTTTTAATATATAATGCTTCCTTTTCATAGATTTTAATGGTGACAAATACATGCACCACAATAACAAGACTAAGACTCTATCTCCCTTGGAAATGGAACAGCGGATGCTGCCGCGCATGTGAAACCGCTTACCTATAATACACATTTTATGTGCCCTCACGAGTGAAGAAATTATACAAATGTTGGCATGGAAAATTCCCAGACATGCGTGATACGCCATCATATATATACTGTCAATATAGCTGAGTAGCCGGGAACTTACTCGGAAGAAGATCGCCATGAGATCAGCATTTGACGATAGTATCAGCTCCTTTAATCGAGCCAATCGGCTAAGTGAATCTTTAGATTCTTTTAGCCATCAACGAAAGTGAATATTCTATATCTCAGAATTACCCTACGTGAATAACATGCATTTCCATTTACAACTGGTTTAAGATGTTTTGTTCATCATTATCAGCTTTTGCTTTCGGTGTGTCCTGTAACCTCTCCAGTTCATCAGTCACTGACAGGACATACATCCACTTAAAGAACTGAACATAGTCGTCCTCCAGTGTCACACGATATTATTAAGGCGTCCATATTCTAAGTTTCTATTATATGAATGCAATACATATTTTCTTCTCATGACACATTCAAATGGAAGACCAGGAATCGTTCCAGCTTAGTACCGATTTTTCAAACACAATAACTAAGGCGTTGGTATCGCACCTTTATCAACAAGAAACTGTCTGTCGATCACATACTCTTGCAGAACCAATACCATTGGCAAAATTCTCATCATATCTCGAAGACCTGCCGCAGAGTGAATATTTGGTCGACTTTGATACATCTGAGGTGAAAACCACACTGTTCTTCTGCTAGCTTGGAGTCTGCAATATCCCTACACCTTTTTGTCAGACATTTAGAATAAACCTTATCGGCGAGGCTTAAGAAGGAGATTTATCTATAATCACAGCAATCTCTGTTGTCTCCCTCTTTGAAAATGGAAATTATCTCGCCCGATTATCATAGCTTTGGTGCCTTTCCAAAATTCCAAGCCACACAGCACACACAAATCAACCGGAGCATATATCTCTATTTTAGGCTTTTCACGTGTCGATCGGTATTTCCTCGCCCAGAGGATTGCCACGTTTGAGTGCTTTAATTGGTCAGGTGACCTCGGTTTCTGAGATGACCTACATAAGCATTAGATGTTTTTGTAACCGGATTTAGAAGATCATCAAAATATTCACTTTTTATCAAAGAGAAAAAGCCAAGACGAGTTCCTGATAGCATGCGTGGAAGGGGACTTCTTATTACGAAGTCGGTGGAAAGTCTTCCAGAATACTGTACTTGCTGATCGAAAGTCGGATCCAGTTTACATCAAAATTCCTCCTGTGTCATGACCTTCAACGCCCTTAATGTCTCTGTTGCGACTTTGCGCGTCTGGTTGTACAGCGAGTGAAAGACTTATTTCTATGCCAAGCTTCTTCGTGAGCCTACTCCTTTGCTCAGATGGTATATTTAATCTCCTGTTTGAACCTATGGTCCTCCTGCCACCCATCATCACACCGAGCCGCTTTCAACAGCACCATTTAACAGCTGAAGCGGAAACCGCCGGAGGGACGAGTCTCCACTCCGTTTCAACGATCCTCATTTTCTTCAGAGAATTTGGATGCAATAGCATTCTCATACCAGATCCTGACCTCCTCATCAGCCAATGCTTTCCACTTCATCCTGTAGGTCGAGTAGGCAATTTTGTGGAGTTTCTTGACTTCAGATCGTTTCAGTTTGCAGATAAATAGACGGTGATCAGTTGACAGCTCAACCTCTCTCTTCACATGAATATCCAACATAGAATAGAACAGATCATAAACAATAAATATATCGATTACTGATATCTGTGTCCGATTTCCCGTATACCATGCTTACATGGTATACAGTGAAGGCGCATGGCTTAGTAGTTAGAACATTGGGCTTGCAATCGAAAGGTTGTGAGTTCAATTCTCGGACCGGGTGATGTGTTGTTTCCATGAGCAAGACACTTTATTTCACGTTGCTCCAGTTTACTCAGCTTTAGAAATGAGATGATAAGCCTGGGGTCCCTATCATTAAATTACCCAAGACACCGCCAACGAGATATACCTTGGAGGAGGCCAGCTAAACCTACATAGGTGTGAGCTGTCACACACAGACACACGTGTTTACATATGGATATCTTTAAGCTGCAAAAATGTGTTACTAATATAGAGAAGTCTATTAACACTTGTTCATTCGTATATGGATCCGGATCGTCGTTCCATAATGTTAGATGATCAATGCCAACGTATGCATTGAAGTCTTCCAATAGGATATATAACTGTTTTAACTACATTTAACGCTGCAGTGACTTCATTTGCATTTGAACTCTTTGTTTGATGCACAAATTACACTGTCCACAGAGGCTTTTCTTTCAGACTATTAGAATGGTGTTGAAGTACTTATACATCTTTTAGGACACCCAGTATATATATATATATATATATACATATATATATATAAAGAGAGAGAGAGAGAGAGAGAGAGAGAGAAAGAGAGAGTTAACTCCACACCAATTACCAAACGTGTTTCACCTAAAAACGATTTTCAGACCTACCAACTTTGGATATAACCTAATTTTTCACTGGGCGAACATGTATTAACTTTTCACACCATTGAATGCATTGTGACTGCCTCAAACAATTCGATAGGTACCTATTATATATATATATATATATATATATATATATATATATATATTCAGTTGAATGATACTGGTTTTGACGAAAATAAAGCTAATAATACATTAATAAAGGGTAAATAATCGGCTGAATTGTCTGGAGCATCTCAGAAAATAGACATGTATTCATAACGGATATTTTTAGTCATATTTACTTAATTATTATAACACATTTATAACACATCTATGGATTCCGAAATAGTTTCTCACTATCATCAATATGCTAATCATTATTACAAAAATATGGCTAAGATCATCATAATCATCATCATTATCAATTGCTATCTGCAGAGCATCGGACACCATGCTTCGTGGTTGAGAGTTACGGCCCTATAGGTTCTGAGTTCAAATCCTGCCGAGGTTAGCTTTACCTTTCATGCTTACGGGGTCGATAAAATAAAGTACCAGTCACGCACTGCAGTCGATTTAATCGACTTTCCCCACCCCCAAAATTTCTGGCCTTGTACCTATATAAGAAACCATTATTTGGTAGACTCGTTGCCGTATTTATTTACGGCTCTTTACGTTCTAAGTTCAAATATCGTCGGGGTCAACTTTGCTTTACAATCTACCGTGGTCGATTAAATAAAATACCAGTAAAGTACTGAGGTTGTTCTAACCACATTTCGTCTTCCTCCTTAAACTGCTAGCATTGTGCCTAATGTAAAAACACTTTTCGGTTCTAGGTTCTCTGTTCGAATCCGACGGAGGTCAACCCTACCTTTCGTCCTTTCGCGGTTTATATAATATAATACCAGTGACGCACTGGGGTCGATTTAATCGACTTTTCCCTCTCTCCAAATTGTTGCTTTTGTGCCTAAATCATTAAGAGGGCTGGATTGGCAGAATCGGTAGAGCGTCGGACAATATGCTTTACGGCATAGAGTTACGGCTCTTTACGTTCTGAGTTTAAATGTCATCGAGGTTAACTTTGCCTTTCATCCTTACGACGTCGATAAAATAAAGTACCAGTGACGTACTGGGGTCAATTTAATCGACTTTTCTCTCCCCGAAAAGTGCGGGATTGGCAGTATCGGTAGAGGCTCGGACGCCATGCTTCGACGCATAGAGTTAAATCCCTTGCCATTCTGAGTTCAAATCCCGTCGAGGTTAACTTTGCCTTTCATCCTTACGGAGTCGATAAAATAAAGTACTAGTAATACACTGGGATAATTGCTCGCCTTGTGCCAAAAGTAGAAACAATTATTATTCAATAAAATATTTACGAATACCAGTAATGAAGCAGTATTTTGGTTGTGACCATATAAAGAGGTTATCTTATACGACAAATACAGAAATAAACCTTGCTTTATTGTATAATATGAATAAAAAATTGAAATAATTAAAGCTTAGCAGTAGTGAGAGCGGTAAAATTGGGGCGATTAGTATATCTGCATTACTTTATTCTCAAGGTATGTTTTCTCTTTGTGTAAGCTATTATCGTTCTTTATATTTTTACTGTTAATGTTATTGTTGTTGTTGATGTTGTTGTTGTTAATGTTGTTGTTGTGGTGGTGATGGTGTTGGTGTTGGTAATTTTCAACAATGGAATGGAGCACTGAATATATATTATTCCTTGTCACAATGTGCTGAGCCTCTGTTCACACACACACACACACACGCACACACACACTCACATTGATACACGTATATAGTGAAATACACATAAGCACACAGACGTAACCAAACACGCTAAGAAAAACAGCACACACATTCACACACAGACACACAATTATATACAGAAACGTACATACATATACGCACACAGACTCAAAAGCAAACACATACAAATACAAGCATATACAAATTTGTCTCAGATATGGTATTAACAAGCAGGTTTATTGATTGGTTCACAATACGAAACAATCAATTTATCGCGAGCTAGTGTTTCTTTTTAAAGAATTTCCTTTGCACTTCATTCTCGTTGGTTAAAGAAAACTGAATTTGGCGTAGGATAGGCGCTGATTGTGTTCTTAAGTGTCTTCGGTTTTCACATCAATGG
Organism: Eledone cirrhosa; assembly: GCA_964016885.1. Taxonomy (NCBI): domain Eukaryota; kingdom Metazoa; phylum Mollusca; class Cephalopoda; order Octopoda; family Eledonidae; genus Eledone; species Eledone cirrhosa. The sequence goes on along the minus strand of OZ024743.1, from coordinate 28,623,057 downwards.
CAGCAGAAATAGGAGATACAAGTAAAATTTCTCTTTACATAAAAAAACACAGACGAACAAAACAAGCGTCAAAAATATCTACCAAAAATAAACGTAAGAGAGAGAGAAGAAAGAGAGGAAAGAGAGATGGCGAAAGAGATGGAGAGAGAGCTAATCAATACATACGAGTAATTAGAAGGAGAGAGAGAGAGAGAGGAGAGAGAGAAAAAAAGAGAGAGAGAGGGGGGTGGAGAGAGAGAGAGAGAGAGAGAGCTATTCAATTCATACGAGTAATTAGAAGGAGAGAGAGAGAGAAGCTAAAAAAGGAAAGGATAGCGTGGGAAAGAAAAGAGAAGAAGAGAGTAGAAAGAGAGGAAGTGAGAATGAAGGTTAGTGATCGAAGAATACAAAAAATGATTGCTTAGTAAGGAAACTAGTTATTTTTAAAGATGATAATGCCTTTGTAATTGAATTAATAATAATAATAGTGATAATAACAATAAAGTATGAGATTATATTTGTGTTGTTTTTTTATTGAATAAATAATCATTTTGATATTTAGTTGGTAACTTAATTAAAGATATATATGGTTGACTCTCTACCCACAACATGTTTAATTGATGCAAACAAATGCAGGATTAGATATGTGACACTTAGAGTAACCCCCATAAAAACATAATCCTCTATCAGTTTCCGTAGGAACGATTTCCTACGAAATCTACTTACATTTTTTTTATTCAAGTCATTGAGGGTGGAAAATCTTTTTAATACCTAATACGTAATTGTTTGCTTTTTAAAGGTGATTGGCGGTGGGGTTGGGTTCATTTCCTTTGTTATTTTCAATTCTGGTTCGTAAAATATGCGAGATCAGTGTTGATGTTTAAAAAAGAGATTGCATTTATAAAGGATAAATGGTAATTGCATATATTTTTATCTTCTGAGATTAAACACTCATAAAGAGCATTAAAAAAAAAACATCCAAGCAGTGATCTATGCGTCAAAGGGTTAAGAACTGACAAAATATAACATTCCATTCAAAGGTATATGCATATATATATATATTATTATTATTATTATTATTATTTAGATGAAAAACCAAAGCTACTAACTCGAATCATTTGGTTAATTTCTACGATCGTTTCAATTTCATATTTATTAGTTTATTGGCCAGCAAATTTCAAATATAGTTGCTTTTAACCCTTTCGTTATCATATTTATTATGAAAGACACACCCTGTGCTTTTAAAAGTAATCAGGAATATGAAAGGAATTAGCCATGTAACCAACTTTTTCATTAAGCTGGTGTTTGAAACATGACTTAAATGTCCTTATATAACATTATGAAGCAAGTTTTAAAAAGAAATAAACACTTAAAAATATACAGATTTGTAACATACAAACCAGCGGTATTTAGGTTTGGTTTGATGTCAAATGGATTAATGGTTCGTGATTTAAAAGGTTTAAAGATGGGGTAGTTTAATAAACCCAATGTTTACAAAGATAGTAATACCTAACTAAATCCATATTGCATATGTTGGATAATGTTCATATAAATATGTTTTGAGAGATTGTTCTCTTTACAAATCTCCGTTACTAAGTTACCTAATTTAATTTCATATATTTGACTACTGCATAGATTTTATTATAAATTTGACACTACAATCGAACCAGTTATGGCTATATTGATAAGGATTAGTAACATTTCAAAGCTCATAAATTTAACATTCAGTTACGTGAGAGTATTAGCTTATGTTTGACATATTTACTGGTTATGGAACAAGAAATTTATTGCTGGTTTCATGAAACTTCATTTACTGTTTACTGATTGTTATATGAGCAAATTAGATTCACATCACAGTTGATGTAATTAAGCTGTTTTATGTTATTTAAGATTACTAGACAGGGTTCGGTCGGAAGTTCTTGACAATTAGATAGTTTGATACACATTGGGATGCAAATATTTCGCCTGCCATTCAAATATCTTGAGAATCCGTATGAAAACAAAAGCTAGCTTTCATTTTTTTTCTAAAATTTACGACTTCATATCTATGAATGAAAATATTATATAATACAAATAGGTGAATCGCAAACAACCGCGTTATTCCGGGTTCGATTCAACTGTGGGATGGCTTGGATAAGAGCTATAGCCACTGTGGTTGAAATACGGTAAACTGAAACTACGGAATACACTAAATAAATACTTGTTGTTATTGTTATTTAACCTAAGGTTCAACCCGATTCGCTATGGTATGGTACTGTAACTCCTGATAGAGTCGTAGGGACGCAGTATTAACATACGGCGTTTCTTGAGCATTTTAAGCCTGGCGGGACCCATCCCTCTCCAGGACTGAGTACAGTAGATTTCTTCCAGAAAAAAGATAGAAAGTGAGAGACAGGAAAATGAGAAAGAGATACATAGGAAGAATCGACCTCAGTACTACACTAGTACTTCTTTTTATTGACCTCGAAAGGATAAAAAGCAAAGCTGACCTCGGCGGGATTTGAACTCCGAGAGCAGAGACTATAAAGGATTCTAGCCGACATTCTAACGCCTCTGCCAATTCACCACCTATCTGATTTACTATATTTATGGGGTTAAATACGTTCCAGCCTGAATATCCCATCTTTTTTCAAAGACACAGTACACCCAGGACAATATAATCTATGGTGTCGTCTTATCAGATTGTATGAATTTGATGAGAGTTTTCTACTAATTATACAAAGCTGAGCAACTACGTAGAGGCTCCATCCTTGTGAAATATCCAATGCATACGGCCAATTTAGAAGTACACTAAAAAATATATAGAAGCAATATGTATGCATGCATAGTGTATATATGAATGTATATATGGATGGATGGATGCATACATGTGCATGTGTGTGTGTGTGTGTGTGTGTGAGTGTTTAATAATTTGTGTATGTAGGAACGGTATTTCATGCAATGTATAACTTTTTAAATTATACTGCTGGGTATCGATCTAATATACTGACATCTTTAACTCTGTAATTCTTGAAACACTTAATTTGTGTAGAGTTGATGCCATATTAAAAAAGCTTTTTCAAGTTAGTTTGTATATAGTATTTTATTTCTTTACTTGTTTCAATAATTTGACTGTAGATACGTTGGTGCATCGCTTTGACGGGCCTTAGTTGAAAATATATGTACACAAAAAAACATATACATACACATACACACATACACTCACCCCACACATACATATATATATATTCAGGATATCCCGGATAAACCTCCTACACCCGGATATCCCTTCGTAAACAAAACTCGCTACTTGAGTGGGCAAGGTTGCCCAAATTCCGATTTAAAAGACTTCGCTAGTTAGACATGGACCAATACTGGCCGAAACCTATCAAAGTTATCAAAGTTATATATATATATATATATATATATGATTCAAAACTGCACTATCCACAAGTGTTTTTTAACCTTCATATCATATCTTCCTATTTTATCTGATGAAAACACAAATATTATTGCATGATGATATTTGTTTTTGAAATGCGCATAATAAAATACATGGAACTCTTTTAACCATCTTTTGATCTTATATATTATGTATACTCCAGTCCTACAAACTGTAGAGTGCTTCTTATCCGATATCTGCATTGCTTTATTGTACTACAATAAAACTCACCTCCTATATATATATATATATATATATATATATATATATATATATATATATATATATATATATATAGTATTAATTATACTATTTATGGTTATGTAAATACAAAAACCTTTTGCAGTTATATATATTTTTATATAAATCCTAAATAGTGGTAGGCAGTAATATATTACTACCTTATCACCAGTATCAATTCATACTACACCTCTATTTCCCCTATCCTATTAAATAAGGCACTAATTATGGCCATAAACAATAGTGACCTGACTAGAGCCCAGATTGATGTCATCCTTGCGGCCCGTAAAACCATAATCAACTTCGAGGACCAACTATGGACACGCAAGGATACGCACAACAACTTCGACATAACCATGGGATCTAGTGACTCGGCGCAGGTCACTGATTTGGTCGGCCTATACCTTCTTAATGAAATCCATAAGGACCTCCCTTACCTCAACGGTGGTTTGTACCGCGATGATGCACTTCTACTTATAGAATATAAAAAATTTAATATAGAAAGAACTAGAAAACTATTGCACAAGACATTCAAAAACTTTAACCTTAGTATCACCATGGACAAAAACACTAAAAATGTTAACTTCCTAGACGCCACACTATACCTAGACTCAAAAATATATACACCTTTCCATAAGCCTAACGAAAAACTCATTTACGTAGATACCAAGTCTAATCACCCTAGATCAATATTAAACTCTATCTCTAAGGGCGTATCCAATAAAATCTCTAATCTATCCTATAACGCAAACATATTTAGCAAAAACTCACAATATTATAATCAAGCATTAGCTAGATCCGGCCATAATATAGAAATTGAGTTCCTACCTAAGAAAACACATAGCTACATCATCTCGCACAACATGTCCATGAGGAAATCTAATAATAGGAATAGCAACCACAAGTGCACCAAAGCGGAGGGTGCCACCGGAAGTAACCATTACCACGGAAACTACCGTAGCGCCTTAGGAAGAAACAACACACCAAACACTAAAAACAAAAATAGAAGAAGAAATAATACATTTTTCAACCCTCCTTTCAACCTAAATGTCTCCACCAACATACCTAGGGCCTTCTTCTCACTACTAGATAAAAACTTCCCTCTAGGACACAAGTATCACAACCTTTTAAACAAAAACACCATTAAAATCTCATACTCTACGACGCCTAACTTAGCATACCACATAGCTAGCAGCAATAAAAGTAAAATTAATTCTTACTTCCAACAAACGAAATCACAACAGAATGTAAACCTTCTAAATACCTCTATAGCAAGCGACCATAGTAACGGCAGTAACAATAGAAATAACACTAGTATAAGAAATAACACCGGGGTAGACAACCCGAATGTCCAAAATCCTATAGCTACCACCCAGACTTCTGCACTGCATTATAACCAGCGGACTAACACACAGGATAATTGTAACTGTAGAGCCAATAGAACCTGCCCTTTAGATAAAAAATGCCTAACCAAGGATATCATATACTCATGCACCGTCACAACTAGCAACTCTTCAGAAACCTATGTAGGCTCCACTTCTAACTGCTTCAAAATCAGATATAATTCGCACATCCACTCGTTCAAAAAGCACAGTCTAGCCAACTCCACCTCAATATCTAGCTACATACACTATCTAAAAACTAAAAATAAACCTTACACACTCAAATGGGAAGTGATAGGTAGCGCGACTTCGTACAAACCACCTAATAAATGTTGTAACCTCTGTATACTAGAGACCCACAATATTATCTTCTCTAACCGTATCCTACTTAACAAAAAATCTGAAGTGTTTGCAACTTGCCAGCACCGCTTCAGACATTCCTTCCAAAACTTTAAGCCCAATATATAGCAATGTCGGACTTGAACCAAACACCACCTCTAGCATCAAACACCAAGGGCACACCTTATACCACATACCCAACACTAACTGATCTAATATAACACAAACAGCGTCATCCCTCTAGAAACCTTCGCAGGGCGAATACCCATCTGTACCTCTACATTAGGTGTGACAACATCCACCCACTTGAACTGCACTGCACCGCTCTATAGGTTATTTAAGCATGAATTGATCGTCCTGTTGGTGTTGTGCGGGGGAGGTGCCTTCATTGGACAGATGTAAAACGAATTATTCTAGTAACGCTGTTGAGCAGTATGACCGGTACGCTGAGTGCAGGGAATGAATGTATTGCAACTGGCGTGCGGGTTGTACATATATGGATGATTTGATGGTCAGAGTGGGGTCATGAGGACTGCGGATTGACCTCTGGTCGGCCCTGGTGATGATCATCTTTCGACATCCAATATAGCAAGCGATGATCCAGAACTTACCAGAGATCTTTGTGTGTTGAAGTGATTCTGCAATCACCATGCCTGGTCCTTTGAGTAGACTACAACCACAGAGATCATTAATTTAGAACCCTCGCTCGTCGTCTATAATATTCATTTGTGGCACCCTACGAGGGGGGTTAATTCACCTTAATAATATGAACACCTTCAGCACAACTTAATAGATTACTCTATAGTTAAAACACTTTAAGCTTTAGAAGTTTTTAGAAATTGTGCATAACCATAGAAGTTAGGGTCTATTTTGAGACACATTTCAATATTTTGAGACACATTTCAATAATTAGTAATGGAAACCTCGGAGTTACCTCCCCTCATGCATTAACTCCTCTTAGCCACACACACTTCCGGGTAGTATTTCAATGTCGATTCTCGAAACGTAACATCCTTCTGTATTGAACTAATGAACATCAGACTAGGATTCTCTAACTGGATTGTCAAACGCTCAATATCGAATTGTTGTGGATTATGTGAGGGGCATATAATCTGAAAAATAAACTCCCCAGACTATGATAATGTCGAAGTACATGAAATCCATATCATCCCTTCACTGTGCATTTCCAATATTTTTAATATTCTTAATGCTTGCACTATTTTTAATGCTTATATTATTTCTCCATACACACACTATAACAATCATATAGAGAATTTGCCACCAGATCAACCAACCTAACACTCTTGTTTACCTACTTAAGTGCTTCTACTACACGTAACTCTCTGCCACACTATATAAACAAGACGCACGTGCTTGCCACACATATAACACTTGCACTATATAACCGCTTATTTTCATGTTGTATTTTAACCTATATTTTTGATTGTATCTTTTAATATGAATGTAATCTCTAAGTGTGTACTACCACTCTAAATGCTGTAATGACTGTTGACCCACAATATTTGCATATGTATCTGTATGTCTCTTGGGTGAAAAGGAGGTCATATAAGTGTTCATTCAATAATAAATTTCTCCGAAGAATCCAAACCTCGGTTTGGAGGAAACAGTTGTAAGCATGAAAATGTTTTGAACAGTTCTTTGATTCTTATATTTCATATATATATATATATATATATATATATATATATATATATATATAGTTGCTATATATATATATATATAGGAACGAGTAGGACCCCGACGGCTGAGCTCAAGCCGTTTCGACGGCTAATTCTGGACTAAATTTAGTCCAGAATTAGCCGTCGAAACGGCTTGAGCTCAGCCGTCGGGGTCCTACTCGTTCCTATTACCCACTCTATTACCCTAAGTATTGAGTACTTTGGTGCGTTATGGTCCACTTGGTTCCTTACCACATTTCCCTCGTTATATATATATATATATATCGGGATTCCGCACAGTTTCCAATTCACCAAATTTTGTTCACAAAGCATTGGCCAGCTCAAGAGTGTGTCAGAAGACACTTAGCGAACGTGAGACGCAGCGGTACTGAAACCGAGAATGAAGTTGCTGAGAAAGAAATTCTTTAACCACACAGCTATGCCACATATATTTTAAGTTCTGTTGAGGCATATGTGATATAACTAATTAGCGAACTAATCCCGCATTAATTTGTATGCGATATTGATAATTATCATATATATAGCTGTATTCGGACATAGAGAGAGGATGGTCTTTGCCTGGTTTAAAGTTCTCAAGACCCACCGTTTATCACGTAGGCATCCCTGAACTCCACCAGGCGTTACGGATGCATGCACACACATACGTATATATATATATATATATATATAAATCAGAAAAGAAGGTTTACATGGTTTGCTATACAAAAAAGTTTTTAATCACATAGCTTACATTTGTTTCACTGAACTGGTATGTCTAGAGATCGCTATTCGCTTAATTTTGCGTTACTCGATCGCCAATACAGAATTATATACAGTCAGATCTTCGGAGCATGCGAGAATGAAGAAAATACACAGGCAAGAAAAGAAAAGAAAATACAGGCTACTATATGAAGTAGTAATGGCATTCAATTAGAACAATAACAACAATTACAACAATGCTATCAATAAATTATTTAAGGAGACCCTGACATTACTTAGGTGGGGGTATATAATGTATCTAATGTTACGGCGTGTAAAACTAGCTGTCATAAGGCAAAAGGAAGCGTTGGCATGTACAAAGTATCGTAGTGTATATCAATTTTAAATTATAAAGATAAGCTAGTTTTTACAGTCTTTCTCTTCATCTTCAACAGTATACATGAGTGGGACCACTGTCAAAGCTAAATAATTGTAGAGTTAATGCAGAGGTTAACGAATAAATATACGCATATATTTACGCGCACACACACACACACACACACACACACACACACACACACACACACACACACACACACACACACACACACACACACACACACACACACATACACACACACACATATATATATATATATATATACACATATATACACATGCATGTGTACATAGACACATACATACACATCAATATACACTCGTACACAAATATACATACATGCAAAGAGAAAAGCGTGCTAATTGTAATTATGGCAAAAAGAAGGTAAAGTAAGTGTAGTAGTGAAATGAGAAAAACTAGGATTTAGGATCAAATGATGGCAGCAGCTGAGAAGGAGTAAGATTGTTGGTTTATGGGTTGATGAGGTACTTACAGACAATTGTGTGGTATAGACTTGTGAAGGATATAGTATACTTAATGAATATATTTCTGTGGGTAGTAGGTATCCTAATTTAAAGCTATGTTATGCTGGTTCGATTCACGGAGGTTTGAATCTTATGAATTTAGTGGCTATTCTATGTCTGCAGACGATAGATCTTTCTAACTTATTGTTAAGTAGCCTTTTAACATTTCTAAGGATATACAATAGCTCAAGATCACATAGCCTGCAATAGGACATCCCTGTACTATAGGTTTTAGCAGCCGACAACTTCGACCAGTTGATACAGTAGTTAGTGTTGCTGTCCTTCAATTCCCATATTTTTTTGGCGAGGGTGGTGGAACCCATAAGTGCACAGTTTTTCATTGAGTGCCTGTGCACATACCATCTTTTCTTAAAAGAACCCGCGGTGGATCCTATGTAATTCCAGGTGGAGTTACCCGAGATGACAGTGCACATGTACACCAGGCTCGAATCGAGACATCTGTTCGCCAATGGGCACCTATCTGGGAGGTGACTGTTACTATAATGTTACTTTACCTTCTTTTTGTCATAATTACAATTAGCACGCTTTTCTCTTTGCATGTATGTATATTTTTGTACGAGTGTATATTGATGTGTATGTATGTGTCTATGTACACATGCATGTGTATATATGTGTATATATATATATATATATATATATATATATATATGTGTGTGTGTATGTGTGTGTGTGTGTGCGTAAATATATGCGTATATTAATTCGTTAACCTCTGCATTAACTCTACAACTATTTAGCTTTGACAGTGGTCCCACTCTTGTATACTGTTGAAGATGAAGAGAAAGACTGTAAAAACTAGCTTATCTTTATAATTTAAAATTGATATACACTACGATACTTTGTACATGCCAACGCTTCATTTTGCCTTATGACAGCTAGTTTTACACGCCGTAACATTAGATACATTATATACCCCCACCTAAGTAATGTCAGGGTCTCCTTAAATAATTTATTGATAGCATTGTTGTAATCGTTGTTATTGTTCTAATTGAATGCCATTACTACTTCATATAGTAGCCTGTATTTTCTTTTCTTTTCTTGCCTGTGTATTTTCTTCATTCTCGCATGCTCCGAAGATCTGACTGGTTATAATTCTGTATTGGCGATCGAGTAACGCAAAATTAAGCGAATAGCGATCTCTAGACATACCAGTTCAGTGAAACAAATGTAAGCTATGTGATTAAAAACTTTTTTGTATAGCAAACCATGTAAACCTTCTTTCCTGATTTATTATTACTCCAAGTGTTTACAACATAGGAATTACGGCATACCCGCAGCATCACTATGAAAACGCCTTGTTGAGTCAAACCAAGCCAAGCGTTAATATCATCCACTACCTGGAATACCATAACTGGACTTCACCTAAGTGGACTGCATTTAACTATTATTTGTTAATCCGTATATTTAGCTCCCACCTGGTCGAGCAACACCATTAATGCACGGCAACAACATGGAGAAGCACTGTATAGGTATGTCACTAAAAAACATACCTGTACCTACAAAAAAGGACTATACACTGGGCATGATACGACGGACTAATGATTTCATCCGCAAGGTCCGATGGAAAGCTTACCATTTCGATAAGGGACCGAATACCAACGGAAGGGAATTTTCCAAGGAGAATTACGGGTTTAAGTCCTGCAAAAACCCGCCAAACAACCCCGCACTCGATGCCTTCGAGCTGGACCTTATGAACATGATAAGTGAAACTAAATTTAAAAAAAGAACAAATCACAACAAATTGCAAAATGACTTAAATACATTACTTAAAAAACTAAAAGACACTAACTGTATCATAGTAAAAGCAGACAAAACATCAAACGTATACTCTATGGACATTAACACATACAATAACTTTATTCAGCGTGAACTACATAAAAAATATAAAAAAACAAATGAATCTACACTCACCAGCATTAACATGGAGGGCCTCAAGATAGTTAATAAACTCGGAATTTCAGATAGGACCGAACCGCTTAACCCTACATTTAACCTGAAGGATCACAAAAATAACTTTGAAACTAATCCCACCATTAGATTAATATGCCCATCCAAGTCAGACATAGGTAAAATTAGCAAAAACATTCTAGATAGGGTAATCGCACAAATAAAGGGTAAACTAGAAATCGATTTATGGGGCAACACTAACGAGGCAATTAAATGGTTCAATAAAATACAAAATAAGGAGACGTGTAACTTCATACAATTTGATATAGACGACTATTATGCATCCATATCCCCAGCTACCCTAGATAAGGCGCTTATATTTGCCCAAAATAACGCTGATCTTACCCATGAGGAAATTGAAATAATAATAGCAGCTAGAAGGACTATCATAAAATTTGAAAATAACTACTGGGTAAGAAAGGATAGAATAAATAGCTTCGATATAACAATGGGATCAAATGATTCTGCGCAAATCACAGATATCGTGGGGCTATTCATAGCACACAACCTACATAAGGAATTCAGTAACCTCCAAGGAGGAATTTATAGGGACGACACGTTACTTATAGCTAGGAACCTAAACAACCAGAGCATGGAAAGACTAAGGAAAAATATTAGAATATTCTTCAAAAAACTAGGCCTAAGTATTACCTACGAACTAAACTATAAGAAGGTAAATTTTCTAGATGTAACTCTAAATCTAAATACTGGATTAATAGAACCTTTCCACAAAAATAATGAAAATCTTGCCTACATTAGTTACAACTCAAATCACCCCAAATCCATAATTAAATCCATAGCACGTAGTATATCCCTCCGAATATCCCGCTTATCCTCAAACCTAGAAATCTTTAACGAGCATGCTGACTATTATAATGCAGTATTAAGTAGGGCCGGTCATAAAGATAAACTACAGTATATAGTGAATAAGGACAACATAAACAATCCTAGTAATTACTACTCCAACCGCTCACATAATAATAGGAATAGCTTGACTAGACATAGGGTTAGACATGTAACACCTGGAGTAAACGGCCAAAACACTAATAACGTAAACCCAAGAAACAATAGAAGAAACAGACAAAGAAAATACCTATGGTTCAACCCAATATTCAACTCCTCTATAAAAACTAGACTGCCCTCTACATTCTTTAAACTAATAGATAAACACTTCCCTATCTCGCATAGATATCACAAAATACTCAATAGATCTACTATAAAACTCTCATTCTCAACAGCAGCTAACATAGAATCACACATACGCAAGATCAACCACAGAAATATCTCTAGTAAATCAATTGCACCTATACATAAGCACAAACTCATCACAACATCACAACCACAAGCGCATACAAACGCGCAGCAGCAAAACCCCATTGGGCATATATCACAACCCACTTGTAACAGAGTACTAAACAGGAATGTAAAAGCTGCACAAAATAGCGCCTCAAACCGTAACTGTCACCTCCCAGATAGGTGCCCATTGGCGAACAGATGTCTCGATTCGAGCCTGGTGTACATGTGCACTGTCATCTCGGGTAACTCCACCTGGAATTACATAGGATCCACCGCGGGTTCTTTTAAGAAAAGATGGTATGTGCACAGGCACTCAATGAAAAACTGTGCACTTATGGGTTCCACCACCCTCGCCAAAAAAATATGGGAATTGAAGGACAGCAACACTAACTACAATATCAACTGGTCGAAGTTGTCGGCTGCTAAAACCTATAGTACAGGGATGTCCTATTGCGGGCTATGTGATCTTGAGCTATTGTATATCCTTAGAAATGTTAAAAGGCTACTTAATAATAAGTTAGAAAGATCTATCTTCTGCAGACATAGAATAGCCACTAAATTCATAAGATTCAAACCTCCATGAATCGAACCAACATAACATAGCTTTAAATTAGGATACCTACTACCCACAGAAATATATTCATTAAGTATACTATATCCTTCACAAGTCTATACCACACAATTGTCTGTAAGTACCTCATCTACCAACAATCTTACTCCTTCTCAGCTGCTGCCATCATTTGATCCTAAATCCTAGTTTTTCTCATTTCACTACTACAATGTTACTTTACCTTCTTTTTGCCATAATTACAATTAGTACGCTTTTCTCTTTGCATGTATGTATATTTTTGTACGAGTGTATATTGATGTGTATGTATGTGTCTATGTACACATGCATGTGTATATATGTGTATATATATATATATATATATGTGTGTGTGTGTGTGTGTGTGTGTGTGTGTGTGTGTGTGTGTGTGTGTGTGTGTGTGTGCGCGTAAATATATGCGTATATTAATTCGTTAACCTCTGCATTAACTCTACAACTATTTAGCTTTGACAGTGGTCCCACTCATGTATACTGTTGAAGATGAAGAGAAAGACTGTAAAAACTAGCTTATCTTTATAATTTAAAATTGATATACACTACGATACTTTGTACATGTCAACGCTTCCTTTTGCCTTATGACAGCTAGTTTTACACGCCGTAACATTAGATACATTATATACCCCCCACCTAAGTAATGTCAGGGTCTCCTTAAATAATTTATTGATAGCATTGTTGTAATTGTTGTTATTGTTCTAATTGAATGCCATTACTACTTCATATAGTAGCCTGTATTTTCTTTTCTTTTCCTGCCTGTGTATTTTCTTCATTCTCGCATGCTCCGAAGATCTGACTGGTTATAATTCTGTATTGGCGATCGAGTAACGCAAAATTAAGCGAATAGCGATCTCTAGACATACCAGTTCAGTGAAACAAATGTAAGCTATGTGATTAAACACTTTTTTGTATAGCAAACCATGTAAACCTTCTTTCCTGATTTATTATTACTCCAAGTGTTTACAACATAGGAATTACGGCATACCCGCAGCATCACTATGAAAACGCCTTGTTGAGTCAAACCAAGCCAAGCGTTAATATCATCCACTACCTGGAATACCATAACTGGACTTCACCTAAGTGGACTGCATTTAACTATTATTTGTTAATCCGTATATATATATATATATATATATATATATATTAATAAGAGGAATTCCAACTTTGTCTGATTTACTCGTTTTATTTACAATCCTTTAAAATTTATAATGGTATTATAATGAAATAGTATGATAGAATATTAAATTCTAAGTGTTAATTGAACAAGTACTTTCATGCTTTCGCAATCTTCAGGTTCATAATATGTGGTGACAGTCAAGTTTCAAATTTTCCACAGTTGAAAATTGCAAACTTGACTGTCACCACATATTATGAACCTGAAGATTGCGAAAGCATGAAAGTACTTGTTCAATTAACACTTAGAATTTAATATTCTATCATACTATTTCATTATAATACCTTTATAAATTTTAAAGGATTGTAAATAAAACGAGTAAATCAGACAAAGTTGGAATTCCTCTTATTAATATAATCTTCTATACACAATCATACACACCCGTGTATAATTATCTATCTATATATATATATTTATATAGAATCTAGCTGTCGTCTGTTCTACAGCGTAGATGTAATTCACTTCGTGCAGAAGTTTTGTTCAAATTTATTGCGGAAATTTTGTAAGTTCAATTTTAATTTTGATACTATTGTGTAGCTTGACCCCCCGTCTGAACTGTCAGGCGGTGGGTCAGCTCATCTTTGCCCCTCCTAGGGGTGAAAAACCTGTTTTTAAAAATTTTGTGGCATAAAAAATTTCAATCGTCTGACAGAAATGTTAAACGAAGCTAACGAAAATAGTGGTGGGGGGACAGCGGTAAGAGTTGTAAGCTCGCACGCTTTAGTCCCCCCTTCCTTCCCAACTAACGTCATAGAGAAGGAAAGAAAAAATAAAATAAAAACAGACGAATCTGCGGAGAAAAATGACGAAAACACAAATCTGGACATTGATTCCAACAACAAAAAAAAAAATTTGAAAAATTGCATGACAATATTAATACCACAAACAAAGACACGACAAACACAAAAACAACATCATAACAGAAAGCAAAGCAGACGACAAAGTCAACACCAATAATATTTCATTTGCACAAACAACAAAGAAATCTTTGACATATATACCTGAAAATATTTCAGATGTGGCACAAAGAATTACAGACGCCAAACAATACATAACTGAAGGGAAAAATGGTATTTTATCGGTAAAAATGCTTCAAGAACTCACCAAAGACATTGAAAGTCGGACGGTCGTTTTCCGCACCATCAACAACATTTCTAAAAAACTCCAACAGCCAACACAAACAGAAATCAAAGCAGTATTTACAGAAGTACTTAATGAAACCACTTTCATAAGAAGAGATTATTATGAAGAACGAATCGGCGGCAAAAAATGTGCTTTGTCACCGATTCGTTCGACAAATTTTACCTTTTATCCATCTTATATGGGTAAAAGAACTCAGCGCATATGGCTGGATGCAATGATGCCAGATGTGGACTACTGCTGGCTCATAGCTGGCTTCATCGATCCAGCTAATGACAACGTGATTTCCATTGGGAAAACCACAGGCAATGCGTTCAGTGGAACAGGTATAGAACTTGTAGTGCAAATGAAGCCTGAACGTATCGCCCAAATACCCGACAGAATCCTATTAGAGGGCCACGGGTATATAAACATTAGCGTGGAGGGGAGAAGGCCGTCCTGTCATATCTGTGCAGGCAGAGGGCACCTGAAGACGGCTTGTCCCCAACTCAACAAAAAGAAAACCCTGCTATCACACCAGCTCCACCACCGCCACAACAGATAAACAAACAACAAAACTCAGTCCCACCCAACCCGTCCCCCAGTAAAACTACACCACCACCACAACACAAACAGTCACAACACATTACCCAAAAACAAAATACAGTCCCACCCAACCCCTCACTCAATAAAACAACACAACCACCGCAGCCACAACACACAACACAGTCTAACATAGTGACATCCATCTCCCCCACAAAGAAAACCGACACGGAAACATTACCAGCAAACATACCTCTTCCCTCCAACACTGAAGATAACCCAACGAATTCGGAGGAAGAAACGGAGTCCTTCAGACAGATTAAAAGGAAAAAAAGAAAACATGTGCAAAACACACAAGGCCAAACAACCCCTACCCAAATGTCAACACAATCCAACAAAACACAAAGCACCCCTCCAGCAACAAACAAAACCAAACCCGCCCCTCCTCTCTTCGAAACACTCACACCATCCGAAAAAAAGACATTACACTATACTTACATCAACAGGAACAATAATAAATTAAATGAACTCATAAACAATAATCCTTCGGTACAAACCGAAGGTGTAAACTTTGTTTCTTCAGAAAACTACACACATTTAAAATGAATAAAGATCCCAATGAACCTCTACCAAAAACTAAAAAAGGATTTTAAGGAGGGCGTAGGACCGCCCTCTGTCAAACCCATAAACCGCGTCCTACTAAAAAGCTTTCCCCCTCCCCTTCCCTTCCCCAACACAACTCCAAACACCCCAATCCAACCACACACTGACAACCCCACACCACCACAAGACACCCCTTCACCCAGCACCGCCGACCCCATGGAAGTCGTGCGACCCGAACCCCGGGAAGCAGAAAGTTAGGTCTCTACACTCTCCTTTGGCTTTGCCGCCCACATGGATGTGTTAAGAGTAGAATGTTTGAATGCACGTGGCCTGGGCTCAACTTGGAAGCAAGCAAAGCTTCTAAATGACCTCAGGTCACGTGGTATAAATGTAATGGTTATCTGTGAGACTCGGATCAGCGTCGTGCGGCAGCTGGCCCCTACCTTCGATGACTTTGAGGTGCATGCATCTCTCTGTCAACCTGGAGGTGGAGGTGGGGTTGTCGTACTGCTGGAAAAACACCTGGGTCTCGCCTTACAGGTTGTTCACTCGGACCCGGAGGGTCGTTTGTTGGTGCTAGACGTTGGCAGTAGTGAAGGTGCGGCCTTGAGACTGGTCGCCGTCTACTCCCCTTTCGGAGCTGAACGGCCCGACTTCTTCCAGCGTTTGGAGACTTTTCTGGGAACGTCGCGTTCCCTGCTTCTAGCGGGGGATTGGAGTGACATCCTAGATGCACGTTGGGACCATGCAGGGGGTGTAACAGCCTCAAGGGGTTACTCGACCGTTTTAACTTGGTCGATAGATATCGACTAGATTTTCCAACTGTGCCTACCTGGACTTCGACGAACCACAGTGGCCAATCTAGATCGTACTTAGATAGATTCTTAGTTAGAAGTAAGGATAGGGACATATTAAGCTGTCCAGAAATGCTCACGGTTGGCTATACGGATCACAAATTAGTGACCTGCGTAGTCAATCTCGAGAAAACACATAAACAGGGTCCCGGTTACTGGAAACTTAATTTGTCTTTACCGGCAAAAGAGACTTACAGAAACCGGATTAGCAAATTAGTTAAGGAGAGGTTGACGGGTGAAATCGTCAACAACCGATGGTGGGAATCTCTCAAAAGAGAGATTAGAACAGAATCAATAAGTTATAGCAAGAAGTTAGCTGCCGATAGGAATAGAAACGAGAAAGAATTAACAGGTAAATTAGAAGAGGCAATCAAGAGCGAAGATGTGGCCAGAGTGCTGGCATCGAGGACGGCCTTGAACCAGTTTTTCGATGCAAAGCACGAAGGCTGCGTCATTCGAAGTAAAATACGTGCTCTAGGTAATGAGGGCGCCAAAGCCGCTGGCTGGGCCCGCGTGACAGAAGCTAAGAGTGGAAATCGATCCACCATCCGGTCTTTGCAAGACGAGGATGGACGGGTGATCCGGGAGCCTAAGCAGATGTGCGAGGCCTTTCAAAGGCACTTTGCCCGATTATTCGGGGGAGGGGAGGGTCCGGGTGGGGACGTGGATTTCGGTCCATACCTCGACGGCCTGCCGCGTCTCTCGAGCGAAGAGGCAGAGTCCTGCGAGGGACCAATCTCGGCTGATGAGATCGGGGATGCGCTGAGCCAATGCAGCAGACGTAAATATCCAGGTCTCGATGGTATACCTTACGAACTTTATTTAGCAATGCCGGTCTTCTTCTCCGAACTCCTCGAAGCGGTCTACTGCAATTGGCAGCAGAACGGGAGAATTCCTTGTTCTGTAGCCAAGGGCGTAGTCTCGCTGGTGAGGAAGGACGAGAACAAGGGGGATAGTATAAATAATTTTCGGCCCATAACCCTGCTAAACACAGAGTTAAAGATTTTGGCCAAGGTGTTAGCAAAGAGGTTGGCGGTTGTCGTGGGTGGCCTGGTGGGAGATGCGCAGACATGTGCTATCCCATCCAGGTCCATTCACGATAACCTCCACCTCATGCGATACATAATAGAGAGGGTTGGCAACAAACCCGGCTTCGGTGGGGCCCTGATCAACTTGGATCAGTCTAAGGCCTTCGATAGGGTCGACCATGGTTACCTGGATGCGGTGCTAGCAGCGGCTGGGTTCGGTCCTGTTTTCATAGCAACCACATCTGTTCTAGGATCAAGGTGAACGGCTACCTTTCGAAGCCGTTCGAAATCACACGATCCATTCGACAGGGGTGCCCTCTCTCCTCCCTTCTGTACATATTGACTCTCGAGTCTTTACTGAGGAAGTTGGAGTTGTTGCAGGGTATCCCCCTGGAACCAGGATTGAGCAAAGCGGTGTCGGCTTACGCCGATGACGTAACAGTAATGGTATCGACCGACTCGGAGATCGAGGCGATCGGTACCTTACTGGAGGATTACGAAAGGTTGTCAGGAGCGAAACTGAACCTGGAAAAATCCATCGGGCTGCAACTCGGAACGTGGAGAGGCAGACCGATGCCTCCCGACGGTGTCGTCGAACACTGGACGGAGGGCCCGGTGAAGTTGCTTGGGGTCTGGTTTGGACTGGACCTCCAGGTGGAAAAGAACTGGGACGAGGTTACGAACAAGGTCTTTGCAATAACCCAGAAATGGGCCAAGTGTAAGCTGTCCCTAAAAGGTCGGGCGGAGGTGGCGAACATTTACATAGCGTCCGTCACTTTCTACCGCCTGACTGTCGTGCCTTGCCCTAAGGAAACACTCACCACCATGGAACGCATGCTCTTCCAATTTCTTTGGAAGAAGCGCCCTCCTATGGTGAGAAGATCCATCTGCTGCCAACAACCTTCGAAAGGAGGGCTGGAGATGCCGTGGTTGATGATGCGTAGGCACGCATTAAGGCTACGGCACCTACAGGTATTCCTCACTGGTTAACCGGTGTGGGCTCCGTTCGTGAAACGAGCCTTTCCGAGACTCGTCTCGCTCACCGAGCTGCAGTCCTGGGTCAAGCAAAGATCCGGAAAGCTGGGAGACTGGCACACTGAGTGTGCCCAGGCGCTCAGGGCTCTCTGGCAAGCGGGCCAGGCCATCGGTGGAGAATCCACCTCATCATTCTATAGAGGGCTGGTGGCTAGCAGGGGCGATGACACCCTTGGAGAGTCGCTTGACATGGAAGAGGACGAACTGGCCAGCCTGTTCGGTAGGACTTTCGGCTCGGGACCAATGGACAACTTCCAGAAGTTACTAGCCTGGCAGTGCTACCGGGGGGCTCTACCCGTTCGAGAGAGGCTTTACATACACGGGCGCCCGGGCAGGGATCCCTCGAAAAAGATTTGCCCTAGATGTGTGCGTCACGAAGAAACCGTTGCGCACGCATTGGTGCAATGTCCGGGCGTGGCTGATCTGTGGGGCTACGCCGAACGACTGCTGTCGTGGGTGGCGCCGATTCGATTGACCGCCGAGTCCGTGATGACAATCAAGCCGCCTCCCCTCTTCACAAAGGAAGCAAAGGCGGTTTTTCTGTGCGTAATAGCCATGTTGAAAGAGGTTGTTTGGTGGACACGATTGAAAGGTCTGAGGTCAGGCAACTTGCTCTCTGGCCATAGTCTGGTCTACTTCTTCCGATATCACTTCGGAAGAAGGATAAGAATGGAGAGAGAGGTGCTTGGCCACAGGCAGT
>OZ024743.1:28590976-28600976 GCA_964016885.1 Eledone cirrhosa | reverse complement strand
GATAGCGGACTAGCACAGTGTGTGCATATATATATATATATATAGGAACAAGTATGACCCCGACGGCAGAGCTCAAGCCGTTTCGACGGCTATTTCTGGACTCTACTACACTAAGTATTGAGTACTTTGGTGCGTTATGGTCCATCTGGTTCCTTACCACAATACCTTTGTTACACCTGAATAAACAATAATAAAAATACATTGGCACCTCATTCCTACTCATTATATATATATATATATATATATATATATATATATATATATATATATAATGAGTAGGAATGAGGTGCCAATGTATTTTCATTATTGTTTATTCAGGTGTAACGCGCGTTTTTCGATTGATCAGCTCAAGGTACGATCCATATCGATCAGGCCTGACTCTGGAATCAATAGCTCATCGGACTCGTGGCTTTTGTCTGATTAGAAAATATTTGATAAAGATCAAAAGATTAACCGAAGGAATGACAGAGGGTTATAAAGATACTAAAGATGTTTCAACGATTATACGTATAAAGTCTCCGGCAACTGTAAGATTCTGGAAGTCGTGAGCAACGAGGAATCCGTCATGATTCCTTACGTTTTTCGTTAGGGCTTAAGGGTCAATGCTGTTGACTATAAGGAGGTTCTGAAGAGTGTTCTCGGGACTTAAATAGAGAGTGTGAGTAAAAGAAGCCTGTATACTTACCAACAATTAGATGTCAGAAAACTCTTATATTTTAGTAAAAACTTTACCACCAGCGGACAATTAGCCTATTGCTTTTGAACACACAAAGACAGACAGACAGTCCCCCCCCCCACACATTATAAATGTATTTATTGTTTAAACAATATGTATTTAGCTCGGAAACCCTTCGTGTTTTCTCTCTCCATACCTTCCCTGTAGCAGCCCAGGGCATTATAAACTATTCAATTGACATGTATGCTTATTTCAAGATTTGATTCAAAGTTCATAACGTGTTGCTTCAACTCATTACTAATGCAGAACATTTTCTCAAACTGTTGAAAATTATTTCGCTTTCTTGAGCTCTTTTTTCCCTCGGTACATTTGTCAATATAGTTGCCTTCTGCAGATGTCATTGAGTTCACCACAGTTTAACTTTTCATGATCGGAGTTCAATAATTCCTGCAAATTTACCTAGTCTTCTTTACGAAAGCCAAATTCATGTCTAAGAGCGGCAAATTCATGAACAACTGTAGTTATTTGCTGACTAAACCAGATAAAAGCTATTTCGTAATAAAACAAACATCTTTTCATTCAACTCCCGTAGTGTTAAATGTTACTCGCGGCCACATTTCTCATGTTGAATTTCTTCAAGAACTCGTCTAATGAAATTAGGTTTTCACTTATAGTATATTGTATTGTTTATTCAAAAGCGATTTTTAGATAATTTACCTTAAAATCATTCCAGGAACCTTAGCATGCAAAAGCACGGAGTAATTTATCGCAGAAGTATGGTTGGTCGCATTATCTAAATGTAGCAAAATTTTAAAGCTAAGATTATTTTGTTCACTATCTCGTTTAACTGATGGACAGAAATAAGTTTTAAATCAAACTCTGTTAACCACGTATTTTTATATGGAAACCAGATGATTGGTAACATTTGTTGACTGTATCCTCTGAAAGCTGTAGGATTTTGATTCGGAGTTTATAACTATTGATTTTAGTTTAAAATCGCTTTGAGCATTTCCTCCCATCAAAATAATAATTTGGTTTTTTGGTGCTTTATAGCCAAGGACAATAATTTCTTCTTTCACAAAGTATTTTCCCAGGCATGTACATCGAAAATAGAGCAGTTTTGTTAGCATCAAATATCTGCCAATCATCATAGTGTTCTCTTCTATAATGTTTCCATACAACTTCACGATTAGTGCATGTAGATTCACCTTGAATTCAAAGGTTGTGCAATAAAGTTCACATTTTGAACCATTCAAACCAATAAAATATGCTTACTGTTTCTTTGTCTCTTTTCAAAGTGAAGAAAACTATGAAAGATATGGTTCTGAGTTCAGTCTTCGTTCCATATTTGTAACAAGTGTTCCATTTCAATTTCGAGCAATCTGGCCTTTATTTCTCATAATCAGCAGCATATCTCAAAACGGTCCGTATTCTTGCTTTATTCATTCCAGAAGTCGTCCCAAATATTTCCCCACTTTCGTATCATTTAAATGTTTCAAACTTTTGGCATAAAGTAGTAACGTCTTGCTATTTTTAAAGAGATATATCCTCAATTAACCCCCCTCCCCCCACATACACATGTATATATATATATATATATATATATATATATATATATATATATAAATAGAGAGAGAGAGAGAGAGAGAGAGAGATTGTCAGATTGATTGATAGATAGATAGATAGATATATTTCTTTATTAGCCACAGGGGCACAAAAGAAGGGGACAAATACAAAGGGGGAAGTTTACATACAATAAAAACGTGTAAAATGTTATAGATAGATAGATAGATAGATAGATAGATTGACAGAAGTTTCCTACGTGTATTTTCTCATCCTTGCGTTAACTACGACATCCCTAATATTTTACATGTATAGTCCCGCCTTTCTACCACTCCCGATGGAGCGGTAGAAAGACCGTAGTGACATACAACGTTTCTTGGGCATTTTGAAGCCTGGTGCGGCTCTATTCCTCTTCAGGTCTGAACACAGTGTATTTCTTCCAGGATTGTTAGGAGATGAGAAATAGATATAGAGGAAGAATTAACCTTTATTTTTATCAACCTCAAATAGCGGAATTTGAACTCATAGAGCAGAGAGGCGGAACGAATATAGAAAAGCATTCTATCCGGCGTTCTAACGACTTTGCTAATTCACTAATCTTTTAATAATAACTAATATAAGTGATTAAAAGTAATTCATACTAATGCTACTAAATATATTTTATTAATATAGTATTATTCACACACATACACACTCACAGATAGACATACACACAGTTATATATATGGCTGAGTGGTTAGAGAATTGGATTCTCAATCATGAGCGATGCGTCATGTCCTTGAGCAAGACAGCTTTATTTCACGTTGCTCCTTCTACCTGGAGTCGCGACCGATAGATAGTATTAGCAATTGGAAAGACCAACGGAAACATTGTTTCCTCGGTCCGATGTAACGAAAGTCGATCGACTGTCGATATATATATATATATATATAAATATATAAAAACTGTAGAGCAAATATTTATTATTATCTGTTATTTTAATAAAGATATATATATATATATATGTATACATATATATATAGAGAGAGAGATAGAGATTTATGTGTGTGTATATACACACACACACACATATATATATATATATATATATATATATATTGAAAGAACGAGAACAAGAAAGAGAGAGTGACGGATGAAGAAAGAAAGGAGAAAGAGAAACAAAGGAGAAAGAGAGAGATAGATAGATAGAGAGAGAGGGGGGAGAGGGGCTTCAAGTGTTTCTTGAATAAATACGATGAGCACCGATGAGCTAATTCCCTTTATTAGCCTCACTGTTCAAGGATATGATTAACTTGAGTGTCGAGGAAGCATGTCTGGCTAATTTTTAAATATTTTACATGCGGAAGTTTAATAAACATTAAACATGCTTTTATCATATCGCATTCCTGTTTAAAGAGACCTTGTGCTTAACTGCTACACACACACACACACACAAACACACACACGCAAAAACACTTACATATATATATATATATATATATATATATATATATAATATAGATGAGATTCTACAGGACTAGAACTGTTTCATTCTTCAGAAATCATCAGGAATTCCTGATGATTTCTCAAGAATGAAACAGTTCTAGTCCTGTAGAATCTCATCTATATTATAACTGTTATACTCTGCTATCTATTGAGTACCTTACTTACTGTGGTTACCTCCGATTCAACCAGGAATAACTTAACATATATATATATACATATATACATACATACGTACATACATAAATACATACATACATATATAATCACACACACACACATATATATATATATATATACATACGTACATACATAAGTACATATATACATATATACATACATATTCACACACAAACACACACATATATGTACATATATATGTATACTACGTATACATATATACAGGGTGTCCCTCCAAAATATATACAGCCTTTTATTAGAATGCTGTTAAAGTATGTATAAATTTTTTGGGGACATCCTGTGTATATATACAGTTATTTAAGCGCGTACACACACACACACACACACACATAATATGTATATTTATTTATATATATAGATATATATATATATATATGTATATATATATATATATATATATATATATATATATATATATGTATATATATATGTATATATATATATGTATATATATATGTATATATATATATATATATATATATATATATATATGTATATATATATATATATATATATATATATATATATATATATATATATATATATATATATATGTATATATAGGCAACGACTGAGTAGCCTAATTTACATATGGAGTGAATTAGTTGACCAAGCGTACCGAAAACGACAAATGGAAAAAATGAAATTGAAATTTCATTTCTCACTCTTAGTACGGCTGATACTTAAATATGCTCAGCCGTTAATATGCATAAGGAAAGTATATACTTTCAAACGTTCAATCGTTTGACAGGAAGGTATACGGTGCTGATGACAGCTAAGAAGCTAGAAACTAGTTCATCGTTCCTTTGTCAGTGTTGAACAAAAGAGCAACGATGGTTGCCGAACACTGTACGGCTTAATTCGGGCTGTTTGTTTACAAACAAACCGAACATTATAATAAATGTTCGGTAAACCCATACGTACATATATATATATGTGTACATGTATGTATATACATACTACTGTACGTCTGTATACATATATGTATGTACGTATACATACTTATATTGGAGTATCAGCCGTACTAAGAGTGGGAAATGAAATTTCAATTTCATTTTTTCCATTTATCGTTTTTGGTACGCCCGGCCGACTAACTCACTCGATATGCAAATTAGGCTACTCAGCCGTTAATATGCATAAGGAAAGTACATACTGTCAAACGTTCAATCGATTGACAGGAAGGTATACATGGCTGATGACAGCTAAGAAGCTAAAAACTAGTTCATCGTTCCTTTGTCAGTGTTGAACAAAAGGGCCACGATGGTTGCCGAACAGTGTACGGCTTAATTCGGGCTGTTTTTTTACAAACAAACCGAACATTATAATAAATGTTCGCTAAACCCATACGTACATATATATATGTGTACATGTATGTATATACATACTACTGTACGTCTGTATACATATATGTATGTACGTATACATACTTACATTTAAGTATCAGCCGTATTAAGAGTGAGAAATGAAATTTCAATTTCATTTTTTCCATACATATAAATAAATAAATATATATATATATATATATATATATATATATTATTTCTGAAGACAGCATATATATGTGTTGGTATGTATATTCTCTTTGATAGTTTGTATAATTTTGTACATAGATCTTTTGAATATGCATGCCAATTCTAACACATATATGTCCTAGAAACGATCGTTAAATAATGAACTTTTTTTGTTTAATATAAGGAACTGTTTCATTGTTTTATTCATTATTTTTTAAATACTTTATATATATATATATATATATAATGTGCATACACACATGTTTATAGTTACGTTTATATTTATATTTAGAGAGAGAAAGAGAGAGACAGAAAGAGAGAGAGAGAGAGAGAGAGAGAGAGAGAGAGAGAGAGAGAGAGAGAGAGAGAGAGAGAGAGAGAGGGATAAGTATTTGGCTTCGTAATCATAAGGTCGTGGTATCTATACTACTGGACGGCATCTTGGACAACTGTCTTAATTTTGTATCAGACCAAGTCTTATGACAGAAATAGGGGTGGCGGAAAATATATGGAAGCCCAACGCATAGAATGCGCCTGAAATGCAAAGTTATAGCCTTGGCACATATTTGTCCCGTTTACCCGGTTTGAAAATTGCAATAATTTTGTATTTAGCCACATGTCGGTTATCTATCTATCTAGGGCCGGTAAAATTCCCGAGATCACTCTCCATGGTTCCTTTCAATGGCTGATAACACCTTAACGGCGCCACTCGAGTAAGGTAATTATTTCGCCCATAAATGGGGCCTTAACTGGTACTCCTGCTCCGGACCCGAGGGGACCTAGGAGTGATAACAACTAAGGGTAATACTACACCTCCTAACTCCCGAACGCCCTGCCACTGGATGCAGTTCAATGTCATACCCAGGACAACAGGCACGTTAATATATATATATATATATATATATATATATATATATATATATATATGACGGTTGGAAGATCACTGATGAAGGACTAACTTTATTCATATGTAACCCATTAGCAACCACGCAGCACGTTTATTCTCATATTTACACATTTTTTTTTCCCCGCTGTGACCCGTCTATTTCGTTCTTACTGCTTCCTCTTTCTCTGTATCTTTACCCTCTCTAGCAGTCACTCTCTCTGTTAGCCACTTCCTCACCCTCCATTCACTCATTCTCTGTTACTACCTCTCCTCCTCCTCCTTCTTCCCGTTTGACCTGTGCGTAATTCTTTTCTTTCGCACCCTTGGTCTGGCAGGTCGCTTTTTTTCTCTCTCTCGTCTACGATTTCACAGAACTTACGTTCACCGAATTCACAGACTAGATCCCTTCTTCCTCCCGTTAGACCTGTACGGAATTCCTTCCTTGCTCACATTCCTACCAGGTTTGATGATCTTTATTCTCTCTCGTCCACGATTTCACCGAACTTAAATTCATAGAAATTTGGGACTTGACTCCTTCTTCCTCACTTTTCGTTGCTTCACCATCTTTGTTTGTTTACACTCGTGTCCCCTTTATTTACGTGTCCCAACGACTTTTTTTAGCCGTTGCTCGCACCAACCGGAGGTATATGGTCTTTAAAGCGATGAAATACCAATGATGGTTGAAAGATCACTGATGAAAGACTAACTTTATTCATATATATATATATATATATATATATATATATATACTGGGTGTCCCAAAAAACATGTATACACAAAGACTGTGCATTCTAATATTTATTGAGTGTACAGGTAATGAAAGTGTGTATACATTTTTTGGAGACACACTGTATGTATGTATGTATATATATATATATATATATATATATATATATATATATATATATATATATATATATTCCTTCCTTGCTCACATTTCAACCAGGTTTGATGGTCTTTATTCTCTCGTTCACGATTTCACGGAATTTAAATTCATAGAAATCTGGGACTTGTCTCTTTCTTCCTCACTTTCTGTTGCTTCACCATTTTGTTTGTTTACCCTCGCGTCCCCTTTATTTACGTGTCTCAACGTCTTTTTTAGCCGTTGCTCGCACCAACCGGAGGTATATGGTCTTTAAAGCGATGAAATGCCTATGATGGTTGGAAGATCACTGATGAAGGACAAACTTGTTTCATATGTAACCTATTTGCAACTCCGCAGCGCCCTTATTTTCATATATATATATATATATATATATATATATATATATATATATATATATATATATATATATATATATATATAAATATATATATATATATATAAATATATATAAATTTATTAAAATAACAGATTAAAGTTTATAGAAAGTGTGTGTGTAAATTTAAATTTGATAATTTTAATAGTTTTCGGCCATGTTTAACGTTGTAGCATCACCTGGCGAAATCTTTCAAATCATGATCTGGAAACCATGGCCCACTCAAGTAGAGAGTTATTGTTTTTGGAGACATATCCGAGTTTGGAGACATATCCGAGCATATTTGGAACTTCATGGAGGATTTTGTCCAAAGACTTTTCCAAATATGGGCTCTGTTCCAGTTTTAATGTATTTTAGTGTTATGTTAAAGAGAGCGGGATCAGTTTAGGTGACATAATTGTGCCGTAAGTTGTTATTAGATGCGAGTTTGATTTTTGTTGTGGGCGAATAGGTTGGGGCCCATATATATATATATATATATATATATATATATATATATATATATATATATATATATATATATATATATATATATATATATATAAATATATATATATACATATACGATATTAAACAAATGGAAACTATATTTATAAAACCATATTAAATAAAACTTTTGCACATATTAAATAAAATTTTAAATAAAACTTTTGCATATATATATACATATATTTATTTATATATGTATATATGTATATATATGTGAGAAAAACCACAAACCCTCCATCTCAATTTTACTTTTGAAAAGCACAACTTCGAAACCGGTAAAGGAAACAAATAAATATATATTTAAAAAAGAAAGACTGCAGTTGCATTTTCGATTTGATCCTTTTTCTTTATACTTTCACTCGTGTAGGACACCTCCTTTTTTTTCATTTTGTAAAAAAAACCTCACTTTCTAATATATATATATATATATATATATATATATATATATATATATATATATATATATATATATATATACATGTATATGTATATATATTATATACATATATATACATATACATATATACATAAATACATATATGTATATATACATATATACATATACACACACACACATACACACACATATATATATATATATATACATACATACATACATACATACATACAAACATACATACATATATATATATATATATATATATATATGTATTTTATATATATATATTATGCACGCAAGCCTAGATAGATAGATAGTTGGTATTATAGATAGATTAATAGTCAGATATGTTACCATGTGTTTTTCTTTCTGTTGTTTCGTGTTGCTGTATCACTAGAGCACATAAACCTACAGGATGTGTTACTGAGGCCGTTACACTCAGCAAAGTGCACAGCAAGGGTAGAAATCTCTAAACATGGCATCATCAGCCCATATTGAAGCATATTTTGGAAAGAACATGACTTTTATGCAAAGCGACCAAGATAACTGAAACGTTGGGGAGTGATTGTACACAGCGTGACGTTTCATGTTGGACCGTTGTAGAATTTAATATAATTTTTATGAGTTCTGTTTTTTTTGGGGGGGCCACCCTGTATCTATAGTCAGTGATTTATTGTTGTTATAGAGAAGCAATGTGCTGCCCTCCAGTAAATTGACTGAAACAAGATGAGTGAGAATGACGAGAATGCCTAGGGTGAATGGGCTCACACACTCTCGTTATAGACGGTTCCATGATTGGATCTATGAGGCTTTCCCTCCAAAGAGACGTCTCATTTCACGTCTTATGTATACGTTTCGTTTCTTTATCGTTTTTCAACTATCAATTCTGATTCAAATCCACATCAGTTTTAAAATTCCTCAATGTAATGTCCCCTAATTTAGCTCACTTATGGCAAATACAAGAAATAATTGTTTCTACTATAGGCACAAGGCCAGCAGTTTTTTTTTTTTGTGGGATGGGGGGAACGTCGACTAAATCGACCACAGTGCATTACTGGTACTTTATTTTTTCGACCCCGTAAGGATTAAAGGCAAAGCTAACCTCGGCAGGATTTGAACGTAAAGGGCCATAACTAAATACCACAAAGCATTTTCTCCGACGCTCTACGGATTTTGCCAATCCAATAATAACAATGGCTTCTTATATAGGCACAAGGCCAGTAATTTTGAGGGGAAGGGAAAGTCGATTAAATCGACCCCAGTGCGTGACTGGTACTTTATTTTATCGACCCCATAAGGATGAAAGGCAAAGTTAACCTCGGCGGGATTTGAAATCAGAACGTAAAGGGCCATAACTAAATACCGCAAAGCATTTTGTCCGACGCTCTACGGATTTTGCCAATCCAATAATAATAATTGTTTCTACTTTTGGCACAAGGCCAGTAATTACCCAGTACATTACTGGTATTTTATTTTATCGACCCCGTAAGGATGAAAGGCAAAGTTAACCTCGGCGGGATTTGAACTCAAAAT
>OZ024743.1:28545976-28580976 GCA_964016885.1 Eledone cirrhosa | reverse complement strand
AGGATGAAACATAAAGTTAACCTCAACGGGATTTGAACTCAGAATAATATTTTCACAGCAAATACAATTATAGCCCCGTATATTTCATTGGAAAAAATTGTATGGTAATTCCATGTAGACAAAATATAAAAAAAGTTTCCCATAACAGTTATTTACATATCTGTATATCGTATATATTTACACTGGGATACCATATATATATATGTGTGTGGGTATGTGCGTGTGTGTGTGTGTATGTGCGTGTGTGTGTATGTGTGTGTGTGTGTGTGTGTGTGTGTATAGGTGTGTCTACCGAGTTTCCTGTTTTCTATATTTCTCCAACGTATTTTTTGAGTAGCATTATATTAGTAACCGTGGATTGGCAGTATCAGTAGAGAGTCGGACGCGATGCTTTCCAGCATAGTTACGTCCCTTTACGATTTGAGTTCAAATCCCGCCGAGGTTGAATTTGCCTTTCATCCTTACGGGGTCGATAAAATAAAGTACCAGTAATGCACTGGGTAATTGCTGGCCTTGTGCCTAAAGTAGAAACAATTATATTAGTAACCACATCGACCAGTTTTAAAATCAAACATATATCTTAAATGATTAAGTAAATCCCCGGTGTTGTAGTTGTACGAGGGTCTGTTGTTTACTACTGTTGTGACTCTCTCTCTCCAAATATCTCTCTATCTCTATTCCTCCCTCTATATCCCTTTATCTATCTTTTTTTATACCCTCTCTCACTTCTTAATACTGCCCTGCCCAACACTTCCGTTCAAGCCTTTTTTTTTCTCCATTTGTGATCTGACCACGGACCAGTTCATTCGATCTCGCCACATCTCCCACCTGTTAATACTGTCTCTATGACCAATGCCCGAACCAACTTCTATTAATTTATTTCATTCCTTCCTAAGGACTGAAGTGTGCTGCTTTCGAATATAAAAACTTTATTTTCTCTTATCAGTATGTCGACATTTCACTTTTTTAATTCTTTTCTTCGGCCAATGTCCGTTGTGTTTTCTTCCCGAATAGCAATCTGTGGATTGTTATTCATGCACTGGTGGTGAATAGTCCTGTCTTATAAACCATCCGAACTACAATGAACCCCAGAAGACAGCCGATGAGCGAGAATTGTGGTTGTGTTTGTGCCCCCCTCGCCTCCCCGAGTTTTCTGCTTCCTATATTCCTTCCACATTTAAAAAAAATAATTGTTTCTACTTTAGGCACAAGGCCAGCAATTATCCAGTACATTACTGGTACTTTATTTTATCGACCCCGTAAGGATGAAAGGCAAAGTTAACCTCGGCGGGATTTGAACTCAGACTGTAAAGGGACGTAACTATGCTAAAAATAATAATATATGTATATATGTATGGATAATTCTTTCTCTCTATACAAACATATATTTATACTTACATACGCACAGAAGCATACGCACACACACACAACTATATATAAATATATACAGAGAGAGAGAGAGAGAGAGAGAGAGAGAGAGAGAGAGAGAGAGAATATATGGAGAAAGCTTGTTCGGGAATAAGCTATAAATATATTTATTAAATATATTTACATCGGTTCACATTTCTCTAAAGTTTAACGCAAGCTTATTAAACGTTCATATGAAATGTCTACAATATATCGACAAACACGCTGCCACAGCTCTGTAGTTAATTAATGTGCGCTGGGAGCGCATGCACTGATATGCAAATGAGAAAATGCAGTGACGTTTGTTCATAGCATTTTTCATGAGTAGTTACTATATCTCTACGTAAGTCGATTTAAACTATACACTTTTGATTAGCTGATAATGATCGGCGCAACTACTACAGTTTGTTTTTCATTTTAGACTGCATAGCGAGGTCTACTGTTTAAGCACATGATCTATGTACACAGAGAGTGTAAGTGTATACTTATTAAAAGAAAATATGTGTTCTGTATATTATTTTTTCCGTGTTTCTGAATTTTGGTTGATATGCTGATAAAGGATTTTTGCCAATTTTGACAAAGAAAATCATATTTATGTAGGTGAGGATACCAGTTGATGAACGATCACCAACTTAACGTATTAATGCATGAGCAATAGCGTTTTAAACCCGACTGGACCTGAACTAAAGATTCAGAGGGAGAGCTGTAGTTATAATAAAGCATAAAATCGAAACACGGCCATCAATCAAAGACAATAATTTCTTTCGCCCCAAAGTGGAATCTTTTACCTTCGTCTTCACGTTGCTTGCCAGCTTCCAGTAATTACCATCACAATGTCATTAGAATGGAGAGGATGCACTGGATCGTGTAGTCCTTGATGCAATATTCTTGAAAATAAATGAGTATGGCCTTTCAGTATGTATCTGCTCGTTTAGGGTTGAAGTGGCTCAAAATAACGATATCTTACCCGGAGATAAAGTTGCACATTTACCGATTAAATTTCACAGTATATTACTGGTACTTATTAAGTCGTCTTTATTAAACATAAAATAGACTTCAACGTGATTTGAGCACAATATGTAAATGAACTTAACTAAATTCCGTAATGCATTTTATTCAATACTCTGTGGATTCTGATATATAGTGCCTTCTTTAATCATGGACAATCTTAATTATTTCGTACTTTTATTGAATACACACCGAATTGGCGGTCATTAGAATGTCAGATAAAATATTGTATTTTGTTCGTTTCGGCTCACGCTGCCATGGTTTCAAATCTCAGTATGGTCAGCTTTGCTTTTCATATTTTCAAGGTCGGTATATAATGTAACAGTACAGTCTAGTACGAGTGTCCATTCTTCCCCTACTTACCTTCTTTCGTTCTATATTTTTTTCTCACTTTCACTTTCTCCCCCCCCCCCCCCCTCTATCTATCTATATATGTATATATATATATATATATATATATATATATAGAGAGAGAGAGAGAGAGACCATTTAGTAGTGATCGGATTTCGTTAGGGGAAATCGAAGACTGTGTCATCTTAGTTGTTCCGTGGTGATAAATCGTGGGTAGAATGAAGGTAATTCCAGCAGTGTTTATATATAAAATAATAAATAACAGATGAAAACATTGTTAGTCTCTGAAGAAGCCGATTTATCACGGTGCTAACGCGAAGATATTGGAAATCGAGTTTTCCGATAGTTCCCATCAGAGATATTGCTCAACTGTTTATTGGTGAAACACGTGTCAGTTATGTAATAAATATTAGTCCTTTAACTGTGAAATCGATTTATTCATGTTACTCATGTTATTCGATAAAATAAAGTACCAGTCACGCACTGGGTCGATTTAATCGACCCCCTCCCTCCAAAATTGCTGGCCTTGTGCCTATATAAGAAACCATTATTTTATAGATTGGCAGTATCGGTAGAGGGTCGGACGCCATGCTTTGACGCATAGAGTTACGGCCCTTGCCATTCTGAGTTCAAATCCCGCCGAGGTTAACTTTGCCTTTCATCCTTACGGGGTCGATATAATAAAGTACCAGTAATGCACTGGGTAATTGCTGGCCTTGTGCCAAAAAGTAGAAACAATTATTTTATATTATACTATATTATATTATACTAGCAGAAAAACCACCTTTCAGGTGGTTTTCTGCTGGCATGTGTAGTGTGTATATTGATATTATACGCAGGTATATACATGTAGATATGATACATCAAATAAAATCGTAATTGACAATATATAATACACAGAAATTAAACGAAGACTGTGTTACACTGCCTTATGTAATCAGTAACGTAATCCATGATACATTAAAAAAGACGATATTATATATAAACTGTATTAGGAGAAAATTAGTGACAGAAAATTAGTATGTTTATTTAAGCGATGGCCAACCCGAAGTGTTGACATTTCACAAATTTTAAAGAAGTGAATCTTTAAATAAACAAAATATATTTAATCAACAGCCACGAAATTTAGTAGATAAATTATGTAATATTCATTCATTATTTATTCAAAGTAATCCAACTTATTTTACTAATGGGATAAAAAAATTATAAACTGTACGCAGTCCGGCGCTCCTTACTTTATTATAGTTTAGATTATCTTATATTATACTATACTATATTATATCGAACACGTAAGGATGAAAGCAAAGCTAACCTCGTCGAGTTTGGGATTTCAACTCAGAACTTAAACGACCGCAGCTCTATGCTTCAAATCATGTTGCCCGACGCTCTACCGATACTGCCACTCCACCGAATAACTTAGGACCAACGTCTGGGTGGGGCCCTTACAAAATACAACAATCCTTAGAAATGTCACAAAAATCCTCCGCTATTGAATGCGCCACCCTCATCCACACTTGATGTGTGACAAGCGGATAATAGTAATAATAATTGTTTCTACTTTTGACACTAGGCCAGCAATTAACCAGTGCATTACTGGTACTTTATTTTATCGACCCCGTAAGGATGAAAAACAAAGTTAACCTCGGCGGGATTTGAACTCAGAATGTCAAGGACCGTAACTCTATACGTCAAAGCATGGCGTCCGACCCTCTACCAATACTGCCAATCCAAATACCTAATAGTAATAATAATAAAGCTGATGAGGATTTTTTCTGTATAGTTTCCATGTTAGTATAGTTTATTTTATTGATTCAAGGACCTAAATTATTGAGGATAGTACAAAGAAAAAATTAAAGAAACAACAAATGATGTAGTCGGTTATTTATATCGAGTATGAAAACAAATTCACAAATAAACGTCAAATGTTAAGAAATAACAATAATAAGAAATACACACACAAAAAAAGAAGATATTGCAAAAAAAGAACCCCCATAATAGTGCCACACACAAAACGATACATCAACATCAAATGCATCAGATGCTTGCTTTCAATTCTTGTCGCCAGGTGACACACGCAGAGCTGGAACTTAGACAATGGCTTTCAACTTTCGTAAAATTCATCGGAGAGTAACATTCTCTTCTCTGGGTTCACTTTTCTTCTCCTATGGTACTTTAAAAAACTGAAGAGGGCTTTGTTCAAGCGGAAAAATATCTCTCTTTAAACTTTCCTCTGCGTCCACCAGAACAACTTCCTTCATTCTAACTAACAGGCTGGGGAATTGTAACGTCAATTCCATGCTAAAAGAAGGCGCTGGTTTGATATTCATGATAGAATTGGTTGATAGCTGGTTCCGTCTCGTACGTGACAACAGTTATTCAGCATACACTCATTTGACAATGCACCGATCGACACTGAAATACCACGAGCAGGACAATTGCGTCATTCTTCACTTTACTCGAACAAGTAATGCCATGTTCCTTGGAACTCTATCAGCTCAATGATTTAAACAGAAATTGTTCATACTCCTCAATCATTAGCCAGGGAAGGATAGAGAACAATTGATTAGATCGACCTTGGGACTTCCATTTTATGTTCACCAGCCAACTTGTTTGCTTCTACGTAGTTGTTCAATCAGCAAATTCTCCTTCAAACCATATCACATCATCTTTAAATACAGGAAGAATACATTAGATAATGTAATCATAGTTACACCTTAACACGGAATAGTCACGACCAAATTAAAGACTTGACGAGGAGCGATTCTAAGTAACAATAACAACAGCATCATCATTAGCACCATCCATAACAGCAGCAGCAACATCACCACCACCACCACCACCACCATCAACAATATCATCATTATCATCATCATTCAACTCATCCTCGAAATCGTCCTCGTCTTGACCATCGTCGTCACCATAGCCATCATCACCATCACATGACATCTCAAAATACAACGATCGCCCTTCAAAAAAGAGAAATGTCGGCTTGTTCTCTTAAATCCATATGCGTGCGCACAGACACACACATATATATAATCACACACACACACACACACACACACACACACACACACACACACACACACACACATATATATACAATCACACAGCCGCATATTATCTGCCACTTAAATCACATTTCATAAAATAAAATTGGTAAAAATGAACAAAAATAAATGAATAAAAACAACAAACAAATAGAAAAAAGTCTCAAGGGCAGAATTTTCTCTCACTCTACTTGAAGAAATGATAATGTTCTGCTTTTTTATTTTGTCCGTCAACAGAAGTGGATCCCAGTCTTTCTTTCTTAACTCATCGATTAATCCCTCAATGCTATATCATTCATTATTGCCAGGCGTGATGATTACACACTTAACACTATACAAAAAAGATCTATACTGGGTGGTTTAATGTGCTAGTGACCAGTTCAGTTACGTTCTCAAAATGGAATCTGTTGTTGCTGTTTACTCCAGGTCAGCCTTAATCAAACAAACCTATGATTCAAAAGTGTCCAAGCCATGACCATATTTTTTTCTGCTTTATTTTATTTTTCAGTTTTCAGACAGTGTAAACCTGATGGTTTTATTTAATATGAATTTGTTTAAGATGGTAAGGTATAATATGATGATGATCGGCTGTTATTTCGAGTGACCACATACAAGTTCTCTTCATAAAACAACTTCGTGTTTTATTCAGCCTTGTTTATTTTAGCGTGGATTTCAGCGTGGATGCTTCCGTTTTATTATGCCTTTGTTTTAAAAACATTGACAGTATCCGGACTTTTACGTTTTAAACATCAAAGATTCGAAATTACAGGTACAGTACTTTTTGGAAGTATATAAATATATTTCATTTGTATTTGAAGACCATGAATATATTTTGCCTGCATTTCAAAGCATCAGTTGTTTCCATAAACATTTGAGATGTTGTTGCTTGGTTTACATAGGATCAACAGATAATCATAAATGCGAAAAATATGTTATGCATTGTTTGAAATATTGGGACTTGTTGTATTCCAGCTAAATAACAAAATGAATCAATCAGTTATTATAAGTATTTCTCGCATACGGATAACCATATCCAGACTGATGTGATAAATGTTTTCGTTTTTGCTGCTGAATCAGTGAAAATAGAGAGCGCCTATAAACCTATATTTTCAGCTCCTCTGAAACAGATGTGTGGAAAGGTGGTAGTTATCTTCATATTGAAACCTAGCATAATGGCTTGTAATAAAGTTAATTCCCCTAAAGGCACCGAAGGACCATGTGGGGTGTTAAAGCGCCGGAATAAATACACTAAGACATCTCATTTGTCACTGCGGAAACTCATCCAATCCAACGACCTAGACAGGTACTATATTTTATCGACACCATGTGGACGAAAGGCAAAGGTGGCAGTGGCGGTATTTGAACAGGGAGTGCTGGTAATATGAATGGATTGACAGCGAATTCCTAATTTTTTTTCTATCAGTCTCTCATTCTTTGGAAGCAATCGGATTTGTTCTACCAGGTTTAAAAATGCCCAAGAAACTACATATGCCTGTCACTATGGTGCCCCCAACGACTCCACCAGTAGGTACGGGTCCTTATATATATATATATATATATATATATATATACGCCCCCTGGATATATATATATATATATATATATATATATATATATATATATATAGTGAGTATATGTTGGTTGTTTACCGACACCTCAGTATGCAGATTGGAGCACTCGACGAGGTACGCAGGTTGGTTTGTTTACTCCGGAGTAATGTAAAATAATTAAGTCAAATATGTAAAATCTGGCTTCGTTTATTATAAATTATAGATATACTGCTATATATATTTCGGTGACAGCCCTCATTGGCTGTGACCTCTGCAGGCAGTCTGAATTGGTGTGGGAAAGACAGGTACACATGTTGATGAAGTGTGTTTTAATCCGTCAATACATCGATATGTCCAGCTCCTGGTTGTGTTGTTATTTCTCTGAGGAACTGGAATCATATTATCTATATATATATAAAACTGAGGAAGGATGTATGTATGTATGTATGTATGTATGTATGTATGTATGTATGTATGTATGTATGTATGTATGTATGTATGTATGTATGTATGTATGTATGTGTGTGTATGTGTGTGTGTGTGTGTGTGTGTGTGAAATCCGAGAAGTACCCAACCGATCTTTTTCAAACTTTACATGGGTATTACTTATATTTTAGGGAGTGTTATGCACATAAAAAAATTCAACTTTTTGATCCCCTAGCATCACATTAGGTGAAAAACTGCGTTTTTCCCAGCTTTTTATGGATTTTTTGAGGCGTTACGTCAGACCGATTTCCTTGAAATTGTAACTATGTATTAGTCAGTCTCTTCTTCATACTGTGAGCAAAGAAAATCCAACTTTTTTTATGGCCTAGGGCCCGCATTAGGTGAAAAACTTAATTTTTTTCAGCTTTTTAGGGTTTTTTTGAGGCGTTACGTCTATCCGATTTTCCCGAAATTTCAAGGCATATTATGCACATAAAAAAATTCATTTTCTTGATCCCCTAGGTGAAAACCTGCCCATTTCCTGCTTCATCGAGGAAAATCTTAGATTTTCCAGTCATCAGAGTATTCGGTTTATTTTCTATACATATTGTCCAGGTATGCAGTTTTTCCACGATTAGGTGTGTTGGCGGCCCGCCTTCCAAAATACCTTATCCCGTACAACGCCGGATACCACTGCTAGTTTTATATATATATATATATATATATATATATATATATATACATAAGGTTGATGAATAAAAAAGGCATTATATAAAGGCTGGTTGTAAAAAGTGTTGTGAGGGTAGGTACATTCAACATTTTTTTCTTTTAAGAATGAAAAGGAAATTTGATTAAATCAACTCCATTACATGACTGGTTCTTTATAGACCCCAGAAAGATGAAAAGCAAATATAGCATTGGTGGTATTTAAACTCAGAATGTAAAAAGGTAGAACAAGTACTGCAAAATATCTGTCCGATGCTCGAGCGATTCGGTGATAATTATCCCGTTATATTTCTCAAAACATTAATACAGAGAATATTTTTTTCTAACATAGACACGGTCAGAAACTGTGGTTGACAATTACATATATATATACATTTCGACGCTCGAATGACCCCTTCAACTCACACTAAGAGGATGGCTTCTGATTTAAGCACAATGACAATAATGCCAATAATTGTGGGGGAAGGGAAAGTCGCTTAAATCGACCCCAATGCGACCTGAAAACTAACCTCGGTGGGAATTGAACTTAGAACGGAGTGGGACTTAACTATATGCCGCAAATCATGTCCGACGCTCTACCAATACTGCCAGTTCCTCGCCCTTAATGCTAAAATGATAGTAAT
This sequence comes from Eledone cirrhosa, assembly GCA_964016885.1. Classification (NCBI taxonomy): domain Eukaryota; kingdom Metazoa; phylum Mollusca; class Cephalopoda; order Octopoda; family Eledonidae; genus Eledone; species Eledone cirrhosa. Next base: position 28,571,835 of record OZ024743.1, on the reverse strand, counting down.
AATAATTGTTTCTATATATGGCACAAGGCCAGCAAATACCAGTACATTACTGGTACCTTATTTTATCGACCCCGTAAGGATAAAAGGCAAAGTTATCCTCGGCAGGGTTTGAACTCAGATCATAAAGAGCCGTAACTCTATGCTGCAAAGCAGGCGTCCGACCCTTTAATAATGGTTTCCAGTTTCAGAAACCTTATTTTATCGACCCCGGACTGAAGAAAAGCAAAGTTGACTCCGGTGGGATTTGACCTGAGAAGGTAAACAGCCAGAACAAATATCCCAAAGCATTTTGTCACGACGCTCTAATGATTCAGCCAAGCCATTAACGATATAATTTTCAACGTGTTGATGAGTGTGATGGTTAGGTGGGGGTGGGGTAGTGGTGGGTTTGCTGTGTAGTTCTGGGGTTTCTTTCAAGGATCTCGTATTATACGCCCACACATCCGAGAGATCCCAACGTTGTCACGCGATCAGCTAGAAATAATAGTTAAATCACAAGGAAACGACACATGAGATAATATAGTCCTACGTACTGAACGTGATCAGGATTGGGATTCAGTTGATCATAGGGAATGATCGATCAGTGTGGAGCCAGGGCTAAACGATAACAATATCACCTCTATCACTACCACCACCACCACTACCACCATCACCACCACCACCACCACCACCACCAGCAACAACAACAACATGGTCAATAGACATTAGTTTTGCCGCAGTTGTGCTGTCCTATGGTTCTGAGTTCGCACATACATGTGTGTGTTTATGGGGGCGTTTTTTGATTACCTGATGTGTCTGTTTGTGTGTGTGTGTGTGTGTGTGTGTGTGTGTGTGTGTGTGTGTGTGTGTGTGTGTGTGTGTGGGTGTGTGTGTATGTGCTTCCCTGCTGACATATATATGTCAGTGTGTGTGTGCACGTCTATTTCTACGTGTGCGTATATGTTTGTGTACATATTAGTAAGTATGTGTGTTTATACTTACATACGCTAAAGTATCTGTATGTTTCTCTCTTGTCTCTCTCTCATTTCTTCTCTATCTTCTCTATCATCTGCCACTTTCTCTTCTTTCCCCCACCTCGCTCTTTATCTCGCCTGCTTCTCTTCCCTCTCTCTCTCTCTCTCTCTCTCACTTTTCTCCCTCCATCTCTCTCTCCCCTCCCCACCTCTTTCACTCTCACTTTTCTCTTTCCATATCTCTCCCCTCTCCCCACCTCTCTCACTCTCACTTTTCCTCCTTCCATCTCTCTCACCCACCCCCTACTCTCTCGTTCTCACTTTTCTCCTCCCTCTTCTCTCCTCTCTCTGTCCTTCTCTCTCCATTTCCTTCTCAGACTTCCATCAACTTTTCAAACCGCCTGCTACCTTTGATTCCTAGAATCATGATGGCGGCAGTGGTGATGAGGCTGGTGGTGATGATGATGGTGATGATGGCGTTGAAGATGTGGTTGGTGATGATGACAGTGATGATGATGATGATGATGACGATGATGATGATGAAGAGGCTGGTGGTGATGATGATGAGGATGATAGCGTTGAAGATGTGGTTGGTGGTGATGACAGTGATGATGACGATGATGATGATGATGATGATGATGAGGTTGGTGGTGATGAGGTTGAGGATAATGACGATGGTGATGACAGTGGTGATGATGATGATGATGATGACGGAGGTGGTTTTGATGATGGGGATGATGCCGATGGTAGTGATGATGATGATGATGGTGGTGACGGTGGTGGTGGTGGTGGTGGTGATGATGATGTGGAGGAGGAGGAGGTGGTGGTGGAAGAGAAGTATGGCGAGGAGAGGAAGGTAGCGCTCGTATTCTTTAGTGGAGGAGAAAAGTTGCAGGCGTGAATGCGTGCTGATTATTTCATGGCACTGTTGATGTAGGATGTGGGTGTTACTCTGTGTGTGTGTGTGTGTATTTGTGTATATGTATATGCATGTATATGTGTATGTGTATGTGTATGTGTATATGTGTATATGTGTGCGCATGCATGTGTATGTGTGCAGGGTGTGAATTTTTTGTATATATGCGAAAGGTGTGTTTTGCGTGTATGATAATGATACTGTTGTATGTAGGCGGGTTTGTGTGATTGTGTGTGTGTGTGTGTGTGTGTGTGTGTGTGTGTGTGTGTGTGTGTGTGTGTGTGTGTGTGTGTGTGTGTGTGTGACTGTCTGTCTGTCTCTGTGTGTGTGTCTGTGTGAGTATGTATTGATATAGTTATATTTGTGCGTCTATGTTTCAGGGTATATATATATATATATATATATATATATATATATGCACTATGTCTGTGATTATGTAAGAGTGAATGTTGTGTGAGTACGAAATATTATGAGACGGTTGTATGGGTGATATTAAGATGCATGCATATATGTTTCTCTGCATGTACTTAAGTGTGTGTGTATAATATTCAAATTTTATATACATTTCAGTCTATGCCTAATTTGGTGTATGTTTGTGTGTAATGCGTGTGTTAATATGATATCGGTGTTTACATCTACATATCTATCTCTCGGTCTCTCTCTCTCTCTCTCTCTCTCTCTCTCTCTCTCTCTCTCTCTCTCTCTCTCTCTCTCTCTCTCTCTCTCTCTCTCTCTCTCTCTCTTTCTCTTTCTGTTTATATATATATACGTTTTTAAATTTGTTTTGCAAGATTCCTTATCTTAAAACGTGTGTTGAAACAGATATTGTTATAATTTGGGAGGGTCATGCTGCCAATAAAAACACACGCACCTGTTGGTTTTCACTTCAATTTATCATGCATTTTCGGTTGGTTGGTTGGTTCAATAACCGGATGGTTGTTTATATATTGTCAAAGCTCATTCGGCACACATTCTGTGACCTCCTCAGTGACTAGGTTTTTATTTTGTGTCTCTCTCTTTTGTTCTGTCCTAAACCATCTTGTTTTTGTGTGTTGTGTGCTTAGTTTGCGCATGCGTTACATCGGCGTGTGTGTATTTTTATTTATTTATGTGTTTATTTACTTGTCAATAGTTGGTTGTTTGTTCTATCTATGTGTGCCTGATTTGTTTTGTTAGTTTGGTTTTTGTGTGTGTCTGTGTGTCTTCATTTTGTCCTTAAGCTCCACACACAGTAAAGTAGCAATACTCAGACAAATCACAGAGGCGACAAACATAAGCGAACTCCAACCAAAATTAAACAGAAAACATGAGTGGAATAGCAACATCACAACTAGTTATTAGGGGCAAATGTTTCAACTTTAAACATGATACACTTCATGATCCAAACATTCTCCTACCTGCCCTGTCCTTTATGGTAGTGGCATAATAATACAAAACAGATGGGCTGTAGCACCCGGTGTCTCTTTCCGTCTTTCTATCTTATTTCACAGATACTGTACAATTTTTGTGAATATTCACAAACTATCGATCACTTATATTGTAAACATATTAAACATTGACGAAATCGAGTTTCAAATACAGAGTGTCTGCTAACCCTATTAAACTATGATTCAAGCAGGAAACCAGCCGCTAATCGTAATAAATTGGCATTAAGTAACCACACACACACACACACACACACACACACACACACACACACACACACACACACACACACACACACACACACACACACACACACACACACACACGCACATACGCACACACGCGCACGCACTCACGCACACATACACAAAACATATATATAGAGAGGGAGATAATGAGAAAAAGTATATTTAATACTAAAGTTGAACAGCTGAAGCAGAAAATAAAATGTTTGGGTAAATAATATTGGAATATGTTTAGTACTCAGATATATAGGATCAGGTGCATGCAACAATCATATATTCTTTTATAGTCAACAACTCACGAATGGAAAGGAGAAAAGTATACGAAATGTTTAAAGACAGGATAACAAAACAGGAATTCGACACATCAATTAAAAATGAGTGTTGTTTATCTTAGTTGTTACGTAGCACTAACTTCCTGATGATAAGCAGATCCTAGCGACCCAAAGCAATACACGTCAGTAGTTTATCTCACGGAGTATGCATTTATCAAATAATTGTTTCTACTTCTGGCACAAGGCCAGCACTTATCCCAGTGTATTATTGGTACTTTATTTTATCGACCCCCGTAAGGGTGAAAGGCAAACTTAACCAAGGCGGGATTTGAACTCAGATCATAAAGGGCCGTAACTGATCTGAGTTCAAATCCCCAAATAATGGTAGTTAAGACGGGATTGAATCACCATAATTGTTTATTGCATTATATATATTTCTGTTACATGCTTATTCATGTGACATCGTCAGATGCTTACGCAATCATTGGTGCAGTTATGCAATCATTGTTATGTGCTTGGTGGCCATGCACATCCATCCAGTAGTGAAGTGTTTCGGCAAGGTATTTTATTTCAAGTTGCTCTTTCTGCTTGGAGTTCCGACCGACAGATAGTATTAGCAATTGGAAAGACCAATGGAGACAGTGTTTCCTCGGTCCGATTTGATGAGCTCCACCCCACTCGTTAATCAAATGTGTGTGTGTGTGATTGTGTGTATAGAGTCAGCGGTGCTGAGACGGGGGTGACCTCTAACCATGGGAGTACTCAATGCTTGGAGAGATGCAGAGTGGGTATAGAGATATGTAAAATCCCGACCGCGGCGCCAAGTGTTTCGGCTTGTGTATTCAGCAAGCCTTTGTGAGGGTGTCTGAACACACAAGCCGAAAATTAAACAGAAATCACAAAACAACAACACAATATAATGAGAAGAACTATATTAGTTGAACGCTTTATATAGTAACAAAATAGTCTTTACGTTTCGGACACTAGTTCTTCATCAGAATGAGAAATATAAGATGAAATAGAAAGATAAAGAGTGAGAAAAGGGAAGAACGGAAAATTAAAGAAAAAAAAAAAAAAAGAACTTACTGGTAACATAATTAAGTACAACTTGTCGAATTTAGGTTCATCGGCGACTAAACCGGTAACAGATCTGGCACGGCAGGTGCCCCACTGCGTTACTGGTTGGGCTCGGTTATTATCCTGCTACTATGATCAATCGGCAATACAAGAAGGTTAAACACTCACTGAAACTTGCTTGTTGGAATTTGTGTACTCTAGTCGGCGACAATTTGATTCAAATACTAGAGAGGTGAACCGCATTGATCGCTCATGTTTGAAAATATATTCATTAGATATAGTATCTCTCTCTGAAACACGCCTACATGGGGTTGGTCAGCTAAATGAAAGTGGATTTGGTTACACTTTCTTTTGGAAAAGTGTAGCAGACGGTCAAAGGAGAGAATCATTTGTTGGCATGGCTATTAGAAATTCTCACATTTCATTTTTTTTTTTTCCATTTTTCAATGGTTATCGTGTCGTCTGCATCTGAAAAAAAAGAGGAGATTCTTTACAATATCACACATAAAAGAACCTGATGAATCATTCTTCAACGAACTTGGAATTGGTGAGAAATGTGCCAGCTACTGATAAGCGAGTAATTATCGATGACTTCAGCTTGAGGACTGGATCTGATTTCATAACATCGCTAGCCTTGTGTAAACATGGTGTAAGAAAATGTAACCGAAATTATGTTTCAGCTTTTAGTTTTTGCTCTAATCATTAATTTTTAGTAACAAACACTTTTTTTCAACAGAAACATAAATATGAAACAACTTGGATGCCTCCAAGATCTAAGGATTGGCATCTCATTGATTATATTTTAGTTAAAAGATGTGATGTAAAAGATGTATATATTTTGCGCACAACTACAGGGAAATAATGCTGGACTCACAGGGAAATAATGCTGGACTCATCATACGCAGGTCAGGGCCGAAATCAATTTAACTCTATGTTTAACGCACCAAAGAAACATAAAGCTGCAAAATCCAAGTCTGTCGATGCTGTCCTCGATTTTTGTAGTACATTAGATAATATCACACTTCATCCGAGCAATCTATGGGAAGATTTTAAGATAAAAGTCTTGGAGGCAGCATCTGCATCAGTTGGTGTGGGATCGGGGAGATCCAGATCCAATGACTAGGTTACAGATAACAACCCTAATATATGTGACTTACTTAAAGAAAAATAAATGTGTCAAAATCTACTTTTTCAATCAATCAATCCTAATTTTCTTGTTGCTTTAGAGCGACCATGATAAGGTTCTAGCACGTGTACTTTTGGAATGACTTAATAACTTCATAGTACCAATAGATGTTTCAGAGTCAAAATTTCGTGCGAAAAGAGGCCCTAATAATATGATTATCTCAATAAGACAACTACAGGGTAAATGTATCTTATCGAACCTTACTCTATAACACTGTTTTGTTCATCTTAGTAATGCATTCAATATTGCTAATAAGAATGGGCTTGTGGCTGATTTTAGATGGCTTCAAAATTTGTAAATATTTTTTTGAAAGTACTTCATAAAGGCAAGAAAGCTAGAATTAAATTTAGAGGCACACTCTCTGAGTCTTTTGCAGTGAAAAGTGGGGCGAAAGAGGGAGACCTTGGTACACCTATTCTCTATGATATTTTGCTGTTATATTCTATCATTCTTTCCAAAATAGCAATAAAGGAATATATGTATGATGTCGTACCACAGGAAATGTCTTTAAATTAGCAAGGATGAAATTTAAGAGCAAAATATTCACCTCGCTGGTACGATACCTTCTGTATACTGATGTATATATACTTGTGTGTCATACTGAACATACATTGCAATCATTGATTCCTGCATGTCATGTGATATATTTGGTTTAACTAAAGGTTTAAAGAACGCTATAGTTTTGTGTCCACCTGCACCCCGTAAAGTTGTACATCAACCTGAAATGTATGGGAAAGGTAAACTTCTTTAGGTTGTCGAATCATTCTTATAACTGGGAAGAGCAGTGAATGTAGATGGAACAATGGATTCAAATATATCTCTAAGGATTCGAAAGACAGCAACATCTTTTGCTAGTTTAGAATCTGTCTGGTCACAGAGACCTATCAACAATGAGACAAAAAATTTGTTTCTACATCCTTCGCTTTAATCTCTATTTTCTTATTCTCTGAAACCTGGACGTGTTTCAAACATCATTGCAGACACTTGGAATAATTCCATAAAATATTCTTACACAGTGTTCTGAAAATAAGATGGAATTCATTCACTCCTCACAATGACTTTCTAGCTGGATCTGGTACGTTTTTCATCCAGGCAATAATTTTGAAAAACCAACTGCAGACATTTTATTCGCATGGCTGACGGGCATACCCCGAAGCATTTGTTTTATGGAGAAAAAACAGTTTAAGCAAAAGAAACTGTTTGAGGTGGCATTGAAGGTGAACCTGAAAAATATAGGAATTAGTCTAAAACTTTGGAAAGTCTCGTAGCTTATCGCCCTACTTGGCGTTAAAAAATATGGGATGCTGTGAAAATGTTTGGTAAATATAACTCCGGTAAATATAAGAAAAAACAACCAGTGTAGGTGTAAGCAAACTTTATTATGTCACCATTTATATTTCCTCAGCACAAGCATGTCACAGGCACTCAAAATGCATCACACTTTCCATATTCTTCCCACATATCCTACACGTACTTTTTTCATCTGGATTATACATATTCTTTTTTAAGTTTAAGCAACTATTAGTAGACTTACTGTCTACCTTTCTCAATGTTTGTCAACTAATTCCATGAAGATTCTGTCATTACTTCCTTAATTTCCATTTTAAATTGACCATGCAATTCCATACTACCTCTCCTGTTCAGTTTCTCATCAATTAGCCCCTGCTTGTAATTTTCTTTACTTTCAATAGTTTCAGTGAATACCCTTCCGCTTTTGACAACATACTTTAAAAGCTCTTCTATATTACTTTTACCAATCTAAAGACATGAACTCTCTAGCCACACAATCTTTCACACTTACAAATCCTCAACCTTCTACATTCTGTGGTGTACATAACCTTATAACATCTGCCTTTGGATGCAATGTACCATTAGCCTATCCAACCTCTTTATCTCTTCTTTGGTTAAATTCAAAATAACCGCAATATATCTAATAACTGGCACAGCTCTGACGTTGATTGGAGCAATCAAGTCCTTCCCATTGATATATCGTTATCTGTAGCAGTTCTCACCTATTGAATGAGACTTGATTCACATTTCCTTTCATCTTCACATTTACAACTTTGTCCAGCTCCAAAATAACCAGATTTTGTACCTACTACCCAAATGATTCTTCATCAAGTAAATTCAATCCTATTACTACGTACGCGTCTCTCTTCATAGGCTGGGTGGTACACTTTGCTATACCAAACTCTATTATTATTATCATTGTTATTATTATTATTATTGGTCGAACGCAAGGCTTTCCAGCATAGTTACGTCCCTTTACAGTCTGAGTTCAAATCCCGCCGTGGTTAACTTTGTCTTTCATCCTTACGGGGTCGATAAGATAAAGTACCAGTAATGCACTGGCTAATTGCTGGCCTTATGCCCAAAGTACAAACAATTATTATTATTATTATTGTTCTTCGAGTCTCAGTCATTAATGTTAGTTAACTGGAAAGTGTGTTGAAATGAATATCAAGCCACTACCTGCAGCCTCAGATATTCAGGACGTATCGGAGGGTTCTTGCTGTTCCCAGCAAGCATGCCTTTTGAAGTGTTCCAAAAAGCGGTGCGGGGCCAATTTTCTTTAACCATCCCTGGAAACTCTTTGAGATAGTCCCTAGTGCGCCTATGACAATCGGAACCACTTTGACTTCATGGCAGTTCCAAATCCTTTTTACCTCCCACTTTAAGTCCTGGTATCGGTTAATGTTCTCCCTCTCCTTCTCTTGCACTCTCGTGTTGAATGGGCAGGCCACATCCACAATCAGGCACGATCTTTTTTCTTTGTCCAAAACCACCAGGTCAGGTCTATTGTGTTCCAGTTTCTTGTCCGTCTGTATCCTAAAATCCCACAGCACCTTCACCTGATCGTTTTCTATCACCGCCTCTGGCTTATGCTCATACCACTTCTCAGAATGTGGTAAATTGTTTACTTTGCATAGGTGCCAGTGGATCACCCTGCCCATCACATCATGTCTTCAGCCTTTATAGTGAGTCTGGGCTAGGTGTTTACACTCGGATACAATGTGAGCCACAGTCTCCTGTCTCTCTCCACAGATCCTGCACAGTGGGCTATCCTCCTCCTTTTAAATATGATGTTTCAGCCACTTCGTTTTGAGGGCCTGCTCTTGCGCAGCCATTAGCATTCCTTCTGTAGCCTTTTTAAGGTCTCCTCTTCTCAACCAGTTCCATGTCTGTGGATCTCTGAATTCAGTTTTCTCAAAGAAGGTACTATGAAGGGATTTTTCATGAAGGTTGCTCTTTCTCCTCGTTGTTATTTCCTCCTTGGACATCCCCTGGCCTATTGTCCCCTCCTTCAGTACAATTCTGAGCATTGGCTCCTTACTATTGCTCACGTATTTGTGTAGGTTGTTTTCCTCCATCTGAACATAGTCCTCTATGCTGATAAGACCTCTTCCACCTTCAGATCTCCTGAAGTAGAGTCTATCGACATCACTCCTCTTGTGGAACATGTTGTAGATAGTCAATAGCTTCCTAGTCTTCCTATCCATTTCTTTTTGTTCAGCAACATTCCATCTCAGAATTCCCGCACTGTACCTAATAATAGACACAGCCTGGGAATTTACTGCGTTTATGGCATTTCTGCTGTTAAGATGTGACTTTAATACGCTCCTTACTCTCCGAATGTATTCAGATATTATCAATTCCTTCATTTTTTTTGTTCTTGATGTCATCTGCCTCCAGAACACCCAAATACTTGTATCCTTCTTCAGTGTCAATTTCCTTTATCATCTCACCTGTTGGTACCTGGATTCCGTTGCTTCTGCTCAATTTAGCCATCTTCATCACAAGGACTACACACTTACTAATACCAAATTGCATACATATTATTATTATTATTATTATTATTTGCATTTATCTTGCTTTATGTTTATACGAGTTATCACCAAGTCACAACCAGTGACCTCAAGAGACAACAAGGTCCGCCATGTTCAAGAAAGAACACACATATTCACACATGCATCCTTAGTGTTTAGACTTGTGATGTACTTATATTGACAGGATCTTCCTTAGTATATGGGCAGTTCCCATTAGTACTATCTTTTGTATTTCTCCTATACGCGGGTTTCCTGGGATTTGCGATAAGTAGTCGTTAGACCCCTTAGGTATCATTCCCAGAGCGCCTACAACCACTGGTATTGTTTTAGTTCTCAATTTCCACATTTTTCCAATTTCTATCTCCAGGTCCTTATACTTGCTCAATTTTTCAAATGTTTTTATAGATACATTCTTGTCTATTGGAACAGACATATCAATTAGCAGGCATACCCTCCTTTGAAAGTCCTTCAATATTATATCAGGTCTATTTGCATTTTTTTCGGTCTGTTTGGATGCTAAAGTTCCACAAGATTGAGATGTGATCTTTTTCAAGTATGGGAGGTGGTTGATGCTCCCACCAATTCTTTTGATGGGGCAGTTCAAAATGCTTACACATTATCCAATGTATGTATTGTGCAGCTCTGTCATGCCTGTTTAGGTATTCGGTTGGAGCTATAGGACTGCACATTGAAATTATATGGTCAATGGTCTCTGGTTGTTTTTTGCATACACAGCATAATGGGCTGCACCCATTTTTTATTATGTTGGCTTGGTAATTTTTTGTTGGCAGACACTGATCTTGTGCCGATATAATCAGTCCTTCAGTCTCCGATTTCAGTCCAGAGGATGCCAACCACTGATGGGTTAAAGTTTTGTCAACATCAGGATTGTTAGCTCGCTCTGGGTATTTTCCATACAGAGGCTTTTCTTGCCATTTCTTAGCCAGTTTCTGTAGCAGTTCTTTCTTTGCAGTTACTTTTACCTGCTTTGCTTTTTCTGTGTTTTCCATTTCAGCAGTAAATGGGACTTCTGAAATTTGTAGTCCATTACTGTATCTTTGTGCATCTTTTGTAATGGAATATGATCTTTTGGTGCTTTCGTGTTTCAAAACGAGTTTGATCATCCAATCATGTGATTCCCTTAGATATGTGGATAATCCAATTGTTGCAGTTTTCAACGCAATGTCTAACTGGATTAACCCACGTCCTCCTTCTTTCCTAGGGAGATATATTCTATCTATGTCTGCCTTAGGGTGATGCATTCTGTGCATGGTTAAGAATTTTCGAATTTTTGTATCGAGCCTACGGATCTCTGTGCTTGACCAGTTGATGACATTGTAACTGTAGGTTACTACTGGTATGGCAAGCGTGTTTATGGCATCGATCCTATTCCTTGCATTCAATTCCGTTCTTAAGATTGCTCTGACTCTGCGGTAACATTCCTTCCTTATCCTTTCCCTCATTGTCGAGTGCTTGATTCCGTCTCCTTCACAAACACCTAGATATTTGTAAGTTTGTTCTTGATCAAGCTCTCTTATCACGTTCCCCCGATCAAGATTAATGTCTGAACTCTTCAGCAGCTTTCCTCTGGTGAACGTTGCTTTGGCGCATTTATCCAGTCCAAACTCCATTTTAATGTCATCACTGAACTGCTTCACAGTGGATAATAGCCCTTGCAATTGTTCATCATTTTTTGCAAATAGTTTCAGGTCATCCATGTAGAACAGGTGATTAATGGTTTTGTCATAGACTCTATATCCATGTTTTGTTTCATTGAGCATTTTACTTAATGGTATAAGTGCGATGCAGAATAAAAGCGGTGATAAAGAGTCACCCTGAAAAATTCCACAATTAATGTTAACTTCTCCAGCTTCCAGTGATTTTGTTTCACTATTCAAAAGGAGTGTCGTTCTCCATGTCCTCATACTGAATGACAAAAACCTCCTGATAACGGGGGATATTTTGAAAATCTCTAAACATTTTTCAATCCAACTGTGTGGCAAACTATCAAATGCTTTTTTATAATCTATCCAAGCAATCGATAGATTTTTGTGTCTATTATGACAATCTTCCAGTATCATTTTGTTAACCAGAAGCTGATCCTTACAGCCATATGAGCCTCGTTTACACCCTTTCTGCTCAATGGGAAATAGGTCATTTGTTATCAGGTGGTCATATGTGTATTCAGTTAGGACTGATGTTAAAATTTTATACATTGTGGTCAAGCAGGTTATCGGTCTGTAATTTTGGGGATTGTTTGTCTCATCATTCTTCGGTAGCAGGAATGTAATGCCGTTAACTAGCCATGATGGTATCTTTTCTGGCTCCTTAACTATTTTATTATTATTATTATTATTATTGTTATTGTTATTCCTTGAATCTCAGTCATTGATGTTGGTTAACTGGAAAGTCCGTTGGATTGAATATCAAGCCACTACCTGCAGCCTCAGATATTCAGGACGTATCGGAGGGTTCTTGCCGTTCCAAGCAAGCATGCCTTTTGAAGCGTTCCAAAAAGCGTGAAGGGGCCGATTTTCTTTAACCATCCCTGGAAACCTTTGGAGATAGTCCCCAGTGCGCCTATGACAATCGGGATCACTTTGACTTCATGGCAGTTCCAAATCCTTTTCACCTCCCACTTTAGGTCCTGGTATCGGTTAATTTTCTCCCTCTCCTTCTCTTGCACTCTCGTGTCGAACGGGCAGGCCACATCCACAATCAGGCACGATCTTTTTTCTTTGTCCACAACCACCAGGTCAGGTCTATTGTGTTCCAGTTTTTTGTCCGTCTGTATCCTAAAATCCCACAGCACCTTCACCTGACTGTTCTCCATCACCGCCTCTGGCCTATGCTCATACCATTTCTCAGAATGTGGTAGATTGTTTACTTTGCACAGGTGCCAGTGGATCACCCTGCCCATCACATCGTGTCTCCAGCCCTTATAGTGGGTCTGGGCTAGGTGTTTACACTCGGACACAATGTGAGCCACAGTCTCCTCTCTCTCTCCACAGATCCTGCACAGTGGGCTAGCCTCCTCCTTGTAGATATGGTGCTTCAACCACTTCGTTTTGAGGGCCTGCTCCTGCGCAGCCATTAGCATTCCTTCTGTAGCCTTTTTGAGGTCTCCTCTTCTCAACCAGTTCCATGTCTGTGGATCTCTAAATTCAGTTTTCTCAAAGAAGGTACTATGAAGGGATTTTCCCTTAAGGCTGCTCTTCCTCCTTGATGTTATTTCCTCCTTGGATATCCCCTGGCCTACTGTCCCCTCCTTCAGTACAGCTCTGAGCATTGGCTCCTTACTATAGGTCACGTATTTGTATAGGTTGTTTTTCTCCATCTGAACACAGTCCTCTATGCTGATAAGACCTCTTCCACCCTCAGATCTCCTTAGGTAGAGTCTATCGACATCACTCCTCTTGTGGAACATGTTGTAGATAGTCAATAGCTTCCTAGTCTTCCTATCCATTTCTTTTTGTTCAGCAACATTCCATCTCAGAATTCCCGCACTGTACCTAATAATAGACACAGCTCGGGAATTTACTGCGCTTATGGCATTTCTGCTGTTCAGATGTGACTTCAATACGCTCCTTACTCTCCGAATGTATTCAGTTCTTAACAATTCCTTCATTTTTTTGTTCTTTATGCCATCAGCCTCCAGAACGCCCAAATACTTGTATCCTTCCTCAGAGTCAATTTCCTTTATCATCTCACCTGTTGGTATCTGGATCCCGTTACTTCTGCTCAACCTACCCCTCCTCATCACAATGACTCCACATTTACCAATACCAAACTGCATACATATATCACTGCTGAAAATACGGACAGTGTCAACAAGCACATCCAACTCCTTCTCACTTTTCCCGAAGAGCTTAAGATCGTCCATGAAGAGGAGGTGATTGATGGTAAGCTCTCCCCTTCCCAACTTGTATCCTGCTCTCACTTTTCGCAGCATAATGGTCAAGGGCATCAGGGCAAGGACAAACAACAGAGGGGACAGGCTATCTCCCTGGAAGATACCTCTCTTGATCTTCACGCTTCCCAAGGATACTCCAGTTGATGTCAACTCTGTCTCCCAGGACCCCATACTCCTGCCCAGCAACTGTCTGATGTTATCTGCCACCCTGAAGATCTCCAGGCTTTTGGTGATCCATGAATGAGGCACCATGTCAAATGCCTTTCTGTAGTCTATCCATCCCATGGCAAGATCAGTGTGTCTCCTCCTGCAATTCCCCATTACCATCTTATCAATAAGCAACTGGTCCTTTGTACCACGTGACTTCTTTCGGCATCCTTTCTGTTCGTCCGGCAACAAGTTGTTTGTGTGGAGGTGATGGTAGATTTCCTCAGACACAATGCTCGTCAACATTTTCCACATTACGGGCAGACATGTGATAGGTCTATAGTTGGTAACATCATTACCCTTGATTCGGTCTTTCATTATCAGAACTGTGGTACCTTTTGTCAACCACTCTGGCACCTCACCCGACACCAAGCAGTCATTGAACATGGCCGTCAGCTTCGGGTGGAGGGATGTTAAATGTTTAATCCAATACCCCTGCACACCATCTGGGCCTGGTGATTTCCAGTTGGTTAGTTTTTTGGCTTGCCCCTTAAGAGTTTCAACTGTGATACTCAAATCAGTCTGTTGCTGTGCCTGCTCACCGATCTCCCTCTGTACTGTCTCAATCCACCCTGCCTGGGCATTGTGTCTAACATCCTGCTCCCATATTCCTCTCCAGAATGTTTTAGCTTGTTCCGCCCCAGGGATCAAGTCGTTGCCTCTTTCTTTCCCCTCAAGCTGTCCAAACAGCATCTTCTGGTTGTTGTCGAACATGCGGTTCTGTTTATACTGACTGACTCTGTTCTCGTATCGCCTGATTTTGGCACTCTTTGCTACAATGCGTTGCTTCAATTCCTCTATGATAATATTTAGCTTTTTACTCCTAGTTTTGTATTTTATTTCCAGTCTATTTTTAGTGCCTATGTTTTTTAGTGTCCCATTCAGTAGTGACTCAAGCTTTCCTATGTCATTTCTCATTTCCTCGATTTGCCCACTCAGTCGCTTCTTCCACCACGGCTCTGCTCTTTCTTGTCTGTTGTTTCCTCTCGCTTTTATACCAAGTAGTTTCCTCACCGTATTTGCTGTTGCTTTGAGGATATTGTTGCACTGGTGAAGACTCCTCGCCTCAAGGTATGGGATGACTTTGTTTACCTTAGCTGTTGTTTCTTTTAACTTTTTCCTGTCTACAAATCTTAGGTTCATAGGTCTCCCACTATCATTGTTCAACTCATCTACCACTAAATTTAGGATGTCAACCGAATCTTGTCCTAGCCCGTCAGCATTCATCTCCTCAGTGGCCGTATCTCTGTTCCAGGTATTATTTATCTCAGTATTCAGATCATTGTCTGCTTCGGGTGGTTCCTCCGTTCTCAGGACCTCCTCACCTTCATTTCCCGCCGGCTCGCTTGTCTGGCATACTACACCCGCCATCTCCAAGCCATTCTCTCTGCTCAGTTCCTCCAGTTCCAGCTCGCTTATCCACCCATTAGTTCTTATTACCCGAGCCTGCCCGGCCATTTTTTGTTCATCTAATTTAAATAAACCAATCTCGTTCCAGATGTTATGCATCCGTCTCCTGTAGCCCCTCTCCTTGGGGTTACTTTTCAGGTAGCATTGCATAACAGTTCTATTCAATTCTTTCGTCCAGTTGGTTCTGGCCCCTTTCCTTCTTCTTCTTCCTCCAACATCAGCAGTATTTGGTTGACAGTCAGGTTCCTGCTGCTGAGCCAGGGGGCACCTGTGGGTGAGAGTCTGTCACATGACGTTCTAGTCTCCATTTCACCGTTATTCGAACTGTTTATGTTCGATATTTAAACACTCTTATCGAGGATTGGCGAATGTATGTTTACATAGCCATCTGTGGATCCGCCATCCCACTTGGCCCTTGTGTGGCATTATCACCACGCTGTATACGGACACACATAAACAAACAAACACACGGGCAGAAAGGGCCCCAAAAATGAATAAGCATAAGTTTCATTGTAATGTAGTATTCGAATGTCTGACTTAGTTTTTGTTTTTTAAGTTTTACTTTTTCCCCCCTCTTCTCTGTCCGTCCGCCTGCTTCTCTCTTCATTCTTATTTTCTTTACGTTTTTGGGGTGTCTTTTTTTGTTTTTGTTTTTCTCTGTTTGTTTTTCTCGTTTTTTGCTGTTGTTGCTGTGCTGCTTTTGTTGTTTGTTTTTTCTTTTTTCTTTTGAGTCTATCTATATATTTTGATGCCTTCCTCTTTGTTAGTAGTAGGAATTCTATAATGTGGAAGTGGCAGCCAGCAGAGACTGGCGGCGTTGGCGATACTGAGACAGTGGTGGTGGTGGTGTCGATACCGAGGCAGTGGTGGCGGTGATGCGACCGTATTACTGTAGTGATGGTGCTGTAGCGGTGGCAGCAGCAGTGAAGGAGTCAAGGGGTGGTGGCGGCGGTGATGGGATAGTGGTGGTAATGATGGCCGTAGTGAGCGGTGGCGGTGAAGGTGAAAATGCTGTTGTGTTTAGTGTACACAGATGATGGGGTGGGTTATTATTATTATTATTATTATTATTATTATTATTATTATTATTATTGTTATTGTTGTTGTTGTTGTTGTTGTTGTTAGTATCATCTTCATCATCATCATCATGAAATAGACCGCTCGATGATCAAGCTTACACAATCGAAGTATTTTAAGTTTGACCGACAAGTATTCTAGCTTATACTAATATCTACACTCTACTTTCCTTAAGTATGGAGTAGTAAGTAGACTAATGACCTCACTAGTCGTAACTAGTAGCAACTCATACATAATTATCTTTTTGTCATTTCTTCCTCTTTTTACCTCGTCTATCTTTCTTCATGTATCTCTCATTCT
The DNA here is from genome assembly GCA_964016885.1 of Eledone cirrhosa. NCBI lineage: Eukaryota > Metazoa > Mollusca > Cephalopoda > Octopoda > Eledonidae > Eledone > Eledone cirrhosa. The sequence continues at coordinate 28,555,027 of OZ024743.1, read as the reverse complement.
GTTTCTTGATCAATGATTAAAGGCCAGCGCATTAAGGTTCTTTTCCTATTATATCAAGTGTTAAACTAATATATATATCTTCATTGTACTGTATTGTTTACCCATGTCGTTTTTCCTTGTTGCCCTTTCGCTTATATGTTTGTAAATGCGCAGACATACACATACGCACACACATTTATACTCACACTGACATATATATGTATATATATATATATACATATACACACATATATATATATATATATATATATATATATATATATAAGAGATTCCTGATGATTTCTAAAGAATGAAACAGTTCTAGTCCTGTAGAATCTCATCTATATTAAAACTATATATATATATATATATATATATATATATATATAACAAAGACAGGCACGAAAATGCACAAAATGTAAGTCATACAAACACGCATAGGCACATCATAACACGCAGAAACACAGCCAATCCAATGAAGGGGTCTCCATGAGGTCTCTTGATTTGCAAGCGGCATCAGCTAAAACTCCCTCAAATCCCATCCGTTCCTCTTGAAAATGGAAAGAATTCATTAGATAAATCATTCTTGCTCTCTGTATTTCCTTCTCTCAACAATCATATAATTAAGAGTAGGATTTGGCAGAATATCGTTATAATGAGTTCTACTATAGGCATGAGGCCAACAATGGGGGGGGGGGTTAAGTCAATTAAATCGACCCCAGTGCATTACCGGTACTTATTTTATCAACCTCGTAAGGATGAAAGGCAAAGTTAACCTCACCGGGATATGAACTCAGGACGTAAAGGCCCATCACTCTATGCCGCTAAGCCTGTTGTCCGACACTCTACCGATTCTGCCATTCTACCGCCCTTTTAAATCATTATAATATAATAAACGGAGGAGTGCGGGAATGAATCCTGAATATATTTATTATCTCGTTTGTAAAATAAGTTGGATTACCTTGAATAAATAATTGTTTCTTCTTTTGGCACAAGGCCAGCAATTACCCAGTGCATTACTGGTACTTTATTTTATCGACCCCGTAAGGATGAAAGGCAAAGTTAACCTTGGCGGGATTTGAACTCAGAATGCAAAGGGCCGTAACTCTATGCGTCAAAGCATGGCGTCCGACCCTCTACCGATACTGCCAATCAACCGCCATTTGAATAAATAATTGTTTCGACTTTTGGCACAAGGCCAGCAATTATCTCAGTGTATTACTGGTACTTTATTTTATCGACCCCGTAAGGTTGAAAGGCAAAGTTAATCTCGGCGGGATTTAACTTTGCCATTCATCCTTACGGGGTCGATAAAATAAAGTACCAGTAATGGATTTGAATAAATAATGAATGAATATTACATAATTTATGTACTAAATTTCGTAACTTTTGATTAAATATAAATAATTTTATTGCTTATTTCAAGATTCCCTTCTTTCAAATTTTCAAATGTCAACACTTCCGGTTAGCGTCCATTATATTATAACACTTATGGTGGTGGATAGGCAGTATCGGTAGAGGGTCGGACACCATGCTTTGCAGCATAGAGTTACGACCCTTTATCATCTGAGTTCAAATCCCGCCGAGGTTAACTTTGTCTTTCATCCTTACGAGGTCGAAAAAATGAAGTACCAGTAATTGCTGGCCTTGTGCCAAAAGTAGACACAGTTATATTATAACACTAATTACATCGCTTATATAAACGTTTATATATTTGGATCGTTATATCAGGTTTATATTTCAGTCGCTAATTTTTTCCTAATGCAGTTTATATATAATATCGTCTTTTTTAAATGTATCATGGATTAATTTACTGATTGCAGAAGTGAGTGTAACACAGTCTCTTTTCAATTTCTGTGCATATTCTCAACTATTATTTTATTTGTCGTATCATATCTTAATGCATATATATTTGCATGTAATATCAATATGCACACAACACATGCTAGCAGAAAACCAGCCGAATGGTGTTTTTTCTGCTAGTCGTTATAATGGTGGACCGTTACGGTATTCATTTACAGTTCCTTTTCACGTTCTGCATTCAAATACTGCTGAAAGTAAATTTACCTTTTATCATCTCGGAATACATAAAAGGACTTGTAATCAACTACAGTTGTTGATTTACTTAACTATTACACTCCCTCCAAATGTTTGGTCTGCATCTAATGCCAGAAACCTTTAAAAAAAATACACGTGACATCTAAGGCATGTGTGTTCTACTCTAGCCTCGGGTTTACCAATCCGATGTTAGTGAAATATGGCAGACGAAAAGTATACTGGAGCCAATTATAATTCGCCCTCATCTCTATTTCTCTGTCACTCTCTCTTTCACTTTGATTGCTTCTCTCTCTCTCTCACTCTCTTTCTCTTTCCTTCTCTTTATATATATATATATATATATATATACACGTTTGTATATACCAATATAAATGTATATAAATGTATATATATATATATATATATATATATATACACATTTATATACATTTATATACATTTATATAGTTATATACAAACGTGTCTGTATCTAGTTTTACTGTTAGTTTAGAGTTACAAGTTTAGATGGATTAAATAAAAATCGTATTTAAAAAAAAGTAAGTAACGAGTGAGATATGATCATCTGAACCCTTAAAGGTGTGACTCAACATGGTCATAGATTTATGACTAAAACCAATAAAAGAATAATAATAAGAATAATATAGAAATATACGTTCAAAGGAATGTGCATACACGAACATACATGCACAAGCATACACACACTTACAGAAAGTCACAAAAACACATATGCTAGTAAACAAATATATGTGAAAGCCTGCACTTATTTCTCTCATTTTATCTCACAGATATACACTCAAGAATGAAGCCTCTAGACGTCTCCTTGAATTGCTTGAAATGGCAGTCAAATCTCTTGTAAAAAAAAGAACGAATGAGGAAATTGTCCAGAATGGACTTTGACAGAGCCGGCACCTTAAAATTTAGCGCCCTTGGCTAGCTTTTTAACGTACACACTCTTCTCCCACTTATGCACCACCCTCTCACATAGAATAATTTTAAAAGCTGGGATTTGCTTCTACACATTTCACGCTCACCAATGCAAAATCATAACACACCGCTTTGGATATTTTCTCAACATTGCCACAGTAGGATGATACAACATCTCATGAAATATATCCAATTGAAGCAAGTTACTGATATCTGATTTAAACTCCGAGGGGTTGTATAACAGATCAGAAAAATGCTCACTCCAGCATTCCATAACACTGACCGAGTCCTTGGAAAGGACAGACCCATCGTTGGACATGAGTGGAATCACGGATGCGGATGGAGGGCCAAAGGCCTTATTGATAAGATGATATAATGCCTCCCTTTTGATTAAAGACACTCAGAATTTGGATTGAAATAGCTAACCAACATTCATATTTCATCTGTCTTTGGATGTTGATCTTGTAGACATTGACCATCTACATAGAAAGTAGTTATTCCATTAGTCGCGTTATAGCGTCGTACTGGGTAACTTACAAAGGTTGGACGGCTTTTACACTTTGAATCCCAATCCCAATCACAATAATGTTGAATAAGATTTATAGAGATAAAATGCTGCAATGACATAGTGAATTAAATAGATCGACATCGGTTTGGACGATAATTACGCATTTAGTTATACTATAAGTATTTCATAGAAATTTGTAATTTTAATGTAATTCCATTATTATTTTTTTTTTTTTTGGAGTCTTCATTAAGACATCTCTCTAGGCAGAGATCACTATGATATAAAACTGCGACTTCGTTTGCATTCAATGATGCAGAACAGTTCATTTTTGGGGCATATGCATTCGATGTTCAGATAGTGGGATTGGCCCCGTGCAAAGCCTTTCCGCACAGGCATTGCTTGATATGGGACATTTATTGTGATCCATGGTATTGCTGGCCATGGTATTGCTGACAGGACTAAAAAAGCCACGACCGTGGTGCTCATGCTTAAGTATCAAGCGATGGCATTACTCGAAATCTAGTTGCAGCCATCAACACGTATGTATGTGTGCATGTATGTACAGAGAGAGAGAGAGAGAGAGAGAGAGAGAGAGAGAGAGAGAGAGAGAGAGAGAGAGAGAGAGAGAGAGAGAGGGGGTGAGAGAGAGAGAGAGTGAGAGAGAGAGAGAGAGAGAGAGAGAGAGAGAGAGAGAGAGAGAGAGAGCGAGAGAGAGTTATGATAAGCATTTTCTTTTTTAAATAATACATTTATACACGAGAAATATGACAGAAAATAATTACAATTCATTGACACTTTAAGCCATCGTATCTCGCACATACATATCTCGCATATACATTGAATGTTTTAAATGTATATCTATATACAGTCACACACACACACACACACACACACACACACACACACACACACACACACACACACACACACACACACACACACACACACACACACACACATATACACATATATATATAGTTGTAAGGTTGCAAGATAAATGCGTCTGTGTTAATAAATATATGATCAACACTGAATCCTCGTTCCTTATAATAATTATATATATATATATAATCTAGAAATGAATTCCTCCGAATGAAACAGTTCTAGTCCTGTAGAAGCCATTTTTATATTAAATATTTATACTCTTCTATGTATTGAGTACTTTACTTACTGTGGTTACCCCCTATTGAATCCGGGATAAACATATATATATATATATATATATATATATATATATATATATATATATATATATATATTGTTATACTTTGGGAGGGGTCATGTTGCCAATAAGAAACACACGCACCAGTTGCTTTCACTTCAATTTATTATAATAAATTTATCAATTTAGGAATTTACAAATTTCTGTCTGGCTGGTTGGTTCCACAACCAGATAGTTGTTTATATATTGTCAAACTTCTTTCGTCACACATTCTGTGACCTCTTCAGTGACTGTGGATTCTTTTCTTTGTTTTTGTGCCTCTCCTTTGTTCTGTCCTACGCCATTTTGTTTCTGTGTGTGTGTTGTGTGCTCAGTCTGCGCATGCGCCACATCCGGGTGTCTGTATGTGTTTATATTTGTTTATTTATTTGTTTATTTACATGTTACCGGTTGGTTGTTTGTTCTATGTGTGTGTGTGTTTTCATTTTGTCCTTAATTGTAAGTTGTGATGTTGCTGTTCCACTCATATTTTCTATTTAATTTTGGTTGTAATTCTTTTATGTTTATTGCTTCTGTGATTTGTCTAAACATTGCGTCTTTTCTGTGTGTAGATTCTATTTTTATTTCTATGTTCTCTAATTTACCCTTATGTTCTATTTTAGCATGTTGGTAGAGTACAGATCGATTATAAATTTATTATAATAAATTGAAGTGAAAGCAACTGGTGCGTGTGTTTCATATTGGCAACATGACCCTCCCAAAGTATAACAATATCGGTTTCAACACACGATTTCAGATAAAGAATCTTGCTAAACAAATTCAGAAACGAAATATATATATATATATATATATATATATATATATATATATATATATATATATTTATCTGAAAACGTGTGTGGAAACCGATATTGTTATACTTTGGGTGGGTCATGTTGCCAATAAGAAACACACGCACCAGTTGCTTTCACTTCAATTTATTATAATAAATTGAAGTGAAAGCAACTGGTGCGTGTGTTTCTTATTGGCAACATGACCCTCCCAAAGTATAACAATATATATATATATTTATTTATTTATTTATAGTATCAGATCTGTCAATTCTCTCTGTTCGACGGGGTGATCTCCCACCCCCTTGCGGGAGTTGGTGATTTGTGAGAGATGTCTTCTCTTGTGAAAATGGGTATAGTTTACATTATGTAAAGTTTCCCAACTTTGCCTAATTACTCCCCGATTTGGGACACTTCTTTTCATGGTACTCTCCGTTTGGGTTTTTAGAGGTTGGCATGTTTGCTATATACAGACACACGCATATATATATATATTGCAAACTTGACTGTCACCACAGAATGTGAACCTGAAGATTGCGAAAGCATGAAAGTACTTGTTCAATTAACACTTAACATTTAATATTCTACCATACTATTTCATTCTAATACCATTATAATTTTAGGATTGTAAATAAAACGAGTAAATCAGACAAAGTTGGAATTCCTTTTATTAATATATATATATATATATATATATATATATATATATATATATATAGGAAAAGAGTCAGGAGCCCGACGGCTAAGGTCCGGCCGCTTCGTCAGCTAGACCCGAACTAAGCAACTGGTTGTTTAGGTGCGAACATAGCCCTCCTATTTCATACTCATAAATGATCGAAGTTTTTGTTGATGAAATTTCGGATATCCCGGCAGTAAAAAGTCTACATTTCATAATCATTGATAGAGATTGGTCTATAATTTCAGGCTTGTGTTTTCTAAAACACGATGGAAAAATCTTTCAAAAGCGACATGGTTAACTCGAATTCTTTCTCAAAGTAACATTGTGTAGAGAGTATGCTCCCGAGGTATTGGAACTGGTCTACTTATTCCAGTTGTGTATTAGAGATGTTGGAATGTGAATTTAGACAGTAAGATGTTGTCAGAGGTCCCTAAGCTCAATGTTTCCAGCACCTAGCCGCTATCTAAGAGAAAAGGATTTCGCAGAGGTTGGTGACATTATTTCGTCTCTAGGTTAGTTTATGTGATTTCTATAAGGTATTTTAAAGTAACCGACGTAATTGAAGTTTTTTTTACGTCTAAGCATCCCATATCTTCTTAAAAATGTATTTCCTTGGTGCTTAGTAATTTGGAAATTTCAAGCTTCACACATGACGTTTGTGTGTGTATATATATACATGTGTATATACACACATGTACAAACATACGCACACACATCTATATATATATATATATTATATATGGATGTGTGTATATATATATAGAGAGAGATGTGTATATATATATATATATATATATATATATATATATATATATATATATAGATAGATAATTTAATATATCAACTAACATAAGCGCACAGATGCACGCCCATGCTAGCAAATACACAGGTTATGTCATAGTACCTAGGTGGTTCAATGCAGGAGAATGCAGAACAATAATATAAAAGACGTAAAATAAGAAAATATTTTTTTTTTTAAATTAAAAAAATTTTTTTACTTACTTAAATTTTCACTCTTGGAGTGAAAATTTAAGTAAGTAAAAAAAAGATTTTTTTTTAATTTTTTTAAAAAAATATTTTCTTATTTTACGTCTTTTATATATATATATATGTATATATATATATATATATATATATATATATATATATATATATATATATATATATATATATATATATATATATACAAATATATATATATATACACATACACATACAAACATATCACAACAAATTGCAAAAAGACATAAACACACTACTAAAAAAACTAAAAGACACTAACGGTATCATAGTAAAAGCAGACAAAACATCAAACGTATACTCTATGGACCTTAACACATACAATAATTTTATCCAGCGTGAACTACACAAAAAATACAAAAAAAACAAACGAATCTACACTCACCAGCATTAACGTGGAGGGCCTCAGGATAGTAAATATACTCGGAATTCCCGATAGAACCGAGCCTCTAACCCCGTGCAACCCAACATTTAACCTAAAAGATCACGAAAATAATTTTGAAACAAACCCTATGCCCATCCAAGTCAGACATAGGCAAAATTAGCAAGAACATTCTAGATAGGGTAATCGCACAAATAAAGGGTAAACTAGAAATCAATTTATGGGGTAATACTAACGAGGCGATTGAATGGTTCAATAAAATACAAAATAGGGAGACGTGTAACTTCATACAATTTGATATAGACTACTATGCATCCATATCCCCAGCTACCCTAGATAAAGCGCTTATATTTGCCCAAAATAACTCCGATCTTACCCATGAGGAAATTGAAATAATAATAGCGGCTAGAAGGACTATCATAAAATTTGAAAATAGCTACTGGGTAAGAAGAGATAGGATAAACAGCTTCGATATAACAATGGGATCAAGTGACTCTGCGCAAATCACAGACATTGTGGGGCTATTCATAGCACACAACCTACATAAGGAATTCAGTAACCTCCAAGGAGGGATTTATAGAGACGACGCGCTACTTATAGCTAAGAACTTAAACAACCAGAGCATGGAAAGATTAAGAAAAAACATTAGAACATTCTTAAAAAAACTAGGCCTAAGTATTACCTACGAACTGAACCATAAGAAGGTAAACTTTCTAGATGTGACTCTAAATCTAAATACGGGATTAATGGAACCTTTCCACAAAAATAATGAAAATCTGGCCTACATTAGTTATAACTCAAACCACCCCATATCCATAATCAGATCCATAGCAGTAGTATATCCCTTCGAATATCCCGCTTATCCTCAAACCTAGAAATCTTTAACGAACATGCTAACTATTATAACGCAGCGTTACGTAGGGCCGGACATAAAGATAAACTGCAGTATATAGCGAATAAAGACAACGTAAACAATCCTAGTAACTACTACACCAACCGCTCACACAAAAATAGAAGTAACTGGACTAGACATAGGGTTAGGCACGTAGCACCTAGAGTAAACGGTCAAAACACTAATAACGTAAACCCAAGAAACAATAGAAGAATCAGAGAAAGAAAATACCTATGGTTCAACCCAATCTTCAACTCCTCTATAAAAACCAGACTGCGTTCTACATTCTTTAAACTAATAGATAAACACTTCCCTATTTCACATAGATATCATAAAATACTCAATAGAATTAGTATAAAACTCTCATACTCGACGGCAGCAAATATAGAATCGCACGTACGCAAGATCAATCACAGAAATATCTCTAGGGAATCAGCCGCACCTATGTACAACATAGCACCAAATTATAAGCATAAACACATCACAGTATCACAACCGCAAGCGCATACAAACGCGCAGCAGCAAAACCCCAACGGGCATGAATCACAACCCACTTATAACAGAGTACTAAACAGGAGTGTAGAAGCTGCACGAAATAACACCTCAAACTGTAACTG